>NW_021028166.1:15173-86204 GCF_004153795.1 Camellia sinensis
CGAGCAATTGCTCGTTCAGCGAGAGGATGAGTTCATGTACCCATAGAGTGTGGCCAAGGTTGCCCCACCCCAGTCATAGCGCAGGATCCTGGTCACGTCCACCATAGCGCCTCAATAAACAGAGGGGCACAGTGTTCGCCTGGTCGACGAAGATGGTCGTCCCCAGTAAGAACATAAGGAAGCCGCCCGCGTACTGCTCCACCTCTTCCTGAGTCATCGGAGCCTCCTCAGCTAAGGCTGGTTGAATCCTGAAGTGGTCCTCGAACCACGAGTATCAGACGAAGCCTGGACAAGCAAGAGGCGGTAGGTCGCCAAGCAAGTACATCTGAGCGGCCTCCCACTCATCCATGTCTGTGTCAAAGGGGATCGGATCACCCCCTACCCCGATGCCGGTGAGCAGAGGCCTGCTCGGGTAAGTCTGGAAAGTCCTCTGCAGAAGGCGCCGAAGTCGGCCTGGTCTACGATATGGCGGACCGCGTTCGGTAGCTCCATATACCATCCACGGGCCATAACATTCTCATACCCCGGCAGGTATGGGAATCCCCCTGTATTCAAAAACAACAGTTGTGAAGCAATATTCAATATACAGTTTTGAAGAATATTCACAATTGGTGACAATACAGCGTGTGTGCACGTTCTCAAGTTCAAACAAACATCGGGTGCCGGTGTGCTTGCAGTAAACTATAACATGTGATGTGTCAACGTGTTTGAGTGGGTCAGTACAGATATAGCGTGTGCGCACGTTTTCAAGTTCAACAGATACCAGGTGCAAGTGTGTTCACAGTCAACTACAGTATACAGTGTATCGGTGTATCCGGGCTAAGCAGTTAAAGAACAGAATCAACTATGGCAGTTAAGTGTTCTACATTGTGAAAATGAAATGGGAAGAATATACCTTGGATGCACCGTATGATAGATGTGACTCCCGCTCGCACAGGAGAAGCTCTGGAGGCACCGTCCTGTCAAAACTCCAGAACTGGCGAAGTCCGTCAGGAGGAAGCACGTGAATCGCCGGTCGGTAGGTCGCCGGGTCGAACGGACGGACGTCAAGGGCAACGCTCGGCCTCGGGATCCATCTCATGCTCCGGGGGAGTCCGCCCTGTGAAGATCGTCTGCCATACCAAGAGTAGTGTGAAAATGGCCAGAAGAGGGAAAACTAGGCTAGAATGTGAAAGGTCAACGGAAAGTCAACCCGGGAGGGCAGAAAATGGCCAAAAAAGCCGAAGTGTGGAAAAGGCATGGAAATCAAGAGAAACCCGAGGGAAAAAAGCCCCGAGTGGTGAAAATCAAGAAAGAGACACCGAAACAAAGTTTCGTTCGGTTCAAAACGTTCGAAACACAAAGGTATTCGCGAATCAAATGACGAAATGGGCCCTAAAACTGAGGAAAACGGGAGAATGAAGGGAGGAAAATGATCTAGAGAGACAGAGGGTGAGATTTCGAACAAGAGGAAGTGAAGAAAATAGGGCTAGAAGCCCTATTTTAAAAGACCCGAGGCCAAAAGACCAAATTGCTCCGATTTAGGCACTTTTGGCCGGTCGCCACACTGTTGGCCGCGTCGGCCAAATATTTGGCTGGTGGACTATTTTGTGGCCGGTGGATGGCCAGTGACCTCCCCTGATGGCTGGTGAGCCTCCTACAACCTTGTTTGGGTGATATGTGTGGTTTGGGGCCTCCATTGCTCAAGAAAGTGCAAGAGAAGGCATTTCCGAAGCCTAACTTGTCTCCGTTTTGACCTCGGGCCGTGTCTTCTGTGCGCGATCCTCGAATACGTGCAAGGTGTATCCTTTCGTATCCTTTTTGTACCTTGCAAAGGTTTGGGAACTACTTTAGATACATTGCATTGTTATGCATGTTTACATGCATTATCATGCACACAACTCGCATTGTTTTACACCCCGCTGCAGTCTGGCGAGACCTTAAACCCGCTCGGTCTGGGAGACCTTAAATCCGTCGGTCTGCATTGTCATGCATGATCCTCATCACGCGTTGTCATACGCACCTTACATACATTTCTTTACAACGCTTTGACGTGAACGCGTGTTGGGTTATACGTCATTATGCTTGCATCGTATGCACCTCGCAACGGTCTGGCGAGACCTTAAACACGCTCTGTCTAGGAGACCTTAAATCCTCTAAAGATGCAAGACCTTTGGCTTTTGCATGCATACACACGTCGTAACAAGCACAACTTGCATTGATGTGCACTGCTCACATGCATTATCATGCATCTCAAGCGACACGCGTTGTCGCGCATTCGAGTCCATATGCATTATCATGCAGCTCAAGTAACACGCGTTGTGCGCCATTCGAGTCCACATGTATTACCATGCATTTCAAGGGACGCGCGTCGTCACATATTCGAGTTCACGTGTGTTTCAAAAGTCGCGCGTTGTCGCGCATTCCAAGATCATTTGCATTGTCATGCATCTCAAAAGCCGCGCTTGTCGCGCGTTTCAAAATCATGCATCATCATGCATTTGCATTTCAAAAAAAAAAAGAAAACAACAAAAACAACATGCATCATTTGCATTTCAAAAACAAAAACACAAAAAAAAAAAAAAACATGCATTATCATGCGTTTTCCCGTCATCATGCATTGTCATGCATTCAAAAAACAAAACAAAAAACAAACATGCATATGTCATGCATTTCACTGAAATAGTGCATATGTCATGCATCATTGTAAATAGTGCATATGTCGTGCATCATTGTAAATAGTGCATATGTCATGCATACCACTGTAAATAGTGCATATGTCAATGCATCACTATAAATATTGCATATGTCATGCATTTTACTGTATATATTCCATTCCATCGCATATTTGTAAATATTGCATTGTAGCTTGCATGCATTCACTGCATCACCCCCATCTATGGCTTGTACCTTTCCATGTTGAGCTTGGTCTAGTATGTACCCATACTTTTTACGTCGAAGCATAGTTCTGCATGTGTACGCGCCTATTCCACTGCTGGTATGTGGTTTGAGGGTTGCGGCACCTTTTCTGTGTTAGACGTGGCTTGTTTGTGTCCATGGTTTTCCTAGGCAAGATACAGTTTGGGCCGCAAGCCTTATCCATGTAAATATTCCATTCCATTGCATATTTGTATATGTTGCATTGTAGCTTGCATGCATTTGCCGCATCACATCCAGTTATGGCTTGCGCCCTTCCATGTTGAGCTTGGTCTGGTATGTGCCCATACTTTTCACGTCGAAGCACGGATCTGAGACTTTTGTGTACGCGCCTATTCCACTGCTGGTATTGTGGTTTGAGGGTTGCGGCACCGTTTCTGTGTTAGACGCGGTTTGCATGTGTACATGCCTTTCCTAGGCAAGATATGTTTCGGTCGAGCGCCATATCCACTGTATATACTGCATTGTAATGTAGTTCGATTGCATCCAGCATTAGGATCATAATCTTTTCTGAGCAGAGCATGCCTCACTTATGTCATTCCAGCCAATTACTTGTTCCTGTGTCCGTCTACAACACTCATAGTTCTGCATGTGTACGCGCTGTTCCACTATGGGTATTGTGGTTTGAGGGTTGCGGCACCTTTTCTATGGTAGACGAACTTTGCTGGGTACGTTGGTTCTATGGTAGACAGACTTGTTATCTCCATCAGTCTATTTGACAAGAAAATGAAATGAAATCGCTCGTGATTGGATCATGATTCAATTGCATTGCATATCGTTTGCATTGTTTATACATAGTTTTGTATGTTTTGCATATTATTTGCATTGTTTTTACATTTGTTTTGTAATTTTGCATATCATTTGCATTACATTAGATTCAATTGCATATCACCGCACTGTTTGTGCACCCCTTGGTCTAAGGAGACCTTAAATCCTACATTCGCGTTATCACGCAGCTTTCGATTGCATTGTTATGCATGTTGCTAACGATATTGTACCCGTTGAGTTTTCTTTCTCTTTCAGGCACGATATTGTATGTATGGTTCATTTGAAGCTGGTGCAACCAGATGAGCCGCACAGGTATTGTATCCCCCGAGTGAGACGTATCGAGAATTGCATAATTCTCTTGCACCCTCTCTGCATTGTAGTATAGTTTGGTTTGTGCTAGCTTAAAACTGTTGCATTGTATGTGCGTCGTTACAGCTTTCTTTGTATGATCATAAGTTATGCTCGGCTTCTTGCATTTTCAGTTGCATTTCGCCCCTGCCTTCGGGCGCATATCTTTATTGTCTTGCATGTTTGTCTAAGTCTTCGGCTTTGTCAAAAATGGGTCGTCTCTGGGTTTTGACACTCACTCCCGTCATTCTTATGACTTTCGAGTTCTGTCAACGAGGGGCAACTATAGACACCCCATTTTTGACCGTCCTCAAGACTTGGACGTCACCGTTTGAACACTCGGTGATCATCCTTGTTTGTGTTCGTCATGAGTTCCTAGAGGTCTCGGCTACGCGCCATGCCTCAGGATCTCTCAACTCGACTGTTTTGTGTCTGGTTTTGCACCAAACACTTGTGTTTTTGCTTTGGAGGGCAGGGAATGGCTTGTTGGCCATCCTCACACCTCACCGGCCATGGCTTGAGGCTACCGGCCATTGGTTTGTTGCCATCGGCCAAATGTTTGGCCGACCGGCACTCTCTGTGGTCGACCGGCCATCTTTTTCGATCAAATAGCATTTTTGGCTGGCCGACCACTGTACATCTGCTTTTGTAGATATTTTTATGCCAGCTGTGCTAGCTGGCGTACACTTTGCTCCCCTCCATTTTCACTCTTGCTTAGTTTGTTTTGGAAGCTTTGCAAGAGTGAATCTCTATAAGAGGGAGCCACTTCTCCCTTCATTAGGGTTACAACATTTTTCCAGAGGGCGCAGATATTAGGGTTAGGGTTTGCATATCCCTCATCTCTATATCTCTCTCTTTTGTGTATAAGTGTGTGTTTGGTCTTATTATTGCACACAAACACCCACCATTACACCTTACCTTGGCTACTGAGGTGCTAGGGAGCTGTTCTTGAAGTTCTTGACTGGTTTTGAACTCAAAGAACCAACTGGAGCATTGCTTGTGAAGGAGGTCTACAAGGGTAACAATCTTACTCCTTTTCTCCCATTTTTGCATAGCTTTTTAGCCTATCTTGCAACTGTTTTCAGACTTTGTATATAACTAATAAAAGTCTTCTTTTTGAGTGCTTTAAATAGTTGTTTAGGTCACTTTGTTGTTTGAGGTTTTTTGACCCCTCTTAGGGCTTGTTTGGCCCCGTTTTTGTGCTATTTTGATGAGCTCCGGGACCACCTTGTTTGGGCCTCCTCACCACTGAAATCTTGAGGGATTTTAGTGGTGAGGATGGTGGTTTAAGGTCCTAAGAAGGAGAGGGCCATCCCCTCTCCTTGTTGTCTTTAATATATGCCATTTCAGCCTCATGTGTGAGCACCATTTTTAAACTCATGTTGGCCATGTTTCAGTAGGTATTTGGTAGTATTTTGCCATGTTTTACCTCTATTTTTACTTGGTTTAGACACACCATGCATGCCTTGCATACATGTCTTGTAATGCCATGTTTTAGCCTTAACATGCTTTGTGCTTTGAGCCTTCTTCTAGCATGTTTTTGACCGAGCTTTGTGAAGCTTTTGTGCTTGTTTTGATGTGCTAAAGGTCTATTTTTGGCCATTCTGGTAGTCCATGCTTTTCTTTGTATAGCTACCATGCAACCTCTCTTGTATGCCCTAAGCATTAACACCTCTAGCATGCCATCCTTGTTTTGTTTCAGTGATTTGGAACCACTTGCCATGCCATTTCAGTCCTTGTGGTGTGTTTATATGCTTGCATTTGGTGTTCCTTTCAGGCCTTAAAGGGTTGGTGTTTCATGCTCCATGTTTGTGCCTTCATGTATGCCATCATGTTTAGGCCTCTAGGATGCCATGTCATTGTGTTTTTTTCTTTGTTTTAACATGCTAAAACTCTGATTTTAGTTGTTCAATTCATGCCATGTTTGGTTTTGTTAAGGGTAGTTCAATACCCCTTTGGTGAGCCTTAGACCTTGGACTTTGTTTGCATACTTTGATTGCCTTGTTCAGATTGATTTGGCATCATTTTATAACATGATTTCAGAGCTTATAATGTATGCCATATGTCCATGTTATCCTCTTTTAAGTGTGCTTAAAAGTTGTCTCCATATGCTTAAGTGTTTAGGCCTTAACATGTGCATGTTTGTGTGTGTTTTGCCTCTCATTCCTTAGTATGTTGGCCACGATTTTGGGCCTAGTATAGGGCTGCCCAAATTGGTATAAGTCCATTGTTTGCATGTTGTCACATGCTCACCTTGTGTGTTGTCATATACTTAGCCTATTGCATGTGTTGCATGCTTCAATCGCTTTGCATTTGGCACACATTCTCTTGGCTAAGTTGCCTAACAGGTTGTCCATGTTGCACCTTGCATGCTTGCATGGTTAAGCTTGCATAGTTATTCCATGTCTTGCATACTTATTTGCTTAGGTTGTGTGCCTATTGCATGCTTACTTGTTTGCATCTCATGTTGCACACTTAGCTCACATGTCTAGGTTGCATATCATTGCATGCATCTTTCACCTCTTGATCAAGCCATGATAGAGGTTGAAAGCCGCTTGGTATGTTTCTATGCATTGCATTTCATTTGAAATCAAAATGCACGACTTGGTTCCTTGGGCCATCACGCATTGAAATGCGCGATTGGTGGTCCGAGAATCAAGGAACATACCCCTTTGAGTCACAAACATGATAAGGGATGTGTTGGTGCACACATTTGCTTGAAATACATTGCCATGCCTTGTTTTGCCCTCTGCTGCTGTCAAAACAGGTTCTGCAGGAAGACTTGGCTGGTCGACTACATGGAGTGCCGACCGACCAATTATTGATGGCCCAGAGCTCAACAAATGGTCGATGACCATCCAGACATGGTCGGTGGGGTTTCCACTTGGTCGGTGGTGATCTACAGTGTCCATGGAGCATACCATGGGAGTTGTGCAATTTTCAGAGGAGCAGAGCAGGGGAAACAGAGGCAAACTTGTGCATGGTGGTGGGTTTCCGAGCGGAACCGAGCGCGCATGCATTGGGCCCTCTTCCCGAGGCAGCTTTTATTGCTTAATTAGCTTTGTTAATTTGCTTAACTAGTTAATTGTCTGTAATATTTAATTAGCTTGATAGTTAGTTAAATTGTATTATTCTTTCGGTCCCTCCGAGCGAGGGCAAATTTGTAATAAGTGTGGGTGCGTATGTACATGTCTTCCAACCCCCATTTCTTTCTCCCTTTTACTTACCTGCTTTGATGGTTAGTACTAGGGCATATTTAATTTAGCATCCTTATGCTATGCATATATGCATCGTTCATCAGTATTGCATACACCGGGCTCGGCGCATCATACTAACTGCATAGTATTTCAAATCAAACTTGAATACATGTGATTTGTCGCATCTCACATGCCATTCATAGATTTGCCGAGCCTATTCTAGTGACATTTTGTATGAGATACATTAGCCACCTTAACATGAATTAGGATCATGTATATGATTACTAACTAGTTCACTGTTTTGGCACGGAGTACGACGTAAGTATTTATGCTTTAGCATCTCACATGAGTGTGAATGTTAACATGATAGCATGCTTACCATGTGGCTATATGCTTATGTGATATAATTGCATGAATGCCTGTGGGTGAAGGTTGGATTGTTCGAATTGGGATAATTCAACGAAATCCGTATTTTAGCCTACTCGCGAGTAGCAAAATTCAAACCATTTTCCAAACAAACGAAAATGCGATGCTTTGTTCCGACTTAGGCAATTTAGTCTATACTTGTTTTGCTGTACGCATCACATAGTAATTCTAGGCTAATAACCGGTATAAGAACGCATAATGTTTTCAAAACAAGATATCATGGTTAGTAGAGGCCGATCTTCGGATCAGGCGAGAGGGGGTGCTCATAGCGACTCTGTATCTGGAAAAGCAGTCCATGTTTGGCACTTCTTTCTAAAAATCTGTTTTCCAAAACGATTTTCCGGATTTGGACTCTTTGGTTCAGATTAAGAACCGTGACGATTTGAGTCCGAACTGTAGTGAGCCCACAAACGAACGAAACGGGATTCATCCTCCCGGGACGTTCGGGAACGTCTACAGCACCCAGTCATGTGTCTAGCATACTTATGCTTTGCATGTTTGCATACATTCATCTATTTTGCATGCACCGGGCTCGGCGCATCATACTAACGACATCGTATTTCAATTCCAAGTTGAATACATGTATCAATTATCGCATCTCATTAGCCATCTAAGAATAGCCGAGCCTATTTCTAGTTGTATTTTGCATGTGTTGCATTAGCCATCTTAACATGAACTAGGATCATGCATGATTTCTAGATAGTTCTTTGTTTTGGCTCAGAGTACTAGTTAAGCTTTTATGCTTTAGCGTACTGCATGTGTGTGAGTGTTGCCATGATAGCATGCTTGCCATGGGGCTATTTGCTGAAGTGTTTAACTGCCTGAATGCCTGTAGGTGAAGGTTGGATTACTTGAATTGGAACAATTCATTAAAATTCGCATTTTAGCCTACTTACGAGTAACAAACTTCAAACCATTTTCCAAACAAACGGATATGCGATGCTTTGTTCCAAATTAGGAGATCTAGTCTATACTTGTTTTGCTGTGCGCATCACATAGTAATTCTAGCTAATTAACCGGAATAAGAACACATGTGTTTTCAAAAACTAGATATTATGTTTAGTAGTGGCCGATCTTTGATCGGGTGAGCGGGGGTGCTCATAGATGACCTTCCCCAATCGTACCCAAGTTCCCGAGCCGAGGCAACTTTGGTGATGACGGACACGTGGCCTTAGGCACGAGTCAGGGTTTCCTAAATTTTCCCAAAAATAAAATATTTTGGTGGCGACTCCGTATCTGGCAAAGCAGTCCATGTTTGGCACTTCTTTACAAAAATCAGTTTTCCAAAACGATTTGCCAGATTTGGACTCTTTGGTGATTTATCGGTCTTGCATTGCACTTTGCGAGATCAAATTTAGAACCGTGACAATTTGAGTCCGAACTGTAGCATGAAGCCCGAGGGCGCGTCTACACGCGGCTAGGTGTTGGAACCCGATCGCACATGTTTTCAGCTTTGGGGGACAAGAGATATGTCCGACAATTGAAGAATTCCAAATTTTGATGGAATCCCAGCGTGACGAGGAAATCTTACCTCAGTCCCGTTTTGGTCACATCCAGGCTTTAGGAAGGATGTGTGGGCTCACTTTGCATGAGGCTTGATCTTTAGTTCACAATTGGCAAATAGACATCCCCAGTTTGATTCATCGATTTTTTGAGACCGGTGACTGAGGGGATTTCCTTTGGCGGGGTTTTCGGCAACATGCCCTTTGTTTGTGTATGTTGGCACATTTTCTACTTGCCCCGGGTTTCGGAGGGCCTAGCATTCGCTTGATCGAAGTGGCCTAAGGCTTGAAAGAGGGGAAGAGCTGCATTGGCTTAGCACTGGCTGAGACTTTGCTAGGATTACACGCCTTCCATAGACGGGAGATGACCAAATTAGCAGAAAGTCCACTACTTCTTCAGGTAATGTTTCTCACCCTGTTTCATATGTGTTTCTCACATCACTCGGCACTCAGGCTCTGTTCTTCTCTCAAAACCTTGTCTCACTTTTTTTCTCAACATACACCTCTCTATTCTTTAATCTCTATTTTTTTTCATCCCTCCCCAGATATGGCTCATGGGCAGGTTGAAAGTAGTGGACTCTTGCCCTACATATTCGGCACGAGGCTATTTCTTTCGCCAACGGCTAGTTGATTTCCCGAACGAAAGGTGGTGGTGTCATTGGATGTGCAACAGGTCTACTGTTGACATTGCTTGGCGTTGCCCCTGGTTTGAATTGCTCAAAATGAGTTACATAATGGCTCGGCAACCCGGCATTCAGCTGATTGGCTTGACACACTATGTGTTTTACTTTCCATTTCGATTCAGACATCAGTTCAGACATGACCAGACTTGCCCAGAAGAGGGGGTAGAGTACTTGGCTTCATTTCCAATCCGAGGTTCACAGTTGGCTCGATACTCCAATGCTTGGAGGACAAGAGAACTTCTGTCCCCCGCTCCTAATTTTAGTTGCGCCCTTTCTGGTGAATGCCTGGCTTGGCTTGAAGATGAGGCGCAAACCGGGCCTACTTTAGCATCTGAAGATTCCACAAGCTCTGGGAGGGGACACAGGAACACCTGATTCACCCATGCCCCAAGTTTATTTCTTTGATCTGTACTTTTAAGTTTTCCTTTTGAATGTAATAAAAAGCAACTTTGATTTGCATTGAGAGCTGGAGAACTTTGTATTGAAATCAATGAAATTGGAGTTGTGGATACTAAAAATTTTCTTTTTGATCCAAAAATGGTCTAAGTTGTAAAAAGATTAATTTGAACAAAGTCAACTTTAGTTATAACTTTTCAAAACCATTTTTGATGAGGATCACAACTGGACACACCTAGAATCTATCCTCGAGATGTACAACCCCGAATCCATAAATCAAAAATTGCCCCTAGACTGAATAGCACTGCTCAGCAATGTAATCAGCTCTTTTCTCAGGGTAAGGATCACAACCGATCTTTCAAATAATGAGTGGACAAAGATGCCTTGATCAAACACATGGACACAATTGATTCGGTTCAGGCCTTACGTAGTTCGGTCTGGGTTTTCGGTCTAGCGCGCCTCTCAGGGGTAATATTTCTTCAACTTGTCTATGTTGATTGGTTGGGAAAATTCTAGGCCATCCAAGTCCATAAGAATAACAACTCCACTCGACCAGATTGATTTGATAATGTAAGACCAGTCCAATTGGGTTTGAACTTGCCCCTAGGGTCATGGATGGGAGCTCGGTTGTCTTTCAGCACCAAATCCCCTTCCTTAAGATTCCGAGACTTAACTTTCTTGTTAAAAGCCCTGGCAATTCTACATTGATAACCTTGAACATGGTACAGTGCTTTCAGCCTTCTCTCGTCGAACAGTATCAGTTCTTCAAACTTGTTCTGCTGCCAATCTGCTTCTACTATACGGCACTCAACCATAACCTGCAGCGACAAAACTTCTATTTTGATCGGCAGAACAACTTCTATCCCATAAACCAGAGAATATGGAGTTGCGCCAGAAGATGTCCGAATTGAAGTTTTGTAGCCCCAGAGAGCAAATGACAAATTGTCTGGCCAGTCCATGCAAGTCTCAACCATTTTCTGCAAAACGAGCTTAATGTTCTTGTTGGCGGCCTCAACAGCTCCGTTGGTTTGCTCCTGATATATAGATGAGTTATGAAAAGCCACGTTGTATTTCTCTAACAAGTCAATCACTTCTCTCTTGAAATGGGAGCCATTGTCTGAAATGATTTCATTCGGGACCCCATAATGACAAATAATGTTATTCCCGATGAACTTGGCTACATGCGACACTTTCAGCACATCATAAGATTGGGCTTCGATCCACTTTGTAAAATAATCTATTGCCACGAAGATATACTCATGCCCATGTGACCCTTTCGGCCTAACTGCCCCAATAACATCAATTTCCTAGACTGAAAATGGCCATGGTGAAGTCATATTATATAGCTTCGACGGCGAGATATTCATGCAATTTGCATAGATTTGGCATTTGTGACATCGCCGAACAAAATCAATACAATCCTCCTCCATGGTTGACTAGTAGTACCCCTACTTGAAATCTTCCGAGCTAGCATTACCCCGCTCATGTGTGATCCGCACTCCCCTCCATGGATGGCCTCCATTAAGTGCTTCGACTCTTCTACATCAACACACAGCTTGTGCATTCCCGGATGGCCTCATTTGTACAACTTACCCCCGTAGATGATAAACTGAACGGCCATTCGCCGTATTGCCCTTTTATCTGTGGCATTTGCCCCTAGTGGATAAGCTTCCTTTTCTAAGAATTTCCAGACATCATAATACCAGGGGTTTTGGTCTTGCACTTCATCTATTGCGGTAATCAACTCGTAGGCCGGCGCATATCTCTATTCAATAATGATCGGACGCATCCGAACTCCAAAAGGGATGTCTATCATAGAAGATAGAGTTGATAAAGCGTCAGGGAGCCTGTTGTTCTCTCTTAACAGATGCGTGAAGGTCAACTTCTCAAACCAAGGAATCAGAACGTCCAGGGTTTGGTGATAGATCTTCATCTTCTCTTCTTTGACTTTCCAATCTCCTTTTGCTTGAAATACAACCAGGTTCGAGTCCCCAATGACGTCCAACCTTTTTGCCCCTAGTTCCAGGGCGGCTTCCAAGCCAACAATGCATGCTTCGTATTCTGCTTCGTTGTTGGATACCTTGAACTGAAGTTTGAAGGCTAAAGGTATATGAGAATTGTCGGGTGCTATCAGCAATACCCTTATCCCATAACCGTACTGGTTAGATGCTCCGTCAAAGTACATTGTCCAGGTTTCTTCCTCAACTTGCAGAATAGCTTCATCTGGGAATAGGTATTCTACTGCTCCGTCCCCTTCCACTGGGTGATCTGCCAGAAACTCTGCTACTGCTCTCCCCTTGACAGACTTGCAAGTCACATTCTTCAAATCAAATTTGGAGAGAAGAAACAACCAACGGGCTAGCCTACCTATAAGTGCTGGTTTCTCAAAGAGATATTTGATGCGATCTAATCTCGAAACCAGAATTACAGAGTGAGCTAACAAGTAGTGCCTCAACTTCCTAGTAGCCTATACCAAGGCCAAGCAAGCCTTCTCCAACGGGGTGTAACGGGTCTAATAGTCCAACATCTTCTTACTCAGGCAATAGATGGCCCTCTCCACTCTATCCTCAGATTCCTTAGCAAGCATGCATCCCATCATTGTGTTCGTTACTGACAAATACAGAATCAACAACTTCCCCAGCTCTGGCGGTGACAACATGGGCGGGTTCTGAACGTACTACTTGATCTGCTCAAAAGCAAACTGACATCAGTCATCCCATCGGAACTTCTTTCCTTTCTTCAGGAGACCAAATAGTGGTTCACAAGCCAAGGTTAATTTTGTAATAAACCGTCTTATGAATTGCACTTTACCTAGAAAGCCTCGCACCTCCTTTTCAGTCCTCGGTGGTGGCATTTCTACGATGGCCTTGATTTTGGAAGGATCAACCTCGATGCCCCTCTGTGTGATCAAGAAACCCAACATTTTCCGTGCTGTTACGCCAAATGTACACTTCTGTGGATTTAGCCTCAACCGATATTCTCTAATCCGTTGGAAGAATTTCTTCAAGGCGATGTAGTGGCCCTTTCTTTCTTTGGATTTGACAATCATGTCGTCCACATACACCTCGACCTCTTTGTGGATCATATCATGCAAGATAGTGGTCGCAGCCTGTTGATAAGTAACCCCAGCATTCTTCAGACCAAACGGCATCACCCTATAGCAGTAGGTTCCCCACGGCGTGGTGAAGGCAATCTTTTCCCAATCCTCTGGTGCCATCAAGATTTGGTATACCCGGAAAATCCATCCATGAATGAGAGTAGTGCATGGCCTATGATGAAGTCCACCAATTCATCGATGTGCAGTAGAGGAAAGTCGTCCTTCAGACTGGCCTTATTCAGATCTCTAAAATCCACACACACCCGAATTCTGCCATCTTTCTTCGGCACCAGAACAATGTTGGCCAAGCAAGTCTATTATTCCAATACTAGCAAGAACCCTACATCTATCTGCTTGGTGACCTCTTCCTTAATCTTCAAAGCCCAATCTGGGCGTATTCTCCGCAGCTTCTGCTTGATGGGTCGAGCCTCGGGGTCAAGAGGGATCCGATGCTGTACAATCTCAGGATCGATTCCAGGCATGTCTTCGTAGGACCACGCAAAAACATCTTTGAAATCTTTTAATAAAGTGACTAAGCGCTCGCATTCCTCTGAAGACAACGTGCACCCGACCTGGACCAGGCGCGGATCCTTCTCAGTACCCACAATAATTGAAATGATTTCATCAACAAGGGGTTTTACAAACCTCTCCTCCTCTCGATCAACCAAATGTTTCAAAACCAGAGGAATTCCTTCCTTGTCATTTTTCTCAACATTTTCAAACTCATGATTAATGCAATACACAAGTGGCACAGAGAAGTACTCAGAAACTGCTACAGGATTCTCATTCAAAAGATCCAACTCATCCAATTCCTCGGTTACAACCGACTAAAAAGAAAAGGAAAAAAAAAGACCTGGACAAAACTATGACATCCGAGTTATCAACCCCTAGAATACCAGACTCCGACTCAGAAGTACTGGAATCTAATTCTGACTCCACAGACTCTGTGGAATCAGATTCTGGCTCACTACCTGATTCAGAACTATTGGACAGAAAACCCTCCCCCAGCTGCCAAGTGAGGGACGATGTGTTAGATGCATCTAGAATACCACCAGAATGGTCCACACCTGATTGGTCTTCAATCATGGAAACGGTAAAGTCATCCCCCAAGCTCTCCTGTTTGATCTGAGGATCCGAAGGGAGACATGCCAGCGCTGCTCTTATCTTAAGTTCATTGCTGTTGGACTCACCCTCTGTACTCTGTTCATCCTCAGCAGTTAATTCAGTCTGTTCCTTTGTGGCTTCATCTTCTTGTAGCTGTAGGTCGAAGAAAAACTCAAAGTCAGGCAGAAGCTGCTTCTCAGAATTCAACCATGGCTCAAGAAAGCCACAAAATGGGAAGTCTTCCCCCTCCCAGACAAAGCGGCCGTTCAGAGTTCCCTAAATTTGGGCTATGCACAAGCTCATAGTGCTTCCCATTCTGTTTAGTTTTGGCTCTTCCTAGCATTTCTTTCCATTTTCTTACCCAGTCCTCTTTGGTAGGCGTGTAACCGAGACCAAAGGCATGTGGGTTATGTGGCACTTTGGCCAGTGCAGTAATGCCCTTCTGGCCGCTCCTTCCTAATCCCATCCTGGGTATATGTTGTAGCTTGTTCATGAGGTAGACTGATTGAGCACTAACATACAACCTCTCATCAATAGCAAAGATATCTTGTACCGTCCGGGGCCTTAGCCAAGGTAAACCCAGACAGGAAAACATCCTCATCACCATGTACAATCTCCAGTACTGGTGTGGTGACCTCAGGCAACGGATGTATAGATGAATTTCCAAACACAATGGCTACCCCCTTTCCAAGAGGGTACTTTAGCATCTGATGAAGAGTGGAAGAGACAGCTTTCACTTGGTGCAGCCACGGCTGTCCAAGGAGTAAGTTAAAAGTGGCTGGAACATCCAGGACGTGAAACTCAACATCTTGTTGTACCGGGCCAACCTGTGTTCTGATCTGAACTATCCCCATAACCTCTCTGCTTGTGTTGTCATACGCCCGGATCACCTGGGTCGTGGGTACAAATCCCGATGGCTTTAAGCCAATATCATAGGCTATACGCGATGGACAAACATTGATCGCAGACCCAGTGTCAACCAATACAATCGACATCCACTTCTCTCTACACTCAACTGAGATGTACAACAGTTTGTTATGTGCAAAGCCCTCGGGTTGTAATTCCTTATCTGAGAAGGTCAAAGTAGGTGAAGCATCTCTTGGGAAGACAAGTCCCACAAGTTGTTTGGGAGTTGTGTCGATAGACAACTTAACCTTATCCATTGCTGATAGGACGGCTTGTATGTGTACTCTCGAAGCCATGAGCCATCCCAGATGGATATGTCTGGTTGGATCTTCTTTAGCTGCTTCAGTACAGCTTCTTCTTCCAACTGCTTGTCCTTCTATTTTTCGGTCTCGTTATCCTTTCCGGATACTTCTGGTTGGTCTAAGTGTTGGGGCTTGAAGTACTGCCCCGCTTCTAGTCATACGATCCACTTCCTTAGAATACCAAGTGTCATCTGGAAGGTCTTGGCCCCAATCCTCGTTTGCATGGGCAAGATGCAGATCATCATCTTCCCACCATACTCTTTCGGCAATTGATAGACAATTGTTCGGTTCCATTATATTCACACCCACATCACAATCATCCTCCGAAGGGTGTTTGGCTTTTCCAGCTTTCTGACTGTTCTCGTCGCTTTCTTGTTCAAGCCACTTCAGTACGGCTTTTGGTTTGGTGTCCACAGTACTTATGACATCAATTTCTTGAGTGAAATTCTTAATACCGGCGCTCTCTGGCAATTTCCCATTGTCCTCAGCCGTTCCGGTCCTTGTAGCAGTTCTCGCTTTTGGTTGTTCCAGCTTTGGTTGAAGTCCTTCATCCACTTCAGGTTCATCGCTGAGCCACCCAAAGTTATCTGTCAACCTATTTAGATCGAACCAGTTAATGTGCACATCCCCCGAATCTTATTCATCGAAGAACTGCAAATTGTTGATATCTTCCTTGAAGTCGGCTAAATCATCCAATCCCTGGCTTGGTCCATCCTCCTAGACTACACTGACCTCTATCCCTGTTGGCAACTCCAGCTCTGGTTTGGCCCGATTGGTCGACACAATATAACAGCATGAGTTGTATTCCTCCTCAGATAAATCCACAGAGCCCTCATGCACTGAACTGACATTCCCATTTTCCATCAAGGCTATCATGCCTTCATCTACCATGGTTACCACCACAGGTTTAGATTGGGATGTGGACGCGTTTGTCATGCACAAATATGGGCTTTCCGGGATGAACAGCACCGTCTTAGGTAGGTGGAAGGGGGTGATGTATGTACTGGGCTCGTAAAGGATGGCCAATGTATGGATGAGGTTTATTTGTCAGGGAAGAGGGGCTTAGTTATGTGGCGGGAGAGGATTTGTAGTGACATTGGGCTTTTCAGGAGGCGCTATCACTTTGTTTTCAATGAGATCCTGAATCTCATAACGAAGTCTAAAGCATTGGTCAGTATCATGACCATGTTGTTGGTGAAAGGCGCAGTATTTGGCTGGGTTATGTTTAGGAAGGAGATGATCAGGCAATGGGCATTGTTCTAATGGCTTCAGATGCCCTTTTCTGATCAAGACTCTCAGGGCTGCAGATAGAGACATGTAGAGTAGGGTGAAGACCCTCTGGCCTCGGGCCTGATGGCTTGGAGTTTGGGAGGTTAGGTTGGATGTGCCGGCAAAAGGATTGGCGGTCTTGGGTGTAGTGGTGACCATGCCCACATCTGAAGGCCTCGCAGCTGCACTACTGCCAGTAGTCGCGTTGGAACTGCGTGTGAAAGCCCTCCTGGACTGCTCATTCTCGTGGTCTATCAGACCTTGCTTCATTACATCCTCTATTTGTAACCGTATTTCGTGGAGGTTAGCACATGTAGACAGAGGTAAGACTATCATCTTCTGTAACAGTCTTGGCTGCAGGTAACAGTCTTGGCTGCAAGTTACAGACCACCATTCTAATTAGGTCCTTTTTAGCCGGTTGGATGGTCATCATAGAGGCCTTGGCCCTCCACTGGGTCACAAAATCTGAGAAGCCCTCCTTTGACTCCTGGCGAGTTGCTTCGAGATCACAAGTTGCGACCTCGATCTGAGTGTTGTAGGAGTACTGCACTATGAAGGCCTCAGTCATTTCTTCCTAGTTTCTCTTCACAAAGTTTTCAAGTTTGGCATACCAAATGGCTGCTACACCCGACAGCGTCCGGCCAAAGAGTGACAGCTTCTGTAATCTGGTGAGACCCATTGGTCGTAAGATGTCAGAGAATAGCCGTAGATGAACCATAGGATCCCCGGAACAGTCAAACCGGTCTATATACGACTTCTTGAATATATCTACTAATGTCACTGCCAAATCAGTATAGCCATCCTCTATGTCAAGGATCGAATTCACACCATGTGCCCATTTAAAGAGCTTTTTAAGCTCTCTTACTTACAATCCAATAGGGTCAACCTCAAATTCAAACGGCGCCTCTATTAGGTAAGCTGTTGCCTTGGAGGTCTGGGGCAGGATAGGATCTGCCTGAATGCCTACATTTTCCTGGAAATTAATTGTGACCCCGGGTGCTAGAATTCCAACTGGGGGTGCATGGGATGCTGATGCTACTGCAGGTTGTGGCTGCTATTGTTGAAGCCTTTCTATTACCTCTGTTTGGTCGGCTACAACCTCAGCTTGGTAGGCTGCGGTCTCAGCTTACCGGGTAGCATCTAGCTGCATGTTCTCAATAGTCTGTTGGAGTTAGCGAAGCATTTCTTCCATGCTAACTAAGGGATGCTGAGCTATCAAAACTGGTGTATACTCTCTTTCCGGAGTAGAAGTAGATGATTGGACTTCGCTGAATGAAGGTAACTATCGAACCAGTGGATTATGCTTGACTCTCCTCCGTCTTGTAACCAGGGGTAGTGAAGCAAACACTGGATGTCCTCTTACAAGATCCCAGGATCGGTAAAGTTGCCTTACTCAGGTCCAGAGTGCTTAGGGGGTAACACACTCGTCTAAAGCAATCGTGAAAGACAACCTTGCTAAAACAAAATAAAGCAAAAGAAACAAAAAATCAAAAACCGCACAGCACCTCGGTTGAGACAGAAACAACACGCAGTTGCAATCACAAGCTGGAGAACTGTGCTCAAACACTAATTTATGCTCCAAAACAGATACCCTCAAACTGATATCCAGACTTGCAACTGATACATACACTCCTGCAGAGTTTCACTCTAAAAGCACGTATCAAGCAAATGAAAGCCAAAACACCCCTATGATGGGGTAGGGTTACCCTGTCCTAATTTCATCAGGAACTTGGAATTCACTATGCAAACAAGCAATTTTGTACAATCTTGCACTCGGGTGAGCAACCTGTCCTAGTTTGGAATAGTCTCTACGGCTTCCGATATGCAACTAGGTTGATTGGTCAAAAAGGGGTACCTCAGCAAGACTACCTAATATAACTCACCCACCTGACACCGAGAAGTGAAAAGAGGATCAAATGGTATACCGGTAGTCCAGATCCAAGGGATGTGTTCCCATCGTGGCATAGCCCGCAACCGGTCAGCCTTTTGGCAAGCTTTTTCAAGCGAGCCTCTAGCAAACTGTTCAGGAATAGCAGATGGAAAACACTGTGACTTAGGCGCACCAATACAAATGCAATGCAAAGAAACACATAAGTGTAGATAAAACAACATATCATGAGTTCGAGTCAAGTTCTCTAAATCCCCAGCAGAGTAGCCAGAAACTGTGGACTCGCCTTTTTCCGCACCCCGCCATTCGAGAACGTTTGAAAAGAAGGACTCACAGTTCGGACTCCCGCGGTTCTGAATCTAGTCTCACAAAGTGCAATGTGAAACTAATAATCACCAAAGAGTCCAAATCCGACAAACCTTTTTGGAAAATCGATTTTAAATCAAATAATGCCAAAATTGGACTATTTTTCCAGATATAGAGTCGCCACCTAAATATTTTATGTTTGGAAAATTTAGGAAACCTTGACTCGTGCCAAAGGCCACGTGTCCATCATCACCAATGTTGTCTCGGCTAAGAAACTTGTGTACGAGGGGAAAGGTCATGAAATGAGCACCCCCGCTCGCCCAATCAAAGATCGGCCTCTACTAATCATGATATGATATTTTATAAACATTATGTGTTCTTGTTCCGGTTATTAAACTAACTTTACTATGTGATGCCCGCATACAAGTATAGACTAGTTTGCAAGACTTGGGACAATTCAACTCATGTTTGTTTGCGAAAATAGTTTGAATTTTCCACCCTCAAGTGGGCTTAAAAATGCGGATTTGCCACCAAACATAATGGGCTTAAAACAGGATTTGCCACAACAAAGTGGGCTTAAAACTTACATTCATTGAATCGTTCCAATTCAAACAACAAGCCTTCATCCACGGGCATTCATATACTTTAGCATTTAAGCACATAGCCTCATGGCAAGCTTGCGAAACATGGAAATATTGCAATCACACTCATGCAAGTATGCTAAAGCATAAAAGACTCACTGAGTACTCCAAGCCAAAACAAAAACTAGTTAGAAAGATGCATGATCCTAACTATACAAGATGCATAATGCAACACATGCAATATGAAATTAATAGGCTCGTCTACTTAATCATGGTATTTGCAACACTTTGATAGCATGTTTTGAAACACGTATTCAAAGAAGTATTGAATTGATAATGCAGTTTGAATGATGCGCCGAGCCTCAGTGCATGCACGACAAATGAATGGATACAAGCATGCAAGCATAAGGTATGCTAATTGAAAATGTCCCTAATCTAACGATCAAGAGAGATTAAATAAAAGGGAGAAAGACGTGAGGTTGGAAGACATACACATACACGCACATACACTTATTACAATGTTGTGCCCTCGCGAAGGAGGGTTCGAATAAATAAGCTAACTAGCTACACTAATTAAGCTAACTAATACAACACTTGAAATGAATTAACTAACTATTCTAAGCTAATTAATTATTACAAAGCGGAATCGAATAACTAGTTACACTAAATAATTAATTACAACACTTAATTAACTAGCTATTCCAAAAGGGTGCACAGCCCCCTAACTCAAAAAGGCTCAAACCACCATTTTTAGGTCAAAAAAATAGAGTTTTTTACACTTCAAAAACAGCCTTAAAACAGTTGAAAAGGATAGGAAAATAAGTATGCACAATAAGCTTAAATAAGGTAGGTGCTCTACCTTTGAAGCAAAGCACAATTTAGGCACAAATCCAAGCTCAAACCTCCTTCCAAAGCTCAAACAAGACTCCAAGGGACCTCAGCCCAATGGTGGTCAAGTTTGGTTGAGGGTTGGTCTGCAAAAGTGTGGAGGAACTAGGCCATCATGCACAAAATATCAAGTGAGAGCGAGAAAGCTAGAGAGAGAGAGAGAGAGAGATATTTTTAGTCCAAAATCTTCTAACCCACAAAAATGGGGGAGGAACCCCCCTATTTACAAAAAAACAAGTCATGAGCTTGTGAACATCTCACCATACATGTGTATGAAGATGCAGCTCAGCGAGCAACAGCTCGCAAAAAAAATTGGAAAAAGGGACCAATGGTCGTCGGCCACCACTGGTAGCCGACAAGCACAAACCATGGCTGATAGATCCAAGGGCTGGCCGACAGATCACCCTCTCTTCCAGGTTAAAGGCAACAAGCTCTTGGTCCAAAAACATGCACAAAACAGATAAGGTTTAGAGGCTCAAAGACAAGGCATTCCGGCTAGGACTTTGGGCGCTCAAAAGGAACACAAACAAGAACAATCATCGAGTGCACAAACGATGACGTCCAAGTCTTGAGGACGGTCAAAAATGGGGTGTCTACAGCCGACAGGCCAGAAGTGGTGGCCGGCTAGCCACCAGCATGGGGTTGTCGGCCAACAATGATGGCCTGTCAGCCAGTAACAGTGGCCGACCGGCCAGCCACTGGTGATGTACAATTCCATGCTTTAACAGAGAGCAAACAGGGCAAAGAGAGGGTATTCTCATAGATTGTTTGTATTGTATAACCCCTCCTTATCATCAAAACATCTCAAAGGAGTGATACACTTGGTCCTCAAACCATCAATTCAAGCAACATCATTGCATGATGGCCAAAGAACCAAGACGTGCAAGTTTAATTAATGCACAAACAAGACCAAAAACCTTCACCCTATCATACATGATCAAGGGACATGGTGACCTTAGAAAATTGGCACATTTCATCACTTTGAGTATGAAATGCCCCAATTTTTTTTGTGTTCAAATTAACTTTTGATTTGAACAGACCAAAACCCAACCAAATGCTTATCTTGCACAATTTTAGTTTCCATTTTTATTTACTCATTTTAGCTTACCATTCCATTCTTGAACCAATTAAGTCCGTTGGTGAGAAGTCCTCTAAAGGGAAGGAAGTGTCAAACAAGGGGTAGTTTAAGGCAAGAGAGAGGCATCATGATGTTGATAGTGAACCCCCAAAACAGAGTTAAACCATTAAGCAATGAACCTCAATCTCAAGCTCCAACTATCCTAAGGTTGAAACAACCCCCAAAGCAAACAAAGAGTGAAGAAATGGGGGAAGTTGCAGAGATTATGCTTGCTGAAAATAAGTGAGAAAAGCACTAAAACAATGTAATCAACTCAAACAAGTGGTGTCTAAAGGCCTAAAACACCAAGCTTGTGAGGACACTTACACTAGAAGCATGCAAAACAAGACTCAAATGGAACAACCAGCCAAAAACAGAGTTAAAACAGTTTAAAATAAAGCCTAAAAAGTGCTGGAATTAAGCTACAAAGGGCAAGAAAAATTAGCTAACACATAGAGCTAACTAGGCTAGCAAACAAGACACAAGGAGCGGAGGCTAACCCCTCCAAATTTGGACTTCAAAACATGATTTTCACCACTGAAAATACTCTGAAATTCAGTGTTCAAAAGCCCAAAAAAAGATGGTTTGAAGGTGGGAAACAAAGGTAGAAAGGCCTTACAAATAAAGAATAAGGAAGGGTGATTCACCCCCTAACCTTAAATGGCCTAAAACCACAAATTTTAGCCCACAAAAAATAGAATTTTTTACAGCCCAAAAACAACCCAAAATCAGTAGGAAAAGATAGAAAAACAAGTATGCAAAACAAGTTAAAAGAGCAAGTGTTATACCTCTTAAAGCAAAGATCAACTTTAGGCAACAATTCAAGCCAAAACCACCTTTTAGAGCTCCAAGAAGGCTTCAAGGAACCTCAGTTCAAAGATGATCAGCTTTGGTTAAGGAGGTATAGGCAAAAGTGTGGTGTATGTAGGCTAATATGCACAAATTTGCAAGAGAGAGAGAGAGAAATGTAAAGAGAGAGAGAGATTTTTGCTCCAAAATTTCTAACCTTGAAAAATGGGGGAGGAGACCCCATATATATAGAAAAAAACATGTATTTGGCTGAGATAAATCCCTCCATACACGTGTAGGGAGATGAGGCCAATTGTGGTAACAGCTGGAACAACTGTCAATCAAATATCTGTAAAAAAGACACTGGTGGCCGACAGGCCACTATGATGGCCGGTAGCCTCAATTGGTGGCCGACAGCCGCCAAGGATTGCAGGCTTGAAGGTTTTGGTCAAAAACAGTGCACAGAATGGATGGAGTTTAAAGACTCAAAGACAGGGCATTCTGCCGTGAACTTCGGGCACTAAAGCAAGCACATGCAATCATAATCATCGAGTGCACAAGCGATAACATCCAAGTCTTGAGAACTGTGAAAAATGGGGTGTCTACAGTTGCCCCTCTTTGACAGAACTCGGAAGTCATGAAATGATGTGAGTAAATGTCAAAGCCCAAAGACGACCCATTTTGGCAAGGCCAAAACAAACAAACAAGACAGAAAATAAATGGTTGAGTTCGCAGGCGGCCTACGTATCCCTTTGCAAGGAATCAAACCAGCGTAGTTCTGGGGTGATGCAAATGATATGCATGCAATGTAGTTTAAAGGTTGGAATTACACGCTTCGCGAAGCCAACCATATTGAAAACTCATGATCATGCGAGGTGATGCATTTAGCAATGATAAATACGATAAGCAAGAATGTATACAATAAGTAAGACAACAACATATGAATGAGCAGCTTCAAGCTTAAAACCAACACAAGTTTTGATACAAGAGATAAAACACACTCTAACCTTGCCAAAACAACAGACAAGGAAAGAAAACACCGCTCAGGGTTGCGTTTCACGCATCCTGAGAAATTGAGATCAAAACCGCTAGGGGTCGTGTGCAAAAACAAAAACTGCTCGAAGCTCACGTTTCGAGCATCCTGAGATAAACAACCGCTCAGGGCCGCGCTTCGCACGTCCTGAGAAACAAACACTTAGATGTGTACTTCGTACGTCCCGAGGTAAAACCTGCCCAGGGCCGTGTCTTACGCATCCTGAGAAACAACCATTCAAGCGTGTACTTTGAACGTCCCGAGGTAGAACCTGCCCAGGGCCGCGTTTCACGCGTCCTGAGAAACAACCACTCGGGCGCATACTTCGTACGTCTTGAGGTACAACCCACCCAGGGCAGCGTTTCACGTGTCCTGAGAAACAACCACTCAGGCGCGTACTTCATACATCCCGAGGTAAAACAACAAAGGGGTGTACGATAGATGTACCAAAGTGAACAAGTGCGATAGATGCAAAAAGTGAATGAGGGCGATAGATACACAAAATGAACAAGTACGATAGATGCACTAATCAAGTGAGTGTGTGTGATAGATGCACAAAGTGAATGAGTGCAATAGATGCACAAACTGAATGAGTGCGATAGATGCACAAAGTAAACAAGTGCAATAGATGCACAAAGTGAACAAGTGTGATAGATGCACAGAGTGAATGAGTGCGATAAATGCACAAAGTGAACGTGTGCGGTAGATGCACAGAGTGAATGAGTGCAATAGATGCACTCATGATGCTAGCTACCGAGACACGAATGACTCATCCGGAACTCCTCTGAATGAACCATACATACAATATCATGCGTTTCTTCGAATGAACTGTACGTACAATACCGTCTGCCTATGTAAGAAAGAAACTTAACAAGAGCGATATAGTAAGAATGCATGTACTGTGCAAGATAAACAACCGAGATACAATGTTAATTGAAAGCATGTTCTATGCAATAAACAAAAGCGGATTCTATGCGTGAAACAAAAGCGAAAGCATATGTTATGCATGATTCATAACGGATGCTAGATGCACATGTAATATTCGTGAAATGCATATCTCATGCAACAACATATGTGAAATGCATATTCTATGCAACAAAGTGACATGCATGGTTTATGAAACAAAGTGAAAAGCATATTTTACGCAAGGTACAAAAGCATAATGTGACAAACAAATTTAGTAGCAACTTCCGATTTACCTCTCGAAAGAGTTACAGTATGTTTAAAGGATACACCTCGTTCATATTGACAAGTGAGGAACATCGTGCACCGAAAACACAGTTTTGAGCTTCCGTAGGGACAATCTAGACCAAACAGTGAACCACCCATATACTTCTTGGAAACCAAGGACACAAAACAGCATCAAAACCCCAAAGGAGGCCATAGACCATCTGCCGACCACTGGAGGGGGTTGTCGACCACTTGCCGGCCTTCAAATACTGTTGTCGGCCACCCGTGGCAGATCAAGGGTTTTTTGGACATTTTTCCATGGGTCTTTAAGTATATGGCTTGAGGCTTCATTTCCTCACTTTCTCATGTCCGAAATTCCTTCATTTCTCTCTCTCTAGACACTTCTTGTCTTTAGCTTTGCGCTCTATATGCGTTTTCCAATGCCCTACGCAAAGTTTATTCGCTAAAATCTCTTTGTTTCCTTTGTTTTGAACCGATTGAAATTTGATTTCGGTACTTTTTCTTGGAGTTTCACCACTTGAGGCTTGTTTCCCTTGAGTTTCTCTCGGGTTTTGAGCCTTTTCCCGAGCTTTGACTTTTCCTTCCATTTTTCGCTCTCCTAGGGTTGACTTTTTCTAAGTTTCCTCTTTTTCCTTTGTTTTTCTTCATTTTTCGACCACTTTCTCATCTTCTTTCCAGATGGCAGACGATCTACCTCATGATGGAGCTCCCCAGAGGTCCCACCTGCATTTTCACCCGTTCCCGAGGCAGAATTTATTCTAAAGCCCGAGCCAGAGCCACTACCACTCAGGATTCGACCCTTTGATTTGGCCACATATCATCCTTGGACACACGTATTGCCGCTCGAGGGCATCAGAAATTTTAGTGCATTTGCACGGCTCGTACCTGAGGACCTCTTGCTTAGGGAGCCGGATTCCCACCTTTCTCACAATTCCACTAAGGTATACACTACACCCTCATTTTCTCATATTTACATTGCATTTCTTGCTTTGATTATATTCTTTGCTTCAACTACACTCTTGCACTGTATTTCTTACACTGGCTTTCATCTGCCTATTCTCATATCTCTGTATATCACCGTTCTAATCACAGGAGGACTCTCGCTCTATCAGAGGCTATGGAGCAACGACTACTAGGGACTGGTATCTTGAGCTTCTTGCTAGGGTCTGTGATATCATAGATGCGGCTGGTTTGGGTTTGTTCTACTCTAGTCTTTCCCACCACATAGCAAGTCAGCCCTTACTCAGAGCATTGGTAGAAAGGTGGTGGGATACCACTAACTCCTTCAACTTCTTTACTGCTAGGGAGATGACGACGACTCCTTATGACTTCTCCATGCTCACTGGCATAGGAGTAAGGGCTTATCCGATCCCTTATGATATGGACATGGACAAGTAGGAGGCAGCCTGGATCTACCTGTTAGGGGTACACCCGTTACTACACCGACTAGTCATGGTGCGATATAGTTGGTTTGCGAAGCAGTTTCGCAGGAGCGAGCCGCAGACACTAGAGGAGACTGATCAGTACGCTCGGGGCTTTTTGATGTTCCTCTTCGGTACCACCTTGTTTGCGAACAGGTGGAACACTATAGGATTATATCTTCTGAGCGTCTTGGTGACACTACCCTAGGTGCGATTCTATGATTAGGGCGGTGCCCACCTCGCCATAATGTATGGTTATATGAGCTCCATGTCCCGCAAGAGGGGAGATATGGTCGGAGGCTATTGGCCAGCGTGGGAGGTATGCAGTGTAACTTTCACTTCTGTCATATTTTTCTGCTTTCTATTTTTGTGCTTTTTGCTTTGCACTTTCTGTACATTGTATCTATATAATGTGTACTCACTATTGCCTTTCTGCACTCGACATTCTGCATTCTATGCATCTATACTTTCTATACACTGTATACTCATTGTTGCCTTTTCCTTGCAGCTCTGGGTATATGCATATTTCTCGATTCTTGCTCCGAAGCCAGAGGTGGAGATGCCCCCCGTCGTGCCGTACTCTCACCGGTATGATGGCAGATGCCTACGGAGGACCCGAGAGGCCTTCGCATTCTTACGCCGATACTTCGACACGGTGACCGCCGACGAGGTTACCCAAGACTCACAATTATTTTTTCTTTACTTTGGCTCTGATTCACACTTCAATATCTGATGACAACTAACAATCTATGCATTCTCTATTTGCAGATCGCCTGGCAGCCATAGACGGCAATGCCTGCTGGAGTTAGAGACTAGTAAGCCGGAGCTTGGGGGGCCTCGCATTTTCAGCTTCTGTTGGAGGGCCTAGTTTGCTGAGCCTAGTTTCTAGGCAAGCGGTTCGTGCGCCAGACCATGGGTTTGCTTGAGCCGGTAGTTCCCATGACGCCTCTCGCATCTATAGGGACTACAGAGAGCCTCTCCTTCCAGGAGATGATTCAGTTCACTGGGGGCGTGGATGCTGACTATTTCCTCGGGGAGGGGGATTATTCGACATTCATCCAGACACATCTCATGCCTCCCTTGACGGGTGCTCGTGCAGGCAGAGCAGCAGGTGCCCCCATGGCAGGTAGTACTCGAGTAACGAGGGCCAAGACTAGAGGGGCCCCTCCCGTTGGACGGGTTATCGGTTGGCCAGAGATCCCGACCACACTGATATGCTGGAGGCCGGTCGAGAAGTCCTATCAAATTCTAATCAAGCCAGCGGAGGCCAGGCATAGATATGTCCAAGCTCACGATGCACCTCTGGTATGTACCATATTTTCTCCAATTTTCCATTTTCTTCTTGATATTTGTCCATTTCAGATACTGATCATTCCCAATACATTTACAAGCACCCCCGAGGTACACTGAGGAGGGAGGCATTGCTCAGTCTCCACAGCATCCAGGTATTTCCCCCTTATTTTTTGCCCGCATTTCAGTATTTTCCACACTGCTGTGCACATCATTCTTACTGAAGCACTGATACTCATACATTTTGCCCTTGTCACACCATACTAATATGCTGCACTGGCACACTACTATATTTGCACTGTATCTGGCTCATTGCATTCCACCACTTTCATCATACTGCATCTGCAACTATACATTACATCTAATATGTCAATATTATATCTTTTCAGGTTTCAGCCAGACCGAGAGCATCAGCAACGGCATCTGTGCATGCACCATCACTACCTCCTCTAACAACAGAGAGGAGGGGGAGACAGCCCTAGCACACAATCGAGAAAAACGTCATGGTCAAGGTCGAAGGAGCCCCTCGGAGCCAGTTTTGAGTAACGACGATGATACTGAGACCAGTGGTTCCGAGAAGGCAGCGAGTCTGCAGTCTAACTCCTCTAAGAGTGGAGATGATGGTGGCTCAAGATCTGAGAGTGGAGGTGACGCTGAGTTAGGCTTTGAGGCAAAGAACGGCGATGATTCTGGCTCCGGCTCGATATCTGAGTCAGACAGCGGTGCTGATGGAGACAGCTCTAAGTCTCCACCTAGAAAGAGGACGAAGAGGGCCTCTCGAGCCTAGGATGGCTGGCCCTGATTTTCTTGTAGTTTTTTCATAGTTTCTTTTTGTTTGGTAGCATTAGCACATGTATAGCTTTAGGAAGTTTTACTTGCTTTAAAAACTTGTACTTCTCTTTTGTAAAAAGCCATTATCAGAATGAAACCGGCGTAGTTTTTATAAATGTGTCATCATTTTTGCATCATGAGCACCATATATGCATGAAATGGACAGAATATGAAATGGCCAAGAGTGTTTGATTAAAACAAAATGCTTAATCGGGTAATGAACCGACCAACCACCGAAATACAAACTACAAACAATAACTCGATAAACAAAACAACTCAAACACAATTCAACAAACTTGCTAAAAACCAAAAGGACTCGAAACAAGACCTTAAAACACATAAAGAGTAGAACAAGACACATGCCTCCAGCACTGTTTAGCACAAAGGTGGATAGCAGACCTAAGAGGAAGGGTGCCAGCCAGAATAAGAATTTTTTGGCCACCTGTTGGCTACAAGAAATGGCTTGCCGGCCACCAACAGTGGCTTGTCGGCCACCAATGTGGTCTGCCAGCCATCAGCAGTGGCCTGCCAGCCACCAATGTGTAGAACCTCCAGATTGTTGACACTTGACTTCCACTCACTGCCTTATCTTCCCAGAACCTCCAGATTGTTGACACCTGGCTTCCACTCACTGCCTTATCTTCTACAAAAGGTTGAGCTTCATGATTTCTTCATTTCAGTTGAAAATTCTTCACAAATGGAGCCATTTGCTGCCGAAAAACTCTCGGATTGGATTACAACTTTAGACGGCTCAGAAAATGTGAATTTTCGGGGTTTCGGCATATATACACTTTTTTCGTTGAGTCAGACTCCACTTTGTTTTCCATTCCTTCATGCTGCAGCTAGGTGCTAGAACCTTATCACACATGTCTTTAGCTTCGGAGGACAAGAAGTATGCCCAATAATTGAAGAATTTCGAGTACTAACGGAATCTTGGTGCGATGAGTAAATCATATCTTAGCCCCCTTTTGGCCACATCTAAGCTTTGGAACGGATTTGTGGGCTCACTCTACATGAGGCTCGATCCTTGGTTCACAATGGAGAGCTAGAAATTCCCAGGCTTATTCATTGATTTTCTGACATCGGTGACCGAGGTAACCTTCTTTGGCGGGGTTTTCAGCAACACGCCCTTTGCTTGTGTATGCTGGCTCATTTCCTTCTTGCCCCTAGTTTCAGGGAGTCTAGCACTTGGCTAATTGAAGTGGCCCAAGGTTTGAAAAAAGGCAAGAGTTGCATTGGCTTGGTCCTGGCCAAAACTTTGATGGGTTTAGACACTTTCCATCGGCGATAGACTACCAAATTTGCGGGAAGTACACTACTTCTTCTGGTAATGTTTCCCACCCTTGCTTATATGTGTTTCTCAGATCGCTAGGTACTCATGCTCTATTTTTCTCTCAAAGCCCTTTTCTCACTTTTCTCTCAACGTACATCTCTCTTTTCTTTCATTCCTCGCCAAGTGTGGCTAATGGACATGCTGAAAGTAGTAGACTCTTGCCCTGCATACTCAGTTAGGGCGTACTTCTTCCGCCAACAGCTAGTGGATTTCCACAACAAAGGATGGTGGTGTCATTGGATGTGCAACAGGTCTGCTGTTGACATTGCTTGGCATTGCCCCTGGCTTAACCTGACTGCAATGACCTACACCATGACTCGGCCACCTCGCATACAACTAATCGACCTTACACACTATGTATTCTACTTTTCATTCCGATTTAGACGTCAATTTGGGCATGACCAGTCCCGCCTAGAGGAGGGAGCAGAGTACCCGGTTTCATTCCCCATTCGAGGTTCACATTTGGCTAGATACCTCATTGCTTAGAGGACAAGAGAGTTTCTGGCTCCTGCCCTTAGTTTTAGCCGCGCCTTTTTTGGCGAATGTTTGGCTTGGCTCAAGGATAAGGCACAAACTAGGCCACTTTGGCATCAGAAGCTTCCATAAGCACAAGTTCGGGACACAGGAGCACCTGACTCATCTATGCCCTTAGTTTATTGCTTTGATCTTTTTTTTTTCAAGTCTTTTTAATGTAATAAAAGCAACTTTGATTGGCATTGAGAGTTGGAGAACTTTGTATTGAAATCAATAAAATTAAAGTTGTGAGCACTAAAAGTTTTCCTTTTGGCCCAAAAATAGCCTAGGTTGTAAAAGGTAAAATTTGAGCAAAAACCAACTTCTATCAAAACTTTCAAAACCATTTTCGAAAAGGATCACCACTTGACACGCATGGAATCTATCCTTGAGATGTACAACCCTGAATCCAAATATAACAAATTGCCCCCTTGACTGAATAACACTGCTCAGCACTATAACCAGCTATTCTCTCAGAGTAGAGATCACAACTGAACTTTCAAGTAAAGAACATACAGAGATGGCCTAATCCAACACATGGACAGGACAGTTGAGTTGAAGATGTTAGTGGCCAGACTTCAGGATGAAATTGCCTACGTATCCCGAAGATGGGAATCATGCCTTACGTAGTTCGGTTCGGGTTCACTCGAGTATTAACACTCTCCTTTTGCGCTCTAACTTTTGCTAAGGCCGCCCTTTAGGGTTTTCAACCTTGCGAGCTCAGTTTTTCTTTATTTCTAATTTTTAATGGTCTAACTTTTGCCTAGGTCACCCTTCCGGGTTTTCGGCCTAGCGAGCCTCTCAGGGATAGTATTTCTTCAACTTGTACATGTTGATCGGTTGAGAAAATTCTAGGCCATCTAGGTCCATGAGAATAACAGCTCCACCCGACCAGATAGTTTTGATGATGTAAGGACCAGTCCAATTGGGTCTAAACTTGCCCCCAGGGTCATGAATGGAAGCTCAGTTGTCTTTTAGCACCAAGTCCCCTTCTTTGAGATTCCGGGACCTAGTCTTCTTGTTAAAAGCCCTAGCAATTCTGCGTTGATAGCCTTGAACATGGTACAATGCTTTCAGCCTTCTCTCATCAATCAACATCAGTTCTTCAAACCTGCTCTACTGCCAGTCCGCCTCTGCTATTTGACACTCAACCATAACTCGCAGCGATAGAACTTCTATTTTGATTGGCAGAACAACTTCTATCCTATAGACAAGAGAGTAAAGAGTTGCCCCTGTAGACGTCCAGATTGAAGTTTTATAGCCCCAAAGTGCAAATGCAAATTTGTCTGGCCAGTCCTTGTAGTTCTCAACCATCTACTGCAGAATATGCTTGATGTTCATGTTGGCGGCCTCAACAACTCCGTTGGTTTGTGGCCTATAAATAGATGACTTATGAACAGCCACATTTTACTTCTCCAACAAGTCTATCACTTCTTTCTCAAAGTGGGAGCCATTATCTGAAATAATCTCATTTGGGACTCCATAATGACAAATGATGTTGTTTCGGATGAACTTAGCCACATGCGTTGCTTTCAACAATGCGTAGGACTAAGCTTCCACCCACTTTGTGAAGTAATCAACTGCCACCAGAATGTATTCATGCCCATTCGACCCTTTTGGCGTGACTGCCCCAATGACATCAATTTCCCAAATTGAGAAAGGCGATGGTGAAGTCATGTTGTATAGCTTCGACGGTGGGATATTCATGTGATTGGCATGAATTTGGCAATTGTGGCATTGCCGAACAAAACCAATACAATCCTCCTCTATGGTAGACAAGCAGTAACCTTGTCTGAGAATCTTCCGGGCTAACATTACTCTGTTCATGTGTGCCCCACACTCTCCCCCATGAATGGCCTTCATCAGGTGCCTTGATTACTTTACTTTGACATACAACTTGTGCATTCCTAGATGACCTTTTTTGTACAGTTTACCTCCGCAGATGATAAATTGAATGGCCATCCACCATATTGCCTTTTTGTCTTTGGCATTTGCCCATGGTGGATAAACCTCATTTTCCAAGAAGTTCCAGATATCATAGTACCAAGGGTTTTGATCTTGCATTTCATCTATTACGGCGATAGTCTCGTAGGTCGGCGTGTATCTCTGCTCAATGATGATCGAACGCATCCGGACTCCAAGCGGGATGTCTATTATGGAAGATAGAGTTGATAAGGCATCAACGAACCTGTTGTTCTCTCTTAGTAGATGCTTGAAAGTCAACTTTTCAAACCTAGGACTCGGAACGTCTAGGGTCTGTTGATAAATCTTCCTCTCTTCTTCTTTAACCTTTCAGTCTCCATTGGCTTGAGACACAATTAGGTTCGAGTCGCCAATCACGTCCAACCTTTTTGTCCTTAGTTCCAGAGTGGCTTCCAAACCAGTGATACACGCCTCATATTCTGCTTCGTTATTAGATACCTACAATCGCAGTTTGAAGGCTAAAGGTGTATGGGAATTGTCGGGTGCCATCAGCAACATACCTATCCCATAATCATACTGATTAGATGCTCTGTCAAAGTACATTGTCCAAATCCCTTCCTCAACTTGCAGAATGGCTTCATCTGGGAACAGGTATTCTACCGCTTCATCCCCTTCCACTGGGTGATCTACCAGGAACTTCGCTACTGGTCTCTTCTTGACCGACTTGCAAGTGACATACTTTAGATCAAATTTAGAATGGAGAAGCAACCAACAGGCTAGCCTACCCGTAAGTGCTGGTTTCTCAAGGAGATATTTGATGGGATCTAATCTCGAAACTAGAATTACAAAGTGAGCTAACAAGTAGTGCCTCAACTTCCTGGTAGCCTATACTAAGACTAAGCAAGCTTTCTCCAGCGGGGTGTAACGGGTCTCGCATTCTAGCATTTTCTTGCTCAAATAATAGATGGCTTTCTCCACCCTATCCTCGGATTCCTGAGAAAGCATGCATCCCATCGTTGTGTCCGTTACTAATAGATACAAAATCAAAGGCTTCCCCGGTGCTGCCAGCGACAACACAGATCATGGAGATGGTAAGGTTATCCCCCAAGCTCTCTGAGTCGGCCAGAAGATCTAAAAGGAGACATGCCAGTGCTACTCCTACTCCCAGCTCGCTGCTATTCGAGTTGTTGTCCATGCTCTGTCCGGCTTCAGTAGTTAGTTCGGCCTTTTCCTCTATATCACTGTCTTGCAACTGTAGGTCGAAGAAGATCTCAAAGCCCAGGACACGCAACATCGCAAAATTCATCCAGGGTTCAAGAAAGCCACAAAATGGGAAGTCTTCACCCTCCTGAACAAAATGACCATTCAGCGATCCCCGGATCGGCCTGTGAGCAAGCTCATACCATTTCCCGGCCTTCTTGGCTCTAGTTCTGCCTGCCATCTCTTCTCTTTTCTTGACCCAATCCTCTTTGGTGGGCATATAGCCAAGACCAAAGGCATGTAAATTATGTGGCACATCAGCCAATTCTGTGACTCCTTTTTGGCCACTCCTGCTCAGTCCCATTCATGGCATATTTTGAAGCTTGTTCATGAAATAAATTGATTGGGCACTAACATACAAGCCTCCATTAGCTGCCGAGATGGTTTGCACTGCTTGGGCCATGACTAGAGTAAACCCAAAAAGGAATACATCCTCCACGCCATGAACAATTTCCAGCACAGGTGTAGTTACCTCTGGCGGAGGATGAAAGGATGAATTCCCAAAGACGATCGCCACTCCCTTCCCATGGGGGTATTTCAGCATTTGGTGAAGGGTAGTGTAGACGTCCCTGAACGTCCTGGAAGGGAATCCCGTTTTGTTCATTGGGGCTTACTACAGTTCGGACTCAATGCCACGGTCCTGTATCTAATCTCGTAGAGTGCAATGCAAGACCGATGAATCATCAAAGAGTCTAAATCCGGCAAATCGTTTTGAAAAACAGATTTTTAGAAAGAAGTGCCAAACATAGACTGCTTTGCCAGATACAGAGTCGCCACCTAAATATTTTATTTTAGGGGAATTTAGGAAATCCTAACTCGTGCCTAAGGCCACGTGTCCGTCATCACCAAAGTTGCCTCGGCTCGGGAACTTGGGCACGATTGGGGAAGGTCACTTCGTGAGCACCCCCGCTCGCCCGATCAAAGATCGACCTCCACTAACCATGATATCGAGTTTTGAAAACATTATGTGCTCTTATTCCGATTATTAGCCTAGAATTACTATGTGATGCACACAGCATACAAGTATAGACTGGATTGCCTAATTTGGAACAAAACATCGCATATCCGTTTGTTTTGAAAAATGGATTAAAATTTGCTACTCGCAAGTAGGCTAAAACACGGGTTTTGACGAATTATTCCAACTCAAGCAACCCAACCTTCACACATAGGCATTCAGGCAGCTATATCATATAAGCACATAGCCTCATGGTAAGCATGCTATCATGGCTGTCACTCACACACATGCAAGGATGCTAAAGCATAAATACTTACCGAGTACTCCAAGCCAAAACAGAAACTAGTTAGTAATCAATGCATGATCCTAGTTCATGTTAAGATGGCTAATGCAACACATGCAAATATGCACACTAGGATAGGCTCGGCTATTCTAAACATGGCATATGAAATGCAACAGATAACATGTATTCAACTTGGAATTGAAATACAATGCAGTTAACATGATGCGCCGAGCCCGGTGCATGCAATACAAATGAATGAATGCAAGCATGCGAACATGTAGATGCTAATTGAAACATGCCCGAAAACTAACCATCATAAGCATGTAAATAAAAAGGGAGAAAGACGTGGGGTTGGAAGACATACATCACACACACGCACACTTATTACAACATTGCCCTCCTCGGAGGGTCCGAACAAATAATACACAACGAAATGAATAACTAACTACAGCTAATTATTACACGACATTAACTAATTAAAAAACTAGCTAAGTAAGCATGTAAACTAAATGAATGTGACTGCCTCGGCTCTATTTTGGATGACAATGGATGCATGCATGCTCGAGTCGCCTCGTCGGGAAATCCATCGCGATGCTTCATCCCGCCTTTGTGTGAAATTTATTTCAGAAACTTGCACGAAGCTCCTAGAGGCTGAAACTCCACTCTAGGAAGTTGTGAGAGGGCGGCCGACCAGCCAATGGCGTGGGACACCACCTGCCAACCACCCCTTTGCGGTGGAGACCAAAAAGGGTGGTCAGCCTGCTAGAAAACTTGGTCGGCCGACCACTTTCTGCCCCTGGATTTTGGTTTTCTGCAACACAAAGCAATAGGGAAGCATGGCAAGGTATTTTTAACAAATGTGTGCTCGACCACTCTCCCCGTCATAGCATAGGCTCTAGGGAGTGTAACCCTCGATCCTCGGACCACCAATCACAGATCTCGATGCATGATGGCCGAGGAGACAGATTGCACGACTTAATGTAAAATGAATGCACAAATGAACACAATAAGGCCTAAACTCCATCATGGGTAATCCGGAGTGTCGGCGACCGAGAATCGAGGCACGTTTCGTCACTTGGAGTACGAAATGTCCCTCGTTTCCCGTGTTTGGACTAAACCCTATTCCAAACACAATGCAATATACATGGAATGGCATGGCATGCAAACACAATGCAACAACTAGCATGCAATCCTAAACGAAATGCAAATAAGACATGCAAACATGCAAGGAAAGACATACAAAGGTGCAACTAGCATACGCAATGCTATGAACTACAAATGGCATACTCAATGCACATGACGCTATATGGCATACACAACGCACATATGATGATGGACATAGACAAAGGCATAATCAAGGCATACACAATGCGACGATCAAGCATGCGACAACATAGACATTGCATACATAATGCAAGGTGGACTTAAACTAAAATGAATGGGCCTCAGCCACACCCAAATCAGTGGCCAAACATGATGAAATTAAAGGCATGAACACTCATGCAAACATGCCCGATGCAAGGGACCGAACCTAAGGCATCAAATGCCACTCTACCAAAGCATGGCAAGGGGTGAAATATGGCATACAATCATACATTTTCCAGCTTTGAAATGACATGCAAGATGGCCCCGAATCATCCAAGCACTTCATACAATGCATGCTAGATGGCCCGAATACCGAAACTAGTGAAGCGCATTACACTAGAGGTACACAAAGCAATGCTCAAATGACCCAACCAACCCCAAATAGTCCTTGTGCAGGTCCTAAACAGTGGGAAAATGGTCTAAAATGATGGTCAAAATGCAAAGAAATGGGGCTCATGCAATGGTCCAAAAACGAGGCATACAAGCACGACTCGCAAATGCATTTAAAGAATGGAAAACATGGGAATATGGCATACATGTAAGCTCTGAAATATGATGCACAATGGCCCCAAAACATGGAAACACCTCAACATAGGCATGCAATAGGCTCCAAAACTCAAAGCTAGGCAAGGTTATTGAACTACAACCATGCATAGCAAGCATCATTTGACTATGAGGCATAAAAACCGAGCTAAGGCAGTCCAAAACATTCACAAAATCAGTTTAAGGCATGGCTGAAAAGTGCTAGGATCAAAGGCCAAAATAGCATGCAACACAAGCTAGTGAAGAGGGTTTACACTACAAGTATATGAAGCATTCAAGAGGCTACCAAACCCGAAAAATTCAGAGGTATGACATGCGAAATAAAGCCCAAAAACCCACGGAAACATAGTCTATGCATGCAAGAATGATAGCCTCCTTTGATAGGCTATAAAGGGGGTTATTCTACACATGCAAGATGGACACCTGTACGGGGAGCAAATATTCCGGCAAGCCCGTATTCCTTTCTTCCGAGCTTCGTCGACGTCCGATCACCTGTGAGCAAGTAATGGTGAGCTACCCGGCGGTGTGTGGCCAGAAAAACCCTCTGACGCTCAAGTTAGCACACATCTTAGGATGGATAGAGAGAAGGGAGAGAGTGTTTGAGTGTAAGAAATCCTTACAGAGATGTTCGTGTGTTCCGTATGGGGGGCGCAGACATGCTTGTATACCTTCTGAGCCCCATATCCACTCCCAGTCATCTCCTGACACGTGGCTCTGCTATCCCATCTGTCAGCATAAACCATGCCATTCATCACCTAATCTCAACTGCCTGTCATCACAGCTGGAGCTCGGCAGCCGAGCTGCCCTATCCGTTGTTGTGCCATGCCGTGTTCCATACCCTAGCACTTCACTGGCCAAGACTGAGGAGGACCGGGCTAGGCGGCATCTCGGCAGAGCCTAGCCCGAGGTACCTCCTGGGGTCGGCCTTTCTGCCGGTCAGACAACTTCCTCGGATGTCCGCGCCCTCGCGGGCGCCGATCACTCTGCCTATCTGGCTTCGGCCATCCTCGGACCGAGCATCCTAGTCCGCCCGAGCACTGCCTTGCCGAGCAGTTTCTGTCCGGTCCGGGGTGGCACACAGCCCGAACTCTGCCCGGCCCAAGTTCTGGCAGCCCTTCTCTGGGCGAACAGTCGATCATCTCGGCCCAATGCACTGTTGGGCTTTCAACCTGCTCGGTCGATACCTCGGCCCAACTCCAGATCATAAATCACCCTCTCAATTGCCCCTTAATTCCGTCCGCGAAAGCGTGACTGGGATTACTCACTTCGACCGAGATAACATTTCTCCGGTCTTCAAGACGCCGAACCTCGTCCGGGCTAGTTAGCATAATTGTCTGCAAATTTGCCCGGTTATATTCCCCGGCTGACATCTTTTCTCCGAAAGTAGCTCGGCTGGCTCTTCGACTCTTCAACCCGTCGCTTCAGTCCTGACGTCGCCATAAATAGGGACACGTGGCGGGCTGCCATTGGTCATCGAGCAGCCAACCCGCCGTCTGTGCCAGAATTTGAATTTGGGCGGTCTCATGCTTACATATACACGACCCCCATCATTCCATTTCTTCCTACTGCTGCTTCCATTTCTGACGATTCTGAAGCTCAAGCCTTCTCCTCAAACTCGACTGCCATTCTTCGTGTTCGACGGACACGACCCTGCCCTTCACTGGTAAGTCATTCCACCCTCATTTTGTTTCTATTTTCTTTCATATTGCACACATTAGGGCACAAAAACGTAGTCCTTAGGGCATAGGCCATAGAAAACCTCTCAAACCTCCTACTGTTCTTGGTGTTCTTCGTCTTCCTGAAGAACACTGAAGAACTGGGGCGAACCGGGCTCTCGGTCTTATTTTGATCCAAAAAACCAATCAAACTGGGCAAACAACATGTTTGTCGCAACCCCGGCACAAACCGAGATACCAAAAGGACTTTGTCGCTCAACCGGGCTAACATCTGGTCTGCTTGGGCGACCGGGCTCCTTAGATAGAGTAGACAACCGAGGTGGTTTGGCACTCTTAAAGACCGAGCTAAAATCCAGCTCCTTCTGCGCGACCGCGCTCAAACCTAACACTTACCATCCTTTTCCTGCAGAGTCCAAGGGGACCACCGTCATTCCTGAGGCTCTCAGGACCGAGAAGCATCCAATAACTAGTGCCAAACCCCTCAGCCGGGATACACTAGGCCAGCCACAAATGGGGAAATTCCGTTTCCTAGTGGATACTCTGGCCGCACTAGCTGCTTTCAGAGAGGACTACGGCATCCCGGCCGATGTTCATCTCGAACTGGCTGAAGAAGAGACCACACCCTGGGGCAGACTTGATCAATGCCCCTTCACCGTGCTCTCAATTGTCGAAGGGGGACTCCGTTTCCCGCTCAATCCTCTTATAACCGAGTTCCTTCGTCGCACCGGGCTGGCACCCACACAAGTGTCAACCAATACCTATAGAATAATCAATGGCGTTCACAAACTGAACAATCGGCTAGGCACCCACTTAGGTCTAGCCGAGATACTAAGGCAATACACAATGGGCCACACCGGCGACGGCCTAGCGTATTACTTGAAGATTAGACCGGGCAAGGAAAAAATTGTGACCGGCACCCCGGATAAAGATCTTCACGACGATGATTTTATCTGGGTGTCGGGCAATTACGAAACAGCCGAGGTGCCGGGCTGGTTCATAAACAAGGACTTCGGTTCTTCATGTAAGTCATTCAAACTTGCTCGGTTTAGCTTAACGTTTTACCTTGTAACTAACCGGTTTACTGTTTCTTTTGCATCAATCCAAGCCTTACAAGCCAACTATCAATTTCCAAACGTTAAGGCAATTCGGACCGTGCTCCGGTATCCCCACCGAGATTGCAACGACTTACTCGGCTACACCCCGACCTACAGGTATTCCGCTCCGCGCCAGAGTAGAGTAACTGATTTCCTCCGAGCTCCTTCACCACCTCCAGATCCCACCCTTCCAGACGTTCCACTCATCCGCCTGACCGAGGAACAAGAGATGGCCAAACGCAGCAGAATCAAGAACCTACTCACCGCCACATCCGCCGAGCTGCCGAGCGTCGTAACCCGGTCGCCAGCCGCCGGTCAATCCAGCAGCGCTGTGGTCGCCCTTGCCTCTCCATCTGCCGGGCAATCCAGCCGGGAACCCTCTGCACGGCGCGCCAGGAAAAAAGCTCGGGCAGACCTGTCCGCCGAGCTTGTCATCGAGCTTACCACCGAGCATCCAACAGATGCCCCCGCCCCAGTGCCGGCCTGGCGCCCACATTTGAAGCACCGGGGCCAAGATATCCCGGCGACGGCTTCGATCAAGGGTGACAAAGAGCATCTGCTCGCCTTTGATCTGTCAAAAGCTCTGCTACTACCGAGCGACGTGGTCGGCAGCGACCACGTCCCCTACACTCGGTTGGTCAAGTCGTCAGTGAAGTCTATGGCCAGGGTAAGTTGATGTTCCTTTTAAAAATTTCACAAGTGTTTGCTCGGTTCCCTTTCTGCTCGGTCCCCTTTCTGATCAACTTTGCTTCTTTGTGCAGGCCATTCAAAAACAACACTTGGTTTTGGAGCGCATCCACCGGCTTAGGCAAAAAGCCAACGACACAGCCAGCCAGGTTGAAAGCCTTCAAGTCGAGCTCGGCCGAGCTAAGTCTTCGCTTGAAATGGCCAACTCCGACAATAACAGACTGCTTGGCCAGCTTGATGCGGCCAAGAAAAAACGAGATAAGCTCCAAGCCGAGGTGGATACTCTGAAGAAGTCAAAGAAGAAAGCTTGCCGGGCTGCAAACACCGCTGGCTTCAACGAGGCCGAGGAGAGCTACAAGAAGCAGGTCTTTGCAACGCAAGACATCTACTTCAAAGCAGGCTGGAAGTCTGCCTGCGAACACCTCGGCCAAGGCTCCGGCACCGACGTATTTGCCAACCCTCCTCCAGCTTCGCTACTGGTCTACCTTGTGCCTTACGCGAACGACGTATTCAGCGCTCTGCAAGCGGAGGCCGATGAGGGACTTGAAGATGGAGAGGATGACACAGATTCAGAGGCAGAGGAGGCCGAGGTGCCAGAGCAGCCCGGCAGTGCTGAGCCCGGTGCCCAAGAAGTCAGTCCTACCATCAACCTTGATGCCGGCGAGGACGAGTTCACCAATCTCTCCCCCCTAGTTTAGTTTTCTTTTTCCTTGTTTTTGTATTTTTGCTTCCAACTCTTTTGATGTAACCGGGCTCTGTCCCCTCCTTTTGTAATGAATTTCTTATCAATGAAAAAATTCTAATTTTTGCAAGTGTTTGCACGGTTGTAATCAGTTCTGTCTTCAGCAAAACATCTCAGTATAACACATCGTTTGAACACTTTGTCGACCGGAATACATAACACGGTCGAAGCACTTCAGCAGAACAAGACAAATTCATGAACCGAAATAACCATCTCGGTTGTAACAAAGTTGAACAAATCAACATTTCCAACCGGAGTACATCATCTCGGTTGGAAATCCGGCAAAACACCAACTCTTTCAACCAGAGTAAATCATCTTGGTTGGGAATCCGAAGTTGGGCAAAACACCAACTCTTCCAACCAGAGTAAACCATCTCGACTTTTTCATTAAAACAACAGTCCAAATGCTAAAGCAAAATTGCTTCACTATATTGACAAAAAGAATTACATTTTGGAGTGCAATGCCCAAAAATCCCCTTTGCACAAGAAAAGAAAGCAAAAGCTTAAAAATAATACAGTTTCAAGTTGGCCGCATTCCATGGCCGGGGTATTGCTCTTCCCTCTAGATCCTCCAAGTAGTAAGCCCCCTTGCCCGCTAGACCGGTGATCTTGTAGGGTCCTTCCCAATTTGCTTCTAGTTTGCCTTCACCTGGCACCAGGGTGTTGCCCATAACTTTTCTCAAAACCCAATCACCAACTTTGAACGGTCTGGGGTGCACCGTCTTGTTATACTTCTTTGAGAGCTCTTGTTGGTAGGCGGCCACATGGATGAGGGCCTTCTCCCGACGTTCTTCCACTAGGTCCAGCTCCAAGGCAATAGCCTCGGTGTTCAGCTTGGGCTCAAAACTCTCGCTTCTAAGGGTGGGCATTCCAACTTCCAAAGGTATGACCGCCTCCATGCCATAAGCCAAAGCAAATGGAGTTTCCCCGGTAGATCGCCGCAGGGTTATTCGGTATGCCCAAAGGACGCTGGGTAACTCCTCAGCCCATTTTCCCTTTGCCCTCTCCAGCCGTTTCTTCAACCCATCTAGAATAGTCTTGTTTGATGCCTCGGCTTGACCATTGGACTACGGGTAAGCCGGAGTGGAGTTGTAGAATTCAATCTTCAAATCTTCACAAAATCCTCGAAATAGGCGACCGTCAAACTGGGTGCCGTTGTCAGAGATCAAGATCTTTGGGACGCCAAACCGTGTGACCACGTTCTGCCAGACAAACCGCTTCACGTCTTTCTCTTTGATTGTTGCCAAGGGCTCAGCTTCAACCCATTTTGTGAAGTAATCTGTGGCCGCAATGAAGAATTTCCGGTTGCCCGGTGCTGTTGGCAGTGGCCCCACTATATCTAGCCCTCACATGGTGAAGGGCCAAGGACTGGTGAGGGGGAGAAGTTCCCAAGCAGGCTGATGGATCTGATGGGCGAATTTCTGGCATTTTTCGCACTTGCGGACGTACTTTTGTGCGTCGGCCTGCATGCACAGCCACCAGTATCCCTGTGAAATAGCTCGATAGGCCAAGGACCTCCCCCCCTATGTGGCTGCCACAAATGCCTTAGTGAATTTCGTACAAGAAGGCCTCCACACTACTCGGGTGCACGCACTTTAGATAAGGACCGGTGAAGGACTTTTTATACAACGCACCAGATGGAGAGAGCCAAAACCGCTCTGACTTCACCAGGACTTTGTGTGCTTCTTTCTTGTCAGTGGGTAGAGTCCCGTCTCTGAGGAACAAGATTAAGGGGTCCATCCAGGAAGGACCCAGCGCGGTGCAGAGAACATCCGACTGCCCGGCGTCTTCAATGCTTGGCCGTGGAAGAAAGTCAATTAACAGGGGGTTTGGAGACGTATAATCTACCATGGAAGCGAGGCCGGCCAGCTCATCAGCTCGGCTGTTTTCTTCACGGCCAATCTGTTGGACTCTGATTGCCTGAAACTGCCTGATGTGTTCCCTTACCAGAGCTTGGTACTTCGCCATCCTGTCGTCCTTTGCTTCGTAAATCCCAGAGACTTGGTTAACCATAAGCTGGGAATCACTGTACACAAGTAGCTCGGAGGCCTTCATTTGAATAGCGCTCTTGAGCCCTGCGAGAAGGGCCTCGTACTCAGCCTCGTTATTAGATGCGGGGAAGCCAAGCGTGATAGAATGTTCAATGGTTAGGCCATCCGGGGAGATAAGAACGATACCTAGGCCGGCACCATGACGGTTGGACGCTCCATCAACAAAAAGCTTCCACATTTCCCCCACAAAAAGCTTCCAGCAGACTGATGGGTCTTGAGAGTTGCGAAAGGCAATGGGATCACGGTTTCTCGGCTGTCTGGGTTCAAGTTCTATGATTGGTTCCACTCCAGCCCCCCTTAGTGATTCGGCGCCGGACTCAGCAAGTCGGTCTGTAATGCTCAAGTCCGTAGGCGAATCATCAGGTTGCGGTGCTATGCCGTCTGCAGGTTCTGAGCTGTGGGGTTCCACTTGTTCCTCCATTTCTTCCCCCCTTGGTGATGCGGGACCGGACAGAGCAGATGGGTCGGTGATACTCAACTCCGTCGTCGCATCACGGGTGGTAAAACCGTGAAAACTGAGGGCGCTTCGACGGTGCGCGCAAACTCCGCGTCGCTACCTCCACCAACTGCTTGTATCTCGGATGGTCTTGCGTGTATCTCATCATCTGCCACGGTAATATCGATCGGGCATACCGAATGAGTGCCAGGTGAGAACTCGGCGACGAAGTCTGCCAAAGTCTGGGCTTTGATTGCAGTGCGCGGCTGGAACTTCATATCAAATTGTCCCAACTCGACCGCCCACTTAAGAATTCGGCCTGAAAAGTCTGCCCGTTCAAACAGGGCCTTGAGGGGAAACTCAGTCAGTACGACGATGGTATGGGCGTGAAAATAATGCGCCAACTTCCTTGAAGCCATCATCAATGCCAGCGCAAGCTTTTCCAGCGGCAAGTATCTCGTCTCAGCCGGCAGCAAGGTCTTACTGACATAAAAAATTAGGAGGTGCTTGATTCCTTCAGCGCGGACTAGTATCGCACTGACTGCGTGCTGGGAGACGGCGAGGTAAAGATAGAGCTCCTCACCCGGCTTTGGTGTAACCAGCAGTGGCGGAGAGGACAGATATTCCTTGAGCTCGGCCAAAGCTCGGTCACACTCTTCGTGCCACGAGAACTTTGACTTTAGCGCTTGAAAGAAAGGGCGGCAGCGATCTGATGACCGGCTTATAAACCGATTAAGCGCGGCGGCCATCCCGGCCAGATGCTGCACGTCCTTAGCCGAGCTAGGCTGCTTCAACTCTTGCACGGCTTTGATCTGAGTAGGGTTTGCTTCGATGCCTCGGTTCGTGACTAAGAACCCCAAAACTTTTTCGGATCCCACGCCAAAGGCACACTTCGATGCATTCAAGCGCAGCTGGTGCTTCTTTAAAATGGCAAACATCTCGGCTAAGTCGGACAAATGGTTTGCCTCACGTCGGCTCTTTACCACCATATCATCGATGTAAGCCTCCATTGTACGGCCGAGCAAAGGAGCAAACATTTTGGTCACCATCCTCTGAAAAGTTGCCCCGGCATTCTTCAAACCAAAAGGCATGACTCGGTAGCAGAAGAGTCCCCTTGGAGTCGTGAAAGAGGTGATCTCTCGGTTAGGCCCGTGCATGGCAATCTGATGGTAGCCACGGTAGGCATCCAAGAAACTGAGCCTGTTGTGTCCAGCCGTCAAGTCCACCAGCTGGTCAATGCGCGGCAAAGGGAAGCTGTCTTTGGGACAAGCTCGGTTGACTGTCTTATAATCGACACAAACTCGCCACTTTCCACTCTTCTTGGGCACCACTACTGTGTTGGAAATCCACCGAGGGTAGTGCACTTCCTGAATTGCTCGTGCCTCAAACAGGTTCTTAACCTCCTTTGTAACTACCTCGGCGTGATGCAGTGCCGATCTCCTTATTCGCTGGATGACTGGCTTTGCTCCAGGGTAGACGTTGAGGTGGTGGCAGATGAAACTTGGATCGAGGCCAGGCATGTCGTAGGGTGACCACACGAAGACTTCGATGTTGGCCATTAAAAACTCAACCATCTCGGTCCTCTCTACGGCCGTGAGACTGGAGCCGAGCAAGAAGAACTTGTCCGGCTGTTCTGTATCAATACGCACCTCAACCAATTTTTCAACAGCCTTGTCTTCGGCCTTGGTGCCCACATCATCCAAGACACCCTGGTCCTCCGGTCCCTCAATCATTTGAACGAATCCTTTGGCTGCCCGGCTTCCGTTGACCGCCACGAAGCACTGCTTGGACATGACTTGATCGCCCCAAATCTCCTCGATTGCCCCCATAGCCGAGGGGAATCTCATCACCCGGTGGTAGGTCGAAGCTACAGCTTGCATGGCGTGAAGCCATCCCCTTCCAAGGATAAGGTTGTACGTTGAAGGCACTTGTAGCACCCACCAAGGGCCACTCCGGTTGTGAGTTGAATCCAACCAGTGGCGAAGTCGCCAGAGCCAAGTCTGTCTCCTGGAGTTTGAGTTGCTTGAACGCATCATAATACATGATCTCGACCGAGCTTCCCTGATCGATCAAGATCCGTTTAACATCAAATTCCTTGACGCGCAGTGTTACTACTAGGGCATCGTTGTGTGGCGTCTGGATACGCTCTAGATCCTTTGAGGTGAAACTAATCACGTCTTTTTCTTCTGTCTTCCCCCTTTTGATGGCAGGCTGTACCGACAAAACTTCCCGTATATGTTCTGCTTTTTTTATCATGCCCCGGAGTTCGCAAACACGCTCCGGTTCTACGATGTCGTGGATGACATTAATGACTCCCTGTGGTGGTGCGTCTCGGTCATCCTGTCCCCTGGGATCGACCGGAGCCTGATTCAGCTTTACGCCGCCAATGTAAAGATCTAGATGCCGGGCCGCGACCAGCTCTTCTAAGTGTTTCCGCAAAGGAAAATAATCCTCTGTTCGGTGGCCCCTCTCCCGGTGGAATGTGCAACGATACCGCGGATTGTAGCCCTTCTGTCCATCGCCCAACTTAGCAGGAAACCGGACATACTCCTCGTCTCGGATTTCACTAAGTATGCGATAAATTGGAATCTTGAAGACCGTGGTGATGCCAGTCCTCGCCTTCAATCTTCTGTTAGCATCCGCAACATCATCTCGGGCGTAGTCATCCCGGTCGTTCCGACGTCCTCGACCCCGATTTTTGTGATTCGAGCCACGGTCTGATTCCTCTGCTTGTTCATTTGTGCTGCTGGACTCTTGCCCAACTCCGTGCACTTTGCCTGCTATCTTCTTGTCTGTTGCTACCAGAATTGCCTTCACGGTAGAAGCTGACGCGTCATCCTCTACTCGGATGTGCTCATTGATGCGCTGCATGAGCTGGCCCATGGAGGTCGGTTGGTGCATGGTCAGCGAGTCCCGCAATCTATGGCCGACCGGGAGACCACGCTTATATTGCGTGATTGCGAGGTTGACCGAGCAGTCCAAGATCTCGTTGAAGGTTTCCCAGTACCTTGAGTTGTATGCCTTCAGTGTGTCGCACGGTTCCATCTTGACACTTAGCAAGTGATCGACTTCCTTCGGTGTTTTTGTGTTGGTTTTGAAGCGTGTAACAAACGCCTCAGCCAACTGATGCCACCTCTGTATGCTCCTTTTCGGCAACCTCTCGAACCACTTTAAGCCCAGCTCGCCTAAACTTGACGGGAAGATTAGGCACATAAGTCCGTCATTTCGCCTATGTCCGGCCATAACCTGTCGGAAGTGGCTCACATGCATATAAGGATCGGTTTTTCCGTCGTAGAGTGTGAACTTAGGCTGGTGGAAGCCTGCCGGAAGCGGTGTTGTTTCTATTTCCAGGGAGAAAGGGGTGGCGCTCAGCCTGGCCCAGTCCGTATCTTCAAAGAGTGGCACTGCTTGGCGGGGTGGTGGCATTCCGACCTCCTCGCTGGCGTGAACCCCATAAGATAACCGCTGGAACGCCGGTATTCTCTGAGCTTCGCGCCGGCGAGCCCGCTATAAAATGATATATATATATTTTTAAAGTTCTATAGCACACAATAATATTCACAGAAACAGGAGGGCTATGGCCCCCATAGTCTTCTCCTAATTTCGTCCCTACATGTATAGTTGAGAAAAATACCATGACACTTGCACATACTATGTAGTTTTGTTCATCTGATGAGCTATGATGAAACGAATGTTAGAGCAAATCGTCTTGAATCCTTCAGTTGGTGGTCTTCGGGTCTTTAAACCTTAGAGATGATCTTGTCTATGTAGGACAGAAATTTGGTACTTCAAGTCGCGTTACCAAGTTGCTTTCTTAAAGACAATATTTGCACCCACCAAAAGGTGTGCAGGAGGTTACAGCAAATTTGTCTCCAGATACAATGAAACCTAATCTAAAGATCAAATTTACTGGCGTCTGCACTGACGACAGTAGATCAGAATACTCTTGATATAATCAAGAAAACCAAGACACTGATAATTAAATCTGCAAAACTTGATTACCAATAAGAAAAACAAAAATTTAATTAAGAAACTCTTGATTGAAAACTCAAAATCAAGAGGGAAAGAGAGAGAATTGCAGGAATGAATTCTGAATTTTTGGATGGAATGAAATGACTGATGTCGTAGCCTATTTATAGGCCTTGATGCACCTGATCGAATGGTTATGTTCCTTGATTGCATCTGATCAGATCTGATCGTTGGATCGACGATCTATAGTGCAGATCATTCTCACACCGAATAGATGCATTAACTAATCACACCTGATCACGATCGGGTGCCATCTCATCCGTACGATTGCGCACATCTCCAATCAACGACTATCATCAACCCGCTCCAGATCGGATACGTCACTCCTACGTGGAGTTGACTATATTCCACGACACCCATGCCACGTCGGATCCACGTCGTCACTTCAGCTTGTCCAATGCAAATAGGAAAGCGCCCTCATGGCGCCTCGCGCCGATGCAAAGTGCAACATCAAACGCCACACAGCCCACAGCCCACGCCACGCGCGCATGTGCGGAGCACCTTCCTTGCGGTGTGAGTGCATGCACACTAGCTTTCACCTCACAATTCCATATTCAAAGTAATATTCCATGTAGTACTTTATTAAATGCTCCATGTTTTCCTCACTTTCCGATGTGGGACAAAGCCCGAAGCTTATTTCATGCTTTCCTAAGAAAAACATGGAAGGTTTTGAAAACACCCAAACTATAAATTGAAAACTCATTTTGAAAATTCCCCAACATCGAATTGCGCTTATTTTCCCCCAAACTGAAAGGGGAAGAACATGCCATCCTTTTTTCTGCTTTCCTTCCAAGATTCCAGAATTTCATACGCAAATCGTAGGTTGCGACAGTTGCCAACTTTGCCTGTTGGCACGTCAAGTTCTACCTCTTCAATGTGTAGGTTTCCATATTTGATATGATTTGAGAAATTGTCATCACGACCAGCTGGTGCATCAGATGTCATATCAACAGTCAAATCCTCAAGGCTGGTGAATAGGTTAGCCTTTCGGTCTCCATTAGAGGCATAACTTGAGAACCAAAACATTTCTGAATCAGCATCATCCTCTGTGTTACTGCTCTGATCAACACTAAATATATCGTCTGAATCAGAATCATCTTCAACAGTATTTGCTGAAAAAATGTGCACATTTATATTTTTATCCCAACCTAATCTCCCATTATTACCGACCAAAGGTGATTGGTGTTGGCACATAAATTTCAACTAAATTTATGAGGCGTATAGAGCCTATGATAAGAAGGTTGTAGGTAATCACTTCCTGAAAAAAAGATCAACATGATCCGTTGAAGGACATAAATAAAAAGATGTTGTATCTCAACAACGTTATTCAAGATACTCAAATGACACGTGGAGCCTACGAAAGATAACACCTATAGAGCCTACAGCAAGGACACCACACAGGATGAAACCCCAAAGATCAATCCGGTTAATCAGATATACGATTAATCAGATAGCGCTATTATTCAAAATTCAAATGGCACTATCATTCAATTTGAAATTCAAATTGAAGATGAAGCATTCCTATCACCTGATGGCCCTCCATAAATATGAGGACCATCACACAAGACAAAAAAAAGAATCAGAAGTGAAAAGGTCAGAGAGAGAGAGAGAAAGAAATTGAGAGCTAAACAAATCGTTACAAGAAAGAAGAAGATAAGCCTAGAGAACTCAAGAGCTTACGCTAATGGCGATGAATAGGTAAAGGGTTCCAAACCCAAACTGTATTTTGTATTCGAGAGTTCAAAACCCATAACAATCTCAATAAAATATTTCTTTTTTTTTTAAATTGTCTTTTGTTGTTTATTTTGTTTTTCATTAATCGGAGGTTTCATTTGTATAAAATGTGTAATTAATGATCTGAAATACAGATCAGAAATAAGAACCTGCTATTCAAATAATCAACATTGTTTAGTCAAAAAACTAAACAGTGGACATTTGTAACATAAAATTTTGAAATGTGTTGAAACACTTCATGTTTTAAAATTTGTGTCTACAAATTCTGGCACGCCCAGTGGGACTTATTTCTCTTCCCATCTTTTGAAGAACAAAAAAATATATATATAGTTAAAACTTACTAACGTATTCTTTTGTTATAGGAATGCTGAAGTAACTGTCAAGCGACAAACCTACACTCCAGTGGTTCTGAAATCACCAAGGGTAGAGATAGCACCCATCACCCAAGGGGCTCCGGAGCGAATGCTCTTGGCTATCCCAAAGGTAGAACCAGCGAAATCCTGGAAAGATGCACTTCTTTCCCCTATCACCCAAGGGGCTCCGGAGCAAAAGCTCTTGGCTGTCCCGAAGGTAACTGGTGTGACGAAGAAAGTCACACTTCTCCAGAAAGTTGAAATTTTGAGAAAGATTACCGAAGATTATGTGAAAGCGTCAAAGCAGTACGCAACAGTGAGGGCCACAACCCGAACGAAGAGCTTTCTAATTCAGGCAAAGGAGGCTAATCAGTTTGCAATTACGACTTTTGTTGCAGCTTCAACAGGGGCAACAAAAAATGTTGTGGCCCAACTACTCAAAAAGGTAGAAGACTTCATTAAAATGGTGGAGTCTGCCTAGAAGAAAGCCTCTGCTGAAAACATGGCCATCATTAGGGCCATTGGGAGGAGGGTGATGACCCAAACTCCTGTTGATAGAAAAAAGGCCCCTGTTGTTGAAAAAACAGTTTCGGCCTATGAACCGATAGTTCTGTTCAGAGCACAAAATCGGTCAAACCAAATCTCAATCAATTCTCAGGAGCCAAAGGAACACTCGCTGGCTCGATAGGGTTCGAATAAGGAACACCCGTTGGCCCGACAAGGTTCGAATAAGGAACACCTGTTGGCCCAACGGGATTTGAATCAACATCAATTGATCCGCTCTAAAAATGTAGGGATTGTTCATGAGGAATTTGCAGAAACGCAAACGGTTCCTTCTATGCCCCTAGGGGCTCGACTTGATATTTCATCCGGTCCAGTTTCAAAAAGACAAAGGCGAAGAAGAAATAAGGCCTTAAAGAAACTGGAACTAAGAACAGTGGCAACAAATGTTATAGGAGCTATTGAAAGGGCTCTCTCGAAAGATGAACCCCAAAAACAAATTGAAAGTCCTGTCTTTGTTGGAAAATCCAAGGTGGAGGAGGGTAAGCAACCCTTGGGAAATATTTCTACTTTGGTTGAACTATCTATGGAGGGAATAAGAAAAGGGCCTGTAACAAGGTCCACAACCCGTCAGGCTCAAAACAAAGCATCGTAGTCAGATGCTTCAAATATGAATAATGTTGTAGGGGTTTATAATCCTTTATACGAACAAGATGATTCTATCTCGTTTGTTTCAACGAATATTGGAAACAATGAATTGAAAGATATGAACAAAGTCGCAGTTATGATGACTGAGGTTGAGAAAGAAGGTGAAAATTCGTAGGTCCAACAAGACCAAGGTCTTAAGGAAAAAGTGGTGGCCCTACAAGAACAACTCGAGAGAAGAGAACGAGAAATGGCTGCTATGTTAGAGCAAATGCAACAGTTGCAGGCCCAAATGACAGGACCAGGAAGTGCACCCAAACAAGTGACACAATCCGTAGGCATACAAAGCACACTAGCCCCAGGGGGCAATGGTCCTTGTTACTCTGATCTAACAAGTGGTGGTATGAATCCAATGCTCATGGCCATGATTGATGATATGGTGAGGAGACAAGTAAAGAAAGTCAAAGAAAAAGATGATGAAAACTTTCGAATAATTACAAAACCTTACCTAGCATGGGTAGATGCTGTTCCATTCCCTTCTGGTTTTTCCCAACCAGATTTCAAAATGTTTGATGGAATAGGAGATCCAAGACAACATGTGGCTCATTTCCTTTCAAGGTGCGGGCCAATAGCCCATAATGAGGCCCTGTGTCTGCAGCTATTTGTTCAATCACTTGAAAGTTCTGCGTTTACTTGGTATGCTAACCTTCCTGAGGGATCAATCCTAAATTGGAATTCCATGGTGAAGGAGTTCCTTACACAGTTCTGTAACATACAAAGGCGAGTTTGAGTACCAGAACTGATTGAGACCAAGCAATGTGACAATGAGTCTGTTACAGATTTCATTGCAAGATGGCGCGCTTTGACATTTGCTTGTCCTCAAAAGTTTACACAATTAGAGTTAATTCAGATGTGCCTTAACAACTTCCGACATGAGCTCTCTACGGCTTTTATGGCTCAAACTTTTGAAGGATTCAATGATCTATGCACTAAAGCTCATGATATGGAGCTGCATCTAGCTAAACGAATGATGCCTAGGGCCGTTGAAAGGGTTGAGTCATCGACTGCAGCTACAATCGAAACCAGAAAGAAGGGTCCCATTGTAGTAGGGGCTAAAAAGCCCAAGGAATTAAAAAAGGTGACTATGAAAGAGAGGTTGGAGAAAAAATATTCTTTCATGGATGATCTGGTCGAAGATCTATTTGAAGATTTGTTGGAGCAAAAGTTGATTGCTCTCCCTGAGGTGAAAAGACCACATGAGGTAGGAAAGACCAACGATCCAAAGTATTGCCTCTACCATCGTTTGATTAGCCATCCGATAAAAGAATGCTTTGTTCTGAAAGATAAAATTCAGGAACTTTCGGACTCTAAGATTATTGAGCTCCCTCCTCAAGAGAAAGCATCTGCTAACCCAATCACTATTGACAATGATAATGAAAGTGAATGCGTTGTTTATCAGTCAAAAAGCATAAAGAAAAAATAAAATGCCACAGTGAAAGCTAGAAGTGTGGTTGATTCAACAACACAAGGGCCAAAAGTTTCCAAAAAGCAAAAACCAAAAGTTTCCAAGAAACTGAAGAAAGCCAAAGTAAGTAAGAGAAAAGGAAAGAAGAACCCAAAGAAGGAAAATGGGGAGAAATTGGTCCCTAATGAGTAATTAGAGCAATGTCCCCTTGTCCCAGTCACATTGGAGGAATTTCTACCTTCAAAATTTCAATCTGTGGAGTTGCAGACATACTTTGATAAAAGGAGGGAGGAAAAGCTTATTTTGGCCCCTTGCCTAACCATCATTGTTTTGAGTGATGACGAGGAAGATGAGGGTGAAGTTGGTTTAAAAGTTAGGGAAGGAGATTGCATTACATCTCCTATCTGCATACCTGACTCACCAGAATATACACCAACTTCTCTTGAATACACACCAGCCTCACCAGAATATATACCAATTTCTCCTAAATACACACCAACCTCACCAGAGTATACACCAGCTTCTCCGAAGTACACACCAGAAGCCTTTTCTCCAGAATATTTGCCAGTACCACTAATGTACTATCAAAGCACTCCAGAATATGTAAGGGGAGCAGAACAAGGAGACACCAGGTGTAGGTCCGACTCTAAGCTTGTGAAAAAGGTGAAAAAACGACTACACTTCAAGGATGATGAGGTGAATGACAGGTGTATGTCGGATGATGAAGTATGGAAGCATTCAAGTAAACAAGCAAAGTCATCTCAAGTTGAGGATCCTAATGAAGATTGAGAACTTGACTTTCCTCCTGATGGTTCACCATACACATCCCCAGCTAGGACATACGATGGAGAAAGTGTATCAAGTGACCACTTTGACTTTCCTTGTAATGTCATCATTGTGGATGTAAATTTTGAAGAACGAGAAATACATATCATTCGCAATCCAAGTGATGATGAGAAAGCAAAAATTGAAGCTAGAAGAGAAGCGGAACATCAGGAAAAAGTAACAGTCCCTTTGAAAGATGAGGGTTTTAAAGCCCATCAAAATTTGATTATTGAAGGAAATCAAATTTCTGGACACCCTTTCCCTAATTGGGTCGAATGGGTTCAGTTTCCATGAGGATATGCGGTACCTCGTTTTCCTTTATATAATGGGACAGGTTGTCCAAGGCGCCATTTGGTTCGTTTCCTTGCACAATGTGGAAACATGGTAAAAAGTCAGGCATTACTTCTACGGCAGTTCATTCTTTCTTTGGAAGGATGGGCAGCAGATTGGTACTTCAGCCTGCCACCTAATTCAATCCCAGATTAGGACACCATGGCTGATCGATTCTATAGGACATTTTATAAACCATGGCCAATAGAAATTGAGATGTCAGAACATTTGGATGACGAAGGTACATCTTCTCAAACATATGATTTCATAGAAGGCACAATTGAGGAGAAGATTGAAACTGCCCTTGATCTTTGAGAGATGGGCACTTATCGCCCAAGGGATTTGTTCCCTTTATGGGTAGAGCAAACACCATTTCCTGAAGGATACGAGCTTTCAAATTTTTTCCTATATGAAGGGCATGGAGATCCTCAAAAACATATTAGGCGTTTTTTGAAACAGTGTGGGGGAAACAGCTCAAAATCAAGCACTTTGCCTAAAACAATTCCCCCTTTCTTTGGAGGGGATCGTCTTTGACTGGTATTCCTCCCTCGATGGAGTTGTGGTGCCTAGTTAGGAGACCATGAAGAATGGTTTTGAAGGATCTCAATGCTTTTATAGGCGTGACTCCCGGTACCTAAGAAATGGGAGAAGAATGCAGCTCCAGGAAGATGGAGAAGTGACTGATGATGATGATCACCCTGTAGCTGGACCAGTTAACATGGTCCAAATAAGTGAGGGAATAAAAGAAGTTGAGGTCAACGAAAAGGCAGTTGCTGAAGTATGCCAGACTTACTTGACCTACCGGAGGAAATTACGAAATCCTCAGGACCCTCAAACGTCAGAATTTTCACAGGTTTTGCTGGAGGAAGAGCAAGTGAAATATGATGTACAAGCTCATCTAAAGAAAATTTCAGCATTGTTAAGCGTATATGATGCACTGAAAATGTCTTCAGAGCTTCGAAAGTCTTTAATATATGCCCTGTCCAAGCCAAAGGATTTCCACAAAAAAATTGAGGGTAAAAATCAAGAGAAGGCAACTACATGCATGGCCATGGTAACCTTTGGTGACAAAGACATGTGTGCTGAAATGACAGACCATAATCGGCCTTTGTTTATCACTAGGCTTATCCATGATGTGAAAATTTCTCGAATTCTGGTTGATGGAAGATCTGCGGTAAACCTCCTGCCTCGGAGGGCCTTAAACTTGTTAGGGATTCGAATTTCACAACTTCGCCCAAGTCGTTTGGTCATTCAAGGATTTAATCAGAATGAACAACGCCCAATGGGGAAGATTGAATTACGAACCAAGTTTGGGGATATTGAAGAAAGCACTGAGTTCTTGGTCATTGATGTAGACACCTCTTACAATGCTTTGCTTGGGAGACCATGGATGCATAATCATCATGCAGTGCCATTAACTTATCACCAATGTATCAAGTACCCGTTGCCTTCACCCAAAAAAGAGGGGACAATTATGGCTGACAATGATCCATTTGGAGAAATAGAGGCCTATTATGCTGATGCTCGCTTCTACACAAAGACTTCACAAAGAAAAGGAAAAGATGTGAAAAAGTCTGAAGATACTCCGAATGTCAAAGACACTCTAGAGTCTACTCCAGTTTCAACAAAAAGAACTTTTCGATATGTGCCAAAGTCCAAAAGGAAACTGGGGGCAAAGGCTCTAGCCCCAATAAATCCAGTTTTGGATCTCAAGGGTGAGTTCACATTGCCATTAAGGATGACAGAATGCACCTATGTGGAGAAATATAATAAGATTGTCGTCCTTCCTAAAGGAAAAGGGTCGAAACCCATAATATTCCACTCACTTGGAGATGTTGAACAGAAAGTGAAAGTTGAAGAAGTGCCAGAAGAAAACATCTCGAGTTTTGAGAAGCCTACCTTCAGTGCAGAAATTACACAGATGGTGAAAGTTGGTTTAGATCCTGAAAAATGCCAGGAACAATGACACCCTTTGACTTTGCATTAACACCTTCGCAGAGGCAGGCTATCTAGCAAGGCGGCATTATCTCCGCTAGGACAGAAGGGTTGGGCTATCGGGGTGATGAGGAAAAATTTCCAGTAAACATGACTATCACTCAAGATGTGTTGGAAGATGTTGACCAAGATGAAGCTCAACCTGCACCAACAGAATTTGAAGCAGAAGGCCAAGCCACTGTAGATGACCTTCGTGAGGTAAATCTGGGTGATGAAGGAGAAAACAAACCAACCTTCATTAGTGCAAATTTAAAGGAAGAAGAAGCTCAGCAATATATTTTCTTCTTAACGGAGTATCGTGACATATTTGCATGGAACTACAGTGAGATGCCTGGTCTTAATCCAGAGATTGCAGTCCATAAGCTTGCAATTCACCCTGAGAAATGGCCAGTTAAACAGCCTCAGAGGCGAACTCGACCAAAGCTTACAGCCCAAATTGAAGCCGAAGTCGACAAGCTTATCAATGCAGGATTCATCAGGGAAGTCCAATATCCAACCTGGCTAGCAAATATAGTGCCGGTCAAGAAAAAGAATGGTCAAATCAGGGTCTGCATCGATTTCCGTGATCTCAATGAGGCTTGTCCTAAAGATGACTTTCCCTTGCCCATCATTGAGCTTCTTGTAGATGCAACTATTGGGTATGAAACCTTGTCTTTTATGGACGAATACTCAGGATACAATCAAATCCGAATGGCACCTGAAGATGAAGAAATGACTGCATTCAGGACTCCGAGAGGAGTCTTTTGCTATAAGGTAATGCCTTTTATCCTGAAAAATGCTGGGGCCACGTATCAAACGGCGATGACTATAATTTTCAGTGATATGCTCCATGACACCATTGAATGCTATGTTAATGATCTTGTTGTCAAGACGAAGGAGAAGGAAAACCATGTGGAAGATTTGAGAAGAATCTTCGAACATTTGAGGAGATACAAACTCAAGATGAACCCACTAAAACGTGCATTTGGAGTTTCCTCAGGAAAGTTTCTAGGGTTTGTGGTTCGAAACAAAGGGATTGAAATTGACCCTACTAAGATTAAAGCCATTGCTGAAATGCCTCCTCCGTGCAATTTGAGGGAATTGAAAGGGCTACAAGGGAGGTTGGCTTATATTAGAAGATTCATGAATAAAGGAACTGGTCGATGCCTGGCATTCTCAAGATTGATGAAAAAGGGTGTTCCATTTAAATGGGATCAGCAGTGCCAAAATGCTTTTAATAGTATTAAGGAGTATCTTTTGAAGCCTCCAGTACTCATGAGCCCAATAAAAGGGAAACCACTCTTATTGTACATAATAGCCCTGGTTGGTTCGTTAGGGGCACTGTTGGCACAACACAATGAGCAAGAGAAAGAAAATGCCTTGTATTACTTGAGTCGTACTTTGGTTGGGGCAGAGGTCAATTACTCCCCTATCGAAAAGACATGTCTTGCCTTGGTGTTCGCCTTGCAAAAACTAAAGCACTATGTCTTGGAACACGAAGTCAAGTTGATATCAAGAGCAGACCCCTTGAAATATATACTTTCACGGCCCATACTTTCAGGGAAAATTGCAAAGTGGGCTGTAATTCTCCAACAATTCGCAATTGAATATGTTCCCCAAAGAGCTGTAAAGGGGCAAGCTCTAGCAAATTTTTTGGTAGCACATCCTATACCTGATGACTCACCTCTAGTAACTGATTTACCAGATGAAGAAGTTATGCAAGTAGAAATTCAGAAAGGATAGGAGATGTATTTTGATGGAGCTTCAAGGAGTCCAGATGGCAAGAAGCAAGAAAATTCTAAAAACAATAAAGCTGGAATTGGAATTGTGTTTGTGACTCTAGACAATGCTATAATCACCCATTCTTTCGCCTTAAGTGAAGGATGCTCCAATAATGAGGCAGAATATGAAGCTGTAATTGCTGGATTAGAATTGGCATTACAAATTCCTATTGAAGAACTCTCAATTTATGGAGATTCAGAACTGGTGGTAAAGCAACTCCGTGGAGAATACATTGTTAAGAAAACAAGTCTCATCCCATATCATGAAAGGGCTGATCAATTTCTTTTGCAAATCAGGAAAACATATATTTTCCATGTGAAGAGAAGAACAAATGCTCGAGCTGATTCACTTGCAAGTTTGGCTACATCACTCACCCTACCAGATAGCAAAACAATTACTATCACGGTAGGTGAAAGAAGGGTGTTACAACCTTTAAAAAAAGTTTCTGACTTGGTTCTAATCTTGGTCGTCACCACGAAAGGAGAAAACGAGGAGGATTGGCGGGAACCATTCATTGCTTACCTCCAACATGGTAGGCTACCTGAGTAAAAAGAATTGAAGTGAGACGTAGGGCTACCAAATTCGTCCTGTGAAAAGATGGAACGTTATACAAAAGGTCTTTGGATAGAATGTACATGCGGTATATAACCAAGAAGCGTATTCAAGAGGTAATGACAGAAATACATGCAGGTGTATGTGGGGCACACCAAAGTGGTCCTAAATTACATATGCAGCTAAAACGGTTGGGATACTATTGGCCGACTATGATTGCAAATTGCATAGATTATGCTCGAAGATGCCAAGTCTGCCAATTCCATGGGAACTTTCTCCACCAACCCCCAGAGCCTTTACATTTAACAACTTGTTCTTGGCCATTTGCAGCATGGGTATGGACATTATTGGTCTTTTGTACCTCCAATCTTCAGCAAGGATATCAATACTCCTGCTGTAAACTGACTATTCTTGCAAAATTGGGCAGAGACGTGGCTAAAGGATATAAAAAGCACAGTTGTCTCTGAGTTCATCCGAACGAGCGGGGACACTAGGTTTGGGATTCCAAAAAGTGTCATCATGGATAATGGACAGCCGTTCAGGAGTGATACTTTGAACAAGTTATTTGCCAAGTACAAAATCAAAAACAACCATTCATCAAGATATCATGCACCTGCCAATGGTTTGGCAGAAGCTTTCAACAAGACCTTGTGCAAAATTCTTGCGAAGATGGTGGATAAGAAAAAAAAAGCTTGGCACGAAAAGTTACAAGAAGCTTTTTGGGCTTATCGGACTTCGCATAGAACTCCTACTCAAGCAACCCTTTATTCGTTGGTTTTTGGAGGAGAAGCAGTGTTACCACTTGAGGTTCAAATACCATCATTACGAGTGGCAATACAAGAGTCCTTAACAGAAGATGAAAGTGCAAGAGTGAGGTTGGCTGAGCTAGAGACCCTGGATGAAAGAAGATTGTATGCTCAACAGAACTTGGAAATCTACCAACAAAGGATGGCAAATGCATTCAATAAAAGAGTGAGGCTTCGTTTCTTTAAAAAAGGAGACTTGGTACTAATGGTTAGAACACCCATAGTAGTCTCACGATGAACCAAAGAAAAGCTTGAGCCCAAATGGGAAGGACCTTATGTGCTTGAGAATGTTTATTCTAATGGGGCGTATTTGTTGATAACGATGGATGGTGACAGAATCATTCCCCCAACCAATGCAAGGTTCTTGAAGAGATATTACCTTTAAGAAAGCCTGCTAGGTTGAAAACCCGAAAGGGCGGCCTAGGCAAAAGTTAGGGCAAAGAAAAAAAAAAAAAAAAACCCACCAACGGTATTGTATGTGGTTAAACTGCTAAAATATCCCACCGAAATCTAAGGTAGTAAAACATTGGATACTCCTGGCCCGCAAGAGTATAAACTGTGTACGGCCAAACAAAAGTCAAAAACCACGAACGGCATTGTATGTGGTTAAACTGCTAAAATATCCCACCGAAATCTAAGGTGGTAAAACATTGGATACTCCTGGCTCACAAGAGTATAAACTGTGTACGGCCAAACAAAAGTCAAGGACCACCAACAGTATTGTATGTAGTTAAACTGCTAAAATACCTCACCGAAATCTAAGGTGATAAAACATTAGATACTCCTGACTCGCAAGAGTATAAACTGTGTACGGCCAAAATAAGACAAATCAATGTATTGTATTGAAAAATTTCATATAACAAATAAATCTATTGTGTACGGCCAAAATAAGACAAATCAATGTATTGTATTGAGAAATTTCATATAACAAATAAATCTATCACTGAGCGTAATTTCATAAATACATTATGTTCGGATGAATAACAAAATAAAAGTGCATTCATTCATTAAGAGAAGCCTTGGCCTTTTCAAAAGCACGTTCCACAACACTGTGTTGTCCATTCTTCTTCTTGTGTTGGCTCAAAACATTCAGAGCAGTTTGCACGTCTTCTTCTGATTTAGAAACACTCTCGGAAGCTTGTGCAAAATCACACATAAAGGATGCATGTTCCGCTTGGGTGGATAACAATTCCTCTTCAAGTTATTTGAGCAATTCTTTGGTTTGAATAATCCTTTGATTAAGACCCGCAATGTGCTAATCTGACTTGATAATTGAAGAAGACAACTGTTCATGTTTGCCAGAAACTTTATCGAAATGAAGCTTCTTCTCATGGTATTGGGCCTCAAATTCTGCAGTAGACAAGTTTGAAGAATCTGCAAGTTGGGTTTTCAAAGCAAAGCACCTAAGGAATATCTTCACATTCTCATAGAATGAGACAAAGTCTACACCCAAACTCTTCAAAATCATGAAAACGTTGTTTGCTACAGCGATCATGGCATTAACATTCGTTATTGATTGGAGAGAAATAGTAAGGCCATTCTGAATATGGGTGGCTGCTTCGTTAGAGGAAGTTTCCAAAAGAAGGCTAGATGAAGCAAATGGTGCTTTAAGTTTATCAAATAATTTATTAACCCCATTTGCTTCAAGTAAGTCTGTAAGAATTTGGGCCTCTTTCGAGGTATCAGAAGTAATTTCGTCTGTTTCTTCCAATGTGTCAGAAGTATTTTCTGTGAAAATAGAAGGAGATACTCAATGAAAATGTAGAAGGTAAAAAACAATATATATCTAGATGAATGAAGTATACCTTGGTGTACGGCTTGAAGAAACTTAGGTGGAGGAGGAGACAAGTTGTGATTCCCACAAGTGGACCATGGATTTTGCAATGTGGCATGATCTAAATAGAAAAAAGTTCCTTCAGTATGTATACATGATGAAATAAAATGAGGTACAAGGAATGAATAAGAATACCCTTAAAGGTAGCCAATGGCATATTGCGAGGCAGTTGGGGAAGTCCAAGGCGCAGTGCCTAAGAAAACGAAAGGTATTTAAACCAAAAAAAAAAAAAAAAAGAAGAAAGAATTATACCTTTCTCTAATAGCTTGGATGGCTCGTTCGAAGGAGAATAAAAAGTTACATTTGCTGGGGGCAATTTACTCATTTTAGTCGGTGTGCCATCTAAAAGAGGGGTGTAGTCATAAAACTCATCTTCACTCTCGCTACTTCCATTGAGAGAACAATCAAAAGATTTGCTAGGAGAAAGAATTTCAACACTCTTCATGCGAATACGACCCAAGGCAGTTAATTCATACCCATCTCCCTCAAAGAGTTCTTGAATCATATTCTCATCTTTATCTTCAAGAAAAGAGTACAAGTATGTGCGAAATTGATCCATTAGGGTTTTGGTCGTTACGGTGGGTTGGGAAGTTCCTGTACAATCACTGATAGACATAGTCTTTGGGAAAAGTTTTGCGAGACTAGAAAATTGAGGACCAGAATCTACTTGCTCAAAGCTAAATCTCATTTTAAATTGAGAATTACACATATCCTCGAAAAGATGAAGGAGATCTGAAACCGAGTAACCAGATCGAGAAGGAGCAATACGTGGTCGACTATTATCCATTCTCTGAGGTGATGATGCTCCCAGAACAATAGGTGAAGATGATGACCTAGCTCTAGAGTAAGAAGGATTCTTCATCTTTTGGTCTTTAATTGACATATCCAGTTTTCTCTTGCGTAAAGATTTCGACTGGCTATGAATAACATATTGAAGCACGGTAAAGGAAGTTCCCAACCACCAATTGGCATAAGGCATGGTTACGTGAGAAGTAGATCGGGAGCCTGGTAACTCCAATGAGACTTTTGTACCGCAGCGTACCATATGGCGCCAATTGTAATAAAATTTAGACCACTCAGAGGGCTGCCGACAAGATACATTAAGCGGTGTAGGGCACGCTTGAGCAAACCCAAATTGACGACCGAATCGGTTAGGGGAGTACGGTTCAGAAATGAAATTAAATCCCATTTTAAAAGTTAAAATCCCTTGCCTCAAAGATATAAGATAGCCAAGATGGAAAGGTGATATCCTTTCAGAGTCGACCAGAACGCCTGAAGGTTCACTTTCATGGGTAAGAGCCCTAAACTGACACTCCGTACGATAAGTTAGGAGAGAGTCCACAAATGAAAATTTATCAATAAAAAATTGGGCAGCCAATTGGTTTCCAATAAACCCAAGATATGGCATGAAATGAATATCAGGAATCGGACAAATCGACTGAGGATCCCCATGAGAGTAAGTCTTGACAAAATATAGTGTAATCCATCCAAAAAGGTAATGTAAAGGACCCTGAATATTTTCCTTCCCAGGTGAAGATGATGATGCCATTTTACCAAGAGAATGATAGAGGTATGCAAGGATGGGAATGGCCAAGCTAAATAAGGTTCGACTTGCCATTTTGGTGGCTACATGAAAGGTTGTCGGACGAATTTCCCCGGAAGAGTGAGGGATGACAAATCCGCTAAGCCAGCTCGCCAAAAAACCAGAAAGATACACATCATCAGGGATTCTGTCTTTTCGTTGAAAACCACTAATCGAAGTTGGGGATTCGTCAATGAATTTGAAAGTCCAGTGGTTAAACTTCTTGGATTGAGAAGAGCTGGCATAAATGTTGAAAAGCCCACGGCATGCCTTGGATGTCTGGGACGAATATAAAATGTCATTAGAGGGGGTGAACTCTTCATAAAACTTGCCATGGATGGGGAGCCCACTAATGCGATGAAGGTCCCATAAAGAGATCCCAAGTTCGCCGTAAATGGTGTGGAAAGTGTTAGTGTCTGGTGGCCGCCGCTCTAAGAATCCTTTGAGCAGGGCGACATTCCTAGCATAAGCAAATTGGGATACATAGATTGCAGTATAAATCCCACACTTCTTCAAAATAGAGGCAAATGTGAAAAGAACGTCATTCAACCAAAAAATCCATATAGGGGATTGCAAATGGGTCGAAATGCCGCGGACATCAAAAGAATTATCCCACTTCAATTTTTCATGTTTCATTCTCTTAAGAAGAGTATTAAATTCGGAGCAGTCAAGGTCTTCAGAAAATGGACGGAGGATTGAGACAAGGAATGAACCGATTGATTTGGAGTGCCCTTTCTCGAGAATCTCACAGCAGTTTCGAATTCCTGTATAGAACAAGTCTTCGGAAGCCGTATGTAAAGGAATGTAGGGGTCCAACTCGGTAGGTGACAATAAAGCAGTGATAGGTTTGTGTCGAATTATTTTCGGGCCAGATTTATCCAATACATCCCTCTCGTCACGTCGAAGATATTCGAGTGTCTTTTCCATGCTTCCTAAAAAAAAAAAAAAGGAGGTTAGTTGAGGCAAAATGTCCTAATATAAAGAAAGTGATGAAAGCCCTTTGCCAAGGACTCAAGCCGTTGGGGTGACGGACACAATCACTGCCAAGACTCAAGCCTTGGGTGACGGACACAATCACTGCCAAGGACTCAAGCCGTTGGGTGACGGACACATTCATCGCCAAGGATTTCAAGCCGTTGGGGTGACGGACACAATCACTGCCAAGATTTCAAGCCGTTGGGGTGACGGACACAATCACTGCCAAGGATTCAAGCCGTTAGGGTGACGGACACATTCACTGCCAAGGATTCAAGCCGTTGGGGTGACGGACACATTCACTGCCAATGACTCAAGCTGTTGGGGTGACAGACACATTCACTGCTAAGGTTTCAAGTCATTGGGGTGATGGACACAATCACTGCCAAGGATTCAAGCCGTTGGGGTGACGGACACAATCACTGCCAAGGTTTCAAACCGTTGGGGTGACAGACACAATCATTCCCAAGGAGTCAAGTCGTTGGGGTGACGGACACAATCACTGCCAAGGATTCAAGCCGTTGGGGTAACGGACACATTCACTGCCAAGGTTTCAAGCCGTTGGGGTGAAGGACACAATCACTGCCAATGACTCAAGCCGTTGGGGTGACGGACACATTCACTGCTAAGGTTTCAAGGCATTAGGGTGAAGGACACAATCATTACCAAGGATTCAAGCCGTTGGGGTGAAGGACACAATCACTGCCAAGGATTCAAGCCGTTGGGGTGAAGGACACAATCACTGCCAAGGTTTCAAGCTGTTGGGGTGAAGGACATAATCACTGCCAAGATTTCAAGCCATTGGGGTGAAGGACACAATCACTGCCAAGGATACAATCACTACCAAGGATTCAAGCCATTGGGGTGAAAGGACACAATTACTGCCAAGAATTCAAGCCACTCATTGCCATTAGGCTAGAAGGGGCAATGATACCTTCAAACAAACTCTGATGCCTTGCGAGTTGCCTGTAAAAGAGGGAAAAAGACATGAAATAATTGCCAAAAAACAAAATCATAATTCGTACAGTTACAATTCACTTGCATGAATCACGAGGGGGCATGCCTTGATTAGATTAGATTAGAAAAAATTTAATCTCAGCCAAAGAAGCCAAAGGGCAAAGCAGATTTTTGTAGCTTTTGCTATCATTTGTCAAAGGATACAAGCAGCAGATTCTTTGGGGCTAAGTAGAAAGAAATTCTGCTATGGGGCTAAGTAATTTTTTTTTTTTTTTTTTAAAAAGGTCTTAGCTTCATTAAAAAAAGAAAAAGAGAAGAAGAAAGATGAGGAGTCTCATAAATAAAAGACTCTTGCAAAAGAATTGGTGGCAGGTTTGGCTTTATATGAAATAAATCCAAGAGGGTGGCAGGTTTGGCTTTATATGAAATAAATCCAAGAGGGAAGAAGCTCACAAAAGAAAAGCCCAGTTAAACTCTTGGGTCTTACTCATAAAAAAAAAATCCACGGATTATAAGGTACCCATAAAAAGGGGCCCATGTAAAAATAAATAAATAAATAAAATAAAAAAATAAAGAGGTTGCTGCTGTAAAAATTATATATATATAAATTATGCAGCTAAAACGGATATATATATATTTTCCTCGTTATTGGAATAATTTTCCTCTCCCCAACCAACAACTATGGGATTCACTTGTTCTCTTTTCTCATAGGACTGGATATATCCAGTTGACTTTTGGCCAGAAGGATTTGGAAGGCAGAAATGACAGCTCTTCCTCCTCCTTCTCCCCCATATGGATATGGTGGTCTGCTATGTTAGCACTAACTACCCGCCAAACTATCGCAGAAGCTTATACCAGCACAAAATCTTTGCTGGACCCATGGTTGGAAATCTACCTGGAAACATATTTTCATGTCTGCCAAACAACCCAAGTGCGCAAGACAAAGAAAGAGCAGTTCTATTTGAGCCAATAGTTATATATAAAATATATATATATATACATTCATAAACCTACAGGTTTCAGCTCCACCAAAACCAGTATGGTCATGTTGGTCTCAGGTTCTTTAGGCCATTTAAAAAATATATATAATAGAGTTTGCCAAATAGCATAGCAACAAACCGATTGATGCTATAAAATAAAAAAGAAGAAGAAGATCTTGTGGAAGTTAAAGCACAGGAAAAAGTTGTTTGGTCTAAAAAAAAAAAAAATTTGCTTCCATGGTTGTCCTGATTTCAAGAACTATGTGGATTTATGGGCTGTATTTTTTTTAGGCCATGTATCTTCGTGGTATAAATATATATAAAAAAAAGAGCCTTTGTTTGGTCTCATGGTTTTAAAAGCTGGCAGCAAGAAAAATATAGTATACATACACACACACACACACACACATATATATATATATATGCTGCTAAACAACACAGCAACAAGTAGGTTTTTTTGCTGTACAAAAAAATGTTCATTTTAGAAGCAAAGTATAAGAAAGATGAACAAGAAGAGAAGCATACCTGATTAAAAGGAATTTGAAGGAATTCTTTTGTGCCTTCTTTAAAGTACAAGAAGAACAGCTATTGTTGAAAAGAAAAAAAAATAATGGCTGGAAAGTTGCTGGAAATTTTCTGGAAAACAAAAAAAATCTGCTGGGAGAAACAAAATCTGCAACGGAAAAAGGGGGCTGCAGGAAAAAATATATGAATAAGTGTTATATAAAGCAAAAATTCTTGCTTAAAAAAGGAGGTAGTGTTCTCCTAAAATACTTCAAACAAGCAAGAGTTTAGATTGGATTTGAAATACTAAGTAAGAGTTTGTGTAGGATTAGAAATCCTACCAATGCCAATCCATCCAATTCCATTTAGACAAACACCTAAAATATATATATATATATGTTGTAAAAAAAAAATCCTAAAAAAAAAATAATATGTGGCAAGTTGGAGGCCCACAAAAGAAAAGGCCCAATTAAAAATGATGGCTTAGAAAAATCCATGATGGCCTAGAAAAAAATCTGCTATAAAAAATGGTGGCAAGTTGGAGGCCCACAAAAGAAAAGGCCCAATTAAAAAAATGGTGGCCTAGAAAAGGAAAGATTCATGATGGTCTAGAAAAAATCCATGATGGCCTAAAAAATAATAAAATAATAAAATAATAAAAAATCTACTATAAAAAAATGGTGGCAAATTGGAAGCCCACAAAAGGAAATGCCCAATTGAATCTTGGACCTTACTCATGACCCTTCAAAAAATAAAAAAAAAGTCAAGTCCATAAGAAGGACCCATGCAACAAAAGTAAATGGCCCATGGATTATAAAGGGCAATTAACCCTTTATTTTTATTTTTATTTAAAAAAAAAAAAAAAGATCAAGTCCACAAAAAGGACCCATGTAACAAAAGTAAAAGGGCCCATGAAAAAAGAGCCGTCAACCCAAAAAAAAAAAAAAAAAAGGCCAGGGATTAAAGCAAAGAAATAATCCCATCCAAGACCTAAAGATCATCCAGATAAAAGTGCCAAATCGTCGTGACTCGCACAATTAAGAAAATTCACTTGTGCAAGTCACGAGGGGCATTTGTTGGCACATAAATTTCAACTAAATTTATGAGACGTATAGAGACTATGATAGAAAGGTTGTAGGTAATCACTTCCTGAAAAAAAGATCAACATGATCCGTTGAAGTACATAAATAAAACAACGTGGTATCTCAACAACGTTATTCAAGATACTCAAATGACACGTGGAGCCTACGAAAGATAACACATGTAGAGCCTACAGCAAGGACACCACACAGGATGAAACCCCAAAGATCAATCCGGTTAATCAGATAAACGATTAATCAGATAGCGCTATTATTCAAAATTCAAATGGCACTATCATTCAATTTGAAATTCAAATTGAAGATGAAGCATTCCTATCACCTGATGGCCCTCCATAAATATGAGGACCATCACACAAGACAAAAAGAGAATCAGAAATGAAAAGATCAGAGAGACAGAGAGAGAGAAAGAAATTGAGAGCTAAACAAATCGTTACAAGAAAGAAGAAGAAAAGCCTAGAGAACTCAAGAGTCTACGCTAATGGCGATGAATAGGTAAAGGGTTCCAAACCCAAACTGTATTTTGTATTTGAGGGTTCAAAACCCATAACAATCTCAATAAAATATTTCTTTTTTTTTTAAAATTGTCTTTTGTTGTTTATTTTGTTCTTCATTAATCGGAGGTTTCATTTGTATAAAATTTGTAATTAACGATCTGAAATACAAATCGGAAATAAGAACCTGCTATTCAAATAATCAGCACTGTTTAGTTTTTTAACTAAACAGTAGACATTGTTGGAAATGGTAGAAAAATTCTAGGTAAAACCAGAATTTTTTCTCAAGTTTGGTCTATTTTTTAGGTGGGCCCCGAGCGCCGATTTACTCGGGTCAAAGTGGTAACGCGTTCTATGCCGCGTTGTGATTTAGGTGGTATATTTGGTTGCTCAAAACCATTACCGAGTGAATAGGAAATTGAAGCCAAAGAGTGCTCCATGGAAATGGAGTTTTGGTGGAAATTCCTTAAGGTTGTAAATTGGCTTGTCCCACATTGATTTGGTGGGAAGTTTTGAAAGGGTTTATAAGGTTTGGGTGAGATACTTGGGGTGTGCCCCAAGGGGTACCCAAGTGTTTTAGAGGGAGAGGTTATGGACAAAATGGGCTAGACCCATTGGACCCAAAAATCACCACACACGCACGCCGTCCGGTCAGGCTGGGCCTGAGCTGGGGCGCGGGTGCGTGGTTGGGTTGGGCTTGTTCGGCCCGATATTAATCTTTTTGGGTCAAAAACATTTGAATTTAATTTTATTTTTTATTAAAATAAAATCCAGAATTCAAATTAAACTGGTTTGGATTTACTGTTCATCCAAACAGGGCCTTTCCCGTTTTCAAACAGAATTAAACTGGTTTGGATTTATTGCTCATCCAAACAGAGCCCTTCCCGTTTTTATTTGGTTGAATTATTAACCCAACAGATTCAAAATCTATTTAAATTCGAAACTAACAGGTTTCATACCTGTTCAATTCAAAACCAAGAGCCACCTTTACATCTATAAATAGAATAGCCTCCCATTTGGATTTAACTCGAATTTTCGTACTCCATCCTCTGTTTTAGATCTCTGCATTTTGCTACATTTTCTTTCTGAAAGAAAGAGTATTGAATCGTGAATTTTTATCTTTAATCACAACCACTTTAGTAATACCAATCACTGCTGATCAAGTCAATAGAAGCTATGTCATGTCTTCGAGCTCTACGTTGAGCTGGGGATAGAGGGAAACAAGTCTAATCATACAAACTGACTGCCAATCTAATATCTTACAATATATAGTACATTGGCAGACTATGTCTATAGTCAATGATAATTGTTAAACACTGGACTTGATCAGAAAAATTATTCATATAAATTAACCAAGTAAGTTGTTTAATTTTATTCTGTTTTTATTTGTTTATTTAATCAGATTTTATTTTTGTTTTTGTAACAAAATAAAATCTGTGGTTTTATTTATTTATTTATTATTTCGAGTTTGATTTTTGTAATCAAACAAATTCTCTCATTTTCTTTATTTCTTTATATTCTGGTTGTTGTTTAGTACACAACAGAATTTAACTTAATTAAATACAGTGAAGATTGTCCAACAATCTTAAGACAGAGCCTTTTTTGGTATCTTCATTGTATTTAATTTTCTGTGTTTTCAAAGTAATATTTTGGTTGGAAAAACAAATAGTGATTTATGCTATTTGACAGATAGTAGTAATATACTGTCTCTTTTCTTTGACAACTAGTAGTAATGTACTGGTGTCATTAACAATTACAAAATATTATTTGGTATTACAGAAAATTATTGTGATATTTTATTTTTCTAGTTTTAGTAACAATGAAAATAAAATTATTTTGTTGTTATAATTTATTTTCTGGTTTTAGTAACTAGAAAATTAATTTGTGTTTTAATTTTTTTTTATTTTTGTAATCAGAGATTATGGCTACTACAACTGAAACTGTATCTGGCAGTGGTACTCCTATTGTTACACCTACATCGGTCCCTATCCAGAACCATGTTCATGTACCAATCAATCATGGAGAAAAATCGAAAAAATTTAACGATACCGAGTTTAAGAGATGGCAGCAGAAGATGCTATTCTATCTTACGACTCTTAATTTGGCCCGGTTTCTCCGTGAAGAGGCTCCAGCACTTAAAGAGGGTGAAAGTGATCGGTAAGTTGTTTCCACTGTAGATGCTTGGAAACATTCAGATTTCCTGTGCAGAAACTACATCCTAAATGGCCTTGACAATATGCTGTATAATGTATACAGTCCTCTGAAAACAGAAAAAGAATTATGGGATTCTTTGGAGAAGAAATACAAGACAGAAGATGCCGGCACGAAGAAATTTGTCGTCGGTAAATTTCTGGATTTTGTTATGGTGGACTCCCAAACGGTAATATCTCAAGTTCAAAGTTTTCAAATAATTTTGCATGATATTCATTCAGAAGGTATGTCTCTTAGCGAGTCATTCCAAGTCGCTGCTTTAGTGGAAAAGTTACCACCGGCTTGGAAAGATTTCAAAAATTATTTAAAACATAAACGCAAAGAGATGACTATGAATGAATTGATTGTAAGATTAAGAATTGAGGAAGATAATCGAAAGGCTGAAAAGAGGAATGAGAAAAATCCTATTGAGTCCAAGGCTAATGTGGTTGAACAAGTTTATAAACCACATAACAAAAAGAGAAAGTTTACTGGAGATAGTCCTAAACAAGGCGATAGTAGCAAGAAGTTCAAAGGAAAAAGCTATAACTGTGGCAAAACTGGACATCGAGCTTCTGACTGCCGCCGCCCTAACAAAGATCATAGAAGTACAAGTAAGAAGACCACCAATCAGGCCAATGTAACAGAATTGGATTACATCTCTGACGGAGTGAATGACATCAACCTTTCTGTTGTGGTATATGAGGCTAACTTGGTTGGAAATCCCAAAGAGTGGTGGGTTGACACTGGAGCAACTCGTCACATATGTGCGGACAAGAAGATGTTCACTACCTACAATGAGGCTGCAAATGGTGAACAACTTTTCATGGAAAATTCTTCTACTTCTACTGTGGCTGGACAAGGGAAAGTGATCTTGAAGATGACATCAGGGAAAGAACTAACCCTCAATAACGTACTGTATGTACCTGACATCCGGAAGAATTTAGTTTCTGGGTCTTTGTTAAGTAAAAATGGTTTTAGGCTTGTATTTGAGTCTGATAAATTTGTATTAACAAAGAGCGGTATGTATATTGGTAAGGGATACATGAGTGATGGTCTCTTTAAGTTGAATGTAATGACAGTTGTACCGAAAGTTGCTATGAATAAGAATAACACATCTTTTGTTTATATTCTTGAATCAAATTTATGGCATGGTAGATTAGGACATGTGAATTTTGATACTTTGCGTAGATTAATTGGTTTAGATTATATACCAAAGTTTGAAATTAATCCTAATCATAAATGTGAAATTTGTGTAGAAGCAAAACTAACTAAGGCTCCATTTAAATCGGTTGAAAGGAAAACCGAACCTCTAGAATTAATTCATACTGATGTATGTGATCTAAAATTTATTCAAACTAGAGGAGACAAAAAGTATTTCATAACTTTTATCGATGATTGCACAAGATATTGTTATGTTTATTTACTTAGAAGTAAAGATGAAGCCTTAGAAATATTTAAACTCTACAAAACAGAAGTTGAAAATCAACTTGGTAAAACCATTAAAATGGTTAGAAGTGATAGGGTGGTGAACATGATGCACCATTAAATGAATTTTGTGCACAGCATGGCATTATTCACCAAACTACAGCCCCTTATTCTCCACAGCAAAACGGAATTGTTGAAAGGAAGAATAGAACCCTAAAAGAAATGATGAATGCCATGTTACTAAATTCAGGCTTATCACAGAACTTGTGGGGGGAAGCAATATTGTCTGCTAATTATGTTCTTAATAGAATACCCCACAAGAAAACCAAAAGCATTCCCTATGAATTGTGGAAAGGTCGACCATCTTCCTACAAATACTTAAAAGTGTGGGGGTGTTTGGCAAAAGTTGAAGTACCTGTTCCTAAAAAGACTAAAATTGGACCAAAAACAGTAGATTGTGTGTTTATTGGTTATGCTCAGAATAGTAGTGCATATCGGTTTCTGACTTATAAATCAGAAATACCTGATATAAATGTGAACACTATTATAGAATCAAGGAATGCTGTGTTTTTTGAACATGTCTTTCCTTACAAGAAAGGACAGGAATTAAGTTTACAGAAAAGAACTTATGATTGTACACAAAGTCAAAAGACTAATGACAATCAAACACAAGAGACTAGCAATAGTCTCGACCAACAGGATTTAACTAAGGATGAACCAAGACGAAGTAAGAGAGCGAGAACATCAAAATCCTTTGGTCCAGATTTTCTGACATACTTGTTAGAAAATGAACCTCAAAGCTTTAAGGCAGCAATCTTGGTATTTTATTTTTCTAGTTTTAGTAACAAGGAAAATAAAATTATTTTGTTGTTATAATTTATTTT
>NW_021028166.1:132294-162338 GCF_004153795.1 Camellia sinensis
TATATACAAATCTGCCCCAAATTTGTTGGATGCGAACAGATTTCGAACATAACAACAGATCTAAAAGACGAGATTTACGGATGAGACAGATCGGTGGCCGGTCTGTGTGTAATGTAAGTGTAATCAACCCAATAACGACTGTGAGCCAACAGATCGGCCATGAACCGATGCTGTTATGAACATAAACTACGCAGATGGGAAGAATAGAAAACAAATCAGATAGGCCATAGATCATCACCTGCAGATCGGTTTGTGTGTGAGAGAGTTGGTTGTTGTTCGCCGCCATGGTTTCGATCTCCGATTGCGGTTTCCTCTGCCAAGGTCGGTCCGACGGCCTCCAATAGCTCCGTTCTTCTTCTCCTCTGCTTTGCAATGGGTGTGTATGAGCTCTAATGTGAGCCACTTTTTGCATATGGAGAGATTTTAACCTCTCGGGGCAATTCGGTAAATTCACACCACATAGCCTCGCCCAACACCCGTGAAAATCGATTTTGTCGTGACTTGGCTGAATTAGCCTTTTTTGTCGCGATTTGGCTACTTTAGCCTGAGATTGCCTTCCCAAACGACGCCTAAGTATATTTGGGATGACTTTTTGACTTTTTACGAAAAGATGTGCAAAAAGTAGAGAGAAAAGAGAATTTTTGACTTTTTGGTATGGGTTGTTGACTTTTTGGCTAGTTTAGTAACTTTTTGACTTTTTAGCTAAACTGATCCTTCCCAAACGGGGCCTTAGTTTAGTTTTAAAATAATGATTTAAGTGTGGAGTTATATTTTGAATTTTAAGTTTTGAATCATGATTTAAAAGGAGAAAATTTATTTGATTAAAAGTTTTGAAAATAGTTTTGGAATATTTTTTTGTATTAATTGATGTATAGAATGTAAAAAAATGTGAGAAATGAAATAGGAAAGAGAAAAAGTGATTGATTAATAATAATAAAAAAAAAGGAGTTTTGAAAATAATTTTGAGTTGTTTTTAAAAAATATATTTAGCTAATATATTTCATTTAAATTATGATTTAAAAACAAAATCATGATTTAAAAAGTAAACCAAACGCTACTATAGATTTTTTGGATAATTGTAGAAAAATTGCATCAATTCAAAATAATTACAAAATGATTTGCACAATTTAATGTATAAATTATTTGTGAGCCTCTCTCTCATGGCCTACATTTTGATTATTTAATTTGATAATTTTTTTTAGACTATCATGTCGCATGACTTAATCATATTTATCTTCAAAAAAAAAAAAAATTTAAAATTATATTTGTTGTTTACTTTTTAAAAATTAGTATAATTGTGATGAAATCATATAACTATAATTATTAAATTAATATAATTTTTGGATAATTATAAACATATTTCTTGAGATTTAATTAAAATACGATTTATTTTCTGTAATTTGAAAATTACATTCCACCCTTAAGGTTTATAATTTCATAGCAAATAGCCCTTTTTATTAATAAATCATGAAGTTAATTAATAATTTTTAATGATGTTAGAAATATGTTTCAATTAATAATTTAAGTAATTTTATTATTGTTAGGAGAGCAATTATAACTTTTATTTTTTTAGTTAATTTTGTTAAATAAAAAATTCTAACAAGAGAGTATTTATAATTTTCTAAATTACAAGAGATAATTTATATTTTAAGTAAATTTCAGAAAGTATATTTATAATTTGTCCATAATTTTTTTTGTTTGATTGCTACATTGGGATAAAAAAAAAAAAACAAATCAAATCAACAAAATGAAACTGGTCCATAAATCCAAATTCAACCAGCCCAGTCCACTATAGTCATTTTTTTTATGGAAGCCCACTATAACAACTTTTAAATTTATTTTTTTGCACAAATTTGATTCCATTTGGCATCTTATATGCATTTGTACAATGCATGGAAGGAGATCTTAAAAAGAGAAAGTACTAGCACAATCGAGAGATTTTCAAAAGAGAGAACCTTAAGAAATGGAACTATTGCTGAAACAAAGGTGTAGAAAGCCTGTCATTTTCTTTCCTTGGCAAAAGCAATGAAATTTTATACTCAAATGGCTTCATCAGCAAATCCAGTTCAGACAAAATTCAGACCGAATAAGTCAAGATTGGTTAATTTCTTCCAACAAAATAAAGCAAAGCATGCAAATCATGGTGACATTCATCTAAAAGCACTCCTTGGTTGCAGTGATAACAAAGCATTCACTTGTATACAGGGACGAAATTATAATTTTATTATTGGAAGAATCAAAAAAAAATTTATTTTTTCTTCATCATATACACAAAACCAACATGTATATATACATGATATATAAATTATATGTACATAAAAAAATTAAATACTATAAAAGTAATTTCTAATAAGAGGAATAAGTTTTTTATTTTTTTATTTTATTAAAATAAAAAGAGAATTTAAGATGGAAGAAGAATGACATATATATTTTTTATATTGAGTGGTCATTTTATATATAAAATGATATATATCTATATAACAATAGAAGGGTTAGTGTCTTTCAAATCTGTCTAATTTAAAAACAATGGCTCAAATTTATTTTTAAAAATATCTTTCTCACAAACTATCTTTAATGGTCCAAATTTGTGTAATTTAAAAACAATAGCTGAGATTCAATGATCTAGATTTATCTAAGAAATAAGATTTAATGGTCTAGATTTATTTAAGAAATAAGATTCAATGGTCCAGATTTATTTAACTATCAACTCTTACCAATCCACTGCCCTTTACATCATCACCGTGAAAAAGGAAGCTCTAAAGAACAAATCTCTTTGTATTCCTTTTCATTTTTTCCGCACCATCACAAGATAAGGCACCCTTACCTCTTTATTTTGTTTTTCCATTCATTTTCTTACCCCCTTTTTTTTATTTTTTTTATTTTTTTTTTCATTTCATAGCTTTGTTTTTTTCGTTTTTTCATCGGTCCCTCATCCCCACTCATTGTTCTTTGTTAACACTAGTTCTTAGTTCTAAAGCAAAAAAAAATAAAAATAACATATCTATGTTGTGTTTTGTTCTTAATTCTTTTTTTGGTTCTATTTTTTCAATTAAATGAGTTAATGTTATATTATGGCGAATTACACTAATGGTCCCTATAGTTTGAAACTTGTGTCACTTTAGTCTCTAACTTTTCAATTGTGACATATTTGACCCTGAATTTTGAATCTTGTTCCAAATAAGAACAATGGAAGATATCATTACTTAATTTTAAGGGCAAAATCGTCAATTTGATAAAATATAAACTAATTTGACAGAAATAAATGTCAAAAAATATTTTTGAATTTTAAAAAATTATTTCTACTAAAGATAAAATTATATAAAATTGATAAATCTCTTAGACATTTATTTTTTATTTTTTTACCAAATTAATTTTTATTATGTGTTTGGATAATGATTATATAATGAGTGGTTGTTTTTATTTTCATTAAATTAATTTTTATTTTTTCAAAAGTCAAATATGACGACAACTTTGATATCATCATTAAACCAATCCATTAAATCAAAAAATTCAAAACTAAAAATAATTCATATATTAAATATATCAATTACACATTAAAATTCTAGCAACCACTCATTACACGATCATTATCCAAATACATAATAAAAATTAATTTGATAAAATAAATAAATGTCTAAAATATTTATCAATTTTATATAATTTTATCTTTTGTTGGTAGATATAATTATAAAAATATTAAAAACATTTTGATATTTATTTTTGTCAAATTAGTTTATATTTTATCAAATTGACAATTTTACCCTTGAAATTAAACAATAATATATTCAATTGTCCTTATTTGGAGTAAAATTCAAAATTCCAGGTTAAATGTGTCACAATTGAAAAGTTAAGAACCAAAGTGACATGAGTCCCAAACTATAGGGACTGTTAGTGTAATTTGCCCTTAATATTAATTGGGTTGAGATTTTCTTTAATAATCAATGAGGTTTCAACACCCACTTCTCTCTCTATCAAATGGGGGTTAAAGAAAAATGGGTTTCATGTTAACAATTATTTTTATTTCATCTTAATGGGTTGAAGTTCCAAAAAAACTCTGAGTTAATGTTAACTTTAATCGGGTTGAGGTTCTCTTTAATAAATAATGGGATTTTAGCACCCACTTCTCTCTCTATCAAATGGGGGTGAGGAAAAATGTGTTTCATTTAAAACAATCATTTTTATTTCATTCTAATGGGTTGAGCTTCCAAAAAAAACTCTAAGTCATAGTTAACATTAATTGGGTTGAGGTTCTCTTTAATAATCAATGGGGTTTTAACACCGACTTCTCTCTCTATCAAATGGGGGTTAAGGAAAAATGGGTTTTATGTTAACAATCATTTTTATTTCATCATAATGGGTTGAGGTTTCAAAAAAAACTCTGAGTTAATGTTAACATTAATTGGATTGAGGTTCTTTTCAATAATCAAAGGGGTTTTAACATCCACTTCTCTCTCTCTTTCTCTCTCTCTCTATATATATATATATATATATCAAATGGGGGTTAAGGAAAAATGATTTTTATGTTAAAAAATCATTTTTATTTCAACTTAGTGAAATGGGTCGAGGTTCTCTTTAATTATCAATGGTCATATTTTTACTCACCAAACATAAAAGTAGATTGGTATACATTTTAAGTGTTGAGGAGTGCTATTGTAGACACCCCATTTTTGACCGCCCTTAAGACTTGGGCACTACTGATGGTTTGCTCGGTGTTGAGAGATGTGCAGGGCAAAGAATCAGTTTCTTCGGCTAGAAGAGAGGCAAATCTTTCAAAACACTTTGTTTAGGGTTTTGGAGTTGAAGAAAAGAGGAAGAGAGAAGAAACCAAGTTGGAGGAGAAGACGGGCATGAATCCGGGTAGAAGGGAGTCGAGCAGTTCTCGCTGAATCGGGCTTATTAATCTGCATACTTAGAGTTTAGCTATAGGGCCACCACCATCGGAAAGCTTACTCCCAGGGCTTCGTTTTGCACTCAAGAATCTCCTAGAGCCAAGTCCAGGTGGGGGAGATATGATCAGTTGAAGTCGGGCATCATCCCGGTTGGATCGAATCTGCGCGGCTTCACGAAAAAGGGCATAACTTTTTGCACAGGAGGAATTTTGATGCAAGGTTTGCGCCATTGGAAAGCTAACTTCCGGGGCTTCAATTTGCATACCCACCGGCCATTTTTGGACATTGGAATCATCTATCGGCAATCTATTTTGCCGACCGGCAAAATATTATGCCGACCGGCACTTTATTTTGGCCGACGACCAAATTTTCTGGCCGGTTTGCACCATTTGCACTCTCCAAGCCTGGTGCATCCCAACTGTGCCAGTTGGAATGCACCAGCACACTCCCCCGTGCATATATGTTGCTATTTTGAACCCTTGACCACCTTTGGCCCCTTTTCTTGCACCCTTTGCTCAAGGCTTCTTGAGGAAGCCTTGACCCCTTATCTTAGCTTCCTCAAGAAGCCTACCAGCTGTCCAAGCTTCTCCAATAAGCCTTGACCTCCCCTTTAAACCCCTTTGACCCTTTGAAGCTTGTCTTAGAAGCTTAGCATTGCCTATATAAGGGGCCTCTCCTCCTCCATTGTAGAGGTTGGATTTTTGGAACAAAAAACAAGACCCTAAATACATAATATAAATAACTATAATAATCACCCTCTCATCTCTATAATCTCCCTCTCATCTTCTAACATTATGGGTGTTTAGAGTGAGTCAACACCCTATAGTTTACTATAAGAGTTCTCATTTCTTCATTCAAGACTCATTAGCACAAGGCATCACACATTTCGCCCATTCCAGTAAGTATTGAGGTGTTTCTCTTTCAGAGCATTAGGAGCACCTTTTATTAAGTTGGTCCAAGAAGGAGTGCATGGTTTCATGTATAAGGTATATTTTCATATAGTGTGTAGCTCCTACTTCTTATCTCTACTTTTCTAAGCCTATTCTTCGCATCATAATCTATTATGAACCATAAGTTTCTTACTGCATCTTTGAAGGCTCTCGATCTCTAAAACTTGTATAAATCTATCATAATTTTGAGGTCTCTTTTCATGTTTTATATGAGGAGCACTCTGCTGATTGAGGAACAAGTAGCTTGCAACTTAATGCCTCTCTTATCTTACCTTTTGTATATACCATCATTTATTGTTCATCAATGATTTATTTGGCTCCATGTGTGATTCTGCTTTTTAGGAAGACTTGATAATAAACTGAAATATAGGCTTATTTTGAGCACCTTATATACACATTTAAGAAGGGCTCATCCTCTTGATTTTGGAGTGACCATCCATAGCATACACTATGCTTTTATTTCATCTTTAGGGTCCCTTATTATTTTGCAATGCCTTGGCAGACCCTGATAGTTTGTTCTTGTTTTTGGACTCTTTGGTTCTCGAACTATTATAAGCATAGCCATATTTTGACCGCCACTGTATAGTTCATTTCATTAAGGGATCTCTTTGGCTGTTTGATGAATATTTTGTTGTATCTTCATGTTATAGCCCTTTTGGTGGCCTTAACTTGCATAAATTGTTGGCACATGCTTGTATTACTGTTTTCGAAGACCTTGCATCATACTGAAAAACATCAATATTTTTTGGTCACCCTCTTCAGATGTTGTTTAGAAAGGTATTTTTTGTTTGGGTTTTTACTGCTACCACTTTGCCTTCTGTACCATCCTGCAGGAGCCATTTTTTGCATGCCATTGTTTGCCAACTACAATACTTTGCTCTGTTTGTTTGGACCAATAGACTTGTACTCAGATAAAATGCTTATTTATGAGCTTGTTTTGCTTCTGTCTTCATATTTCTCGATGTCCATATTGTGACAATAGCTTTAGTATATAGTCTGTATTTAAGACTCTATTTCTCCTAATCATGGTTTCTTATGACCTATTTTTTCAATTTTTCTGTGCATCGAGTAGTGTTTTCCGCACATCATTTCGGGGCATGATTTTTTCCCAGCACCATTTTCAGTGCTGAAAATCCCATTTGCAATGTTTGGCAATATCAGTTTTCCCGTGGCCATTAGCATTTGGCCATATGCACATTTGACCTAACCGGTTTGCTGTGACTCATTGTGTGCACGCATTTTCGAGGCAACTTCATCTTTCATTCCTATACGGCCCTCTTATTTATTGTTGATATTGTTGGCTGTAGGTCTTTCATGTTAAGTATTAAGTCCATGTTGAATTATAATGATCATTTTAGCCATTCATTGCATATGCATTTATTGCCATTGTCGATTGCGTGCCCAGATATTTTAGTGCACGCATTTCGAGGACACTCTCACTTATTTTATCAATCTTATGGCCACTGTGTGGTGGTGCGGCTGAGGTCCACATTCACATTGGTGTAGTCCACCTGTGCAATTGTGTATGCGCATGATTCAAAAGTCGTTGCGCGTCATAGTTTATGTTGTATAGCATTGTGTATAGCCATGTTAGTTGCCATAGCAATGCTTGTATTCTGTTTGCTTGCATACCTTAGTTGCATTGCAATTGGCAATGACATGACCTTGCACTCATTTGATCATGTGTTATATAGAGGTTGGGTCTTAGTTTTTTTGAGTTTGTTTGGTTGCATTTCATTATTGACATGCAAAGTTGTCATACTTGATTCCTGTGTGTATCTCTATGCCAATGGAAATGCGCGAATTGGATAGGAACCCGAATTTGAATCGAAGAGGCAGCATGCCCCCTTTTGAGTCTTACCATGATAAGGGAACATGATATATGTGTTTTAATTGCATTGAATGATAGGCACATGCTTATGAAGATCTGTATGCTTGCGCTGCATTGCGTCGATCTTGGTTTGTCATTACTAGGTCTGTGACTATTCTTGCCGACCGAGCAGTAAACTAGCAGAGAGCCGATTGGATTCATACTTAGATGCCGGTGCACAACTCTACTACATGCATTACGGGTGGACAATTCTACTCCAGCCGGTGGCACTCCTTAGAAGTCCAAAGGAAGCAAGTCCTGAGGTTTTGGTAGCCTATTTTACGAAGGAGCAGGGAAAGAAAAACAGAGGCAGCCTATGCATGGCGGCGCATTTCCCGATGGCGGTTATACCTGTTTTCCTAGATTAGTTAATTGATTTTTTATTATTTAATTAATTAATTTGTAATATTTAAATTAGCTTGCCGTAGTTAATTAATTTAGTAATATTTAATATTATGGTCCCTCCGAGCGAGGGCATATTTGTATAAGTGTGCGTGAGCGTGTTGATGTATAGTCTTATATCCCAAACTTTCCCTACTTCTTTCATTCACTTTTTATTTACCATGCTATATGATGGTAGAAGTACTAGGGCATATTTAAATTAGCATACCTATGCTAATGTCATTTGAGCGTGCATTCATAATTATTGCCTTGCATGCACCGGAAGCTCAGGCGCATCATTCTACTGCATTTGGTAATTTCAATTCAAAATTGAATACGTATATTATTGAAGATTCTATTTATAGTCATTTTGTAGATTAAGCCGAGCCTATCTTAGTTGCATCTTGCAATGTGTTGCAATTAGCCATTTTAACATGAACATAGGAATCATGCATATGATTTATATATTTACTAGTTTCTGTTATTGGCTCACGGAAGTAACTAGGTAAAGCACTTTTATGCATTTCTTTAGACATATCGCATGACGTGTGAGTGTTGCCATGACAATGTATAAGCGACACATGAGGCTAGCTGCTTATGTAGATTAAATTTACTGCTGAAATGCCTGTGGTGGAGGTGATAATTCCTAAATATGAGAATAATGCAGATTAAACACTGTGAGTTTTAAAGCCCACTAGATAGTGTGATCTCTAAATTATCTTTTCTAATTTTAAAGCCCACTTGAGGGTGCAAAATACTGCATTTATAGAGCCTAATACTTGCGAGTGAGCAAAACCATTTTTCAAACAAAACATGAAATGTTTTGTTCCAATTTGGGCGATTTAGATCTTATACTTAGTTTGCTAGCGGCGCATAACATAGTATATTGACTAGGCTACAATTGTTCTTAAAGTATACTGCAAAGTTTTATCAAAAAAACGGATATACTACTGGTTAGATAGAGGCCGGTCTTCACGACCGGATTTTTGCCGAAAAGGATTTTTTTGGAGGCTACATAGCTGACCTTCCAATCGTATATTCTGTAACATTCAGCTCCACCGAGCCGAGACAATTAACTCCGGATAGTGATGAGATCATTGTGGCTCTTATTATTCTGTGTTTCACCGAGATCTATTGGATGTTTTCCATAAATTATTTATAAAATATTTAGGTGGCGACTCTGTATCTGGCAAAGCAGTCCATGTTTGGCACTACTTTTTCAAAAATCTGTTTCTCAAAACGATTTGCCAGATTTGGACTCTTTGGTTCAGATTAAGAACCGTGACACAAATCGAGTCCGAACTGTAGCGAGGCCCACACGGGCGCGTCTACAGCTATTAATTAATGTTAACATTGATTGAGTTGGGGTTCTCTTTAATAATTAATGGGGTTTTAACATCTACTTCTCTCTCTTTATCAAATGGGGGTTAAGGAAAAATGAGTTTTATGTTAACAATCATTTTTATTTCATCTTAGTCAAATGGGTTTAGGCTCTCTTTAATCATTAATGGTCATATTTTTACTCATCAAACATGAAAATAAATTTGAATACATTTTGGGTTGAGGTTCTCTTTAATAATTAATGGGGTTTTAACATTCACTTCTTTCTCTTTATCAAATGGGGGTTAAGGAAAAATAAGTTTCATGTTAATAATCATTTTTATTTCATTTTAGTCAAATGGGTTGAGACTTTCTTTAATCATCAATGATCATATTTTTTTTCACCAAACAGGAAAATGCATTCGTATACATGAAAAATAGATTTCATGTAAACAATTGTGGGGACATAATTTTTGAATGACAACATGTGGCCAAGGTGGCACCGAAGTGCCAGCCGAGGTGCCACGTGTCCTGGTCATAACGCCGAGATAATCTTGGCTAAGCGGAGGTTATCTGTGAAGATACCAGAATCTAGGATAAGTGGATAAGGGACAAGAGTCCTAGAGTGAGAGAGGACTTCAGTTTGAATAAAGATAAGACTCTTAGAGAGTTTATCCCAATCTAACTGGGAGTCTAGGATTAGCATTGAGCCAGAGCCCATTGAAGCTAAGCTTTTATTGGGATTAGGTCAGTGATTGGCTATAAAAAAAAGATACCCTCCTGGGTCTAAGGTGCGCTTTTGTATTTTGAATAGTGAGTTAAGCACTTTTGCTATTTTTGAGAGATAACTGACTTGATCGTCGGAGTGCCCTCGGGTGGACGAACCACTGCCGGAATCTTATCTTTCTGTGACAGGTCATTCGGGCTTAATCTATTCTGGCGATGTTCTCCAGCTGAGTACTTGTTTGGCAGTGTGGTCAGAAATTGACACACACAATTTGGCGCCGTCTGTGGGAACTAAAGAAGAATAGATGGCCAACGACGGACGTAAAGAAAAGGTTGGGAACAACATCCCTACTAGGAGTGGTAAGCACATTGACCCTAATGTAGAGGAGGATAATTGCAACGAAGAAACTCAGGATCAGAATCCCGAAGAGAAAAGTGTCAGCAAGGAAGGTGACGTACCAAAGAAATCAGACCGAAGCAGGTATTATAATGAGGACGACCTCCAGGTATGGAAAGATAGATGCCTGCGGAGGGACGAAGAGATGAAGGGAATGGCGAACAAATTGACAGACCTGTAAATAGTCATCAATTTCATGATGCAGAACAACGTCATGTAGCCACCGTTCCCGTTACAAGAAACGCCGATTCCAGTGGCCAAAAACAATGCCCAGAAGGGAAGGTAGAAAGCAGTCCCTGTAGCCCCCTAGCACGACAGGATTAAGGGACATTCTCACCGGCCTTCGCGGGAGGTCGAGCATGAAGAATCAACGAGGAGAGGATCCCAGAAGACACATCGAACCAAAGAAGCTTACACCAAAGAACATCGGGATGTTCAGGCAAAGGAACTTTGTTTCAACTCAACTAATGGAGAGAGGTCCAAGAGGACTCACAATGACACCAGAAGTAGCGCACCGAAAAGGCAAAAATCCAGAGATAGCTGAGCTCCCGGATGGACTAAGAAGGATATGAGAGATTACCTCCAGAGGAAGCGACAAGATGCCGAGGTAACCTCACCGGTCAAACCGAGAACGTCGTTCTTGGTAGAATTGGACAAGTTTAAAGCCCCGAAGAGGTTCCACATACCGAGATTCCAAATATATGACGGTAAGTAGGACCCCAACTTTCACGTCAGCTTATACCTGAACTCAATGGCACTATACACTGGGAACGAGTCGTTGCTCTGCAAAGTGTTCCCCTCATCCTTTGGGGAGATTATATCAAATTGGTTTCACAAGTTGTCGAAAGGAACTGTGAAAAGTTGGGAAGGCCTAGCCGAGATGTTCGTGGCTAGTTTTGTGACAAACAAACTGCAGCTGTTGAGGGTGAACTCCTTGATTGCTTTGAGGATAGGCGATGATGAAAGCCTCAAGGCTTATGCCAAGAGGTATTATAAGGTGTTCAACCGAATACCAGGATGCAACCAAGAGGTGGCGGTCGTGTCTTTTAAAAACGGCCTGAAAGATGATTGTTTGCCTCGAAAATCATTGGCAAAAACACTGCCAAAAATTATGGAGGAATTAATGGCTAGAATAGAGAAGTATGCCAGAGCCGAGGAGGACACGCCGGGGACAAAGGCGTCAAAACAAGAGAAGAGAAACGGCTCGCCGAAGCGAGGTCAAGGTAATGGCGGATACAATAAGTTAGAGACAGGATTAAGGGCTGCGCAGGCAGTCACAACCGTATTACGAATCCCGGTTTACAAAGTCTTGGAAAAAATCCAAAATCAATCTTATTGCAGAGCACCAGTAAGGGTTCCGGGCGAATTTATGGGAAGAAGCCTTGGCAAACACTGTGCTTATCACAATGAAGATAGGCATCTGACTCAGGGATACAGAGCCCTGAAGGCACATCTGGAAGACCTGGTAAGACAAGGTCATTGAAGGGACCTTATAGACGAGGCCAGGACAAGGGAAGAGCAAGTAAGACTGCCTTAGGCACTAGCAGCACCACCTCCTCCAGCACCACAATCGCAGGCAGGCGAACCTCGAGTGATCAATGTGATTCACTCGAAGATCAATGAGAATGAAATACGTGGGCCGACTCAGAAGGTAAAACACTTGCAGCATGTGTACCAGGTCTGACAGAAAAGACCTAGGGCAGACGAGTGCCAAGGACCAGTGGTGTCCTTTACTGAAGACGACCTAGAGATGGTGCAGCATCCACACAACGATGCCTTGGTAATATCCCTCCAGATTGGAGAATGCCAAGTGAAGCGCATCTTAATTGACCAGGACAGCTCTTGTAACATCATGTATGTCAGGTGTTACAAGGAGTTTGGCCTTCATCAAGATGATCTGGAGCAATCCAATGGTCCAATGGTCGGGTTCAATGGAACGCTGACGTGGCCCCTGAAAGCAATAAGTTTGGAGGTGCAGGCTGGCACTAAGAAGATAAAAACTGAGTTCACAGTGATTGATACCTTCTCCCCCTTACAATGCTATTCTAGGAAGGCCATGGCTGCATGCAATGGGGGTTGTTTCCTCAACATTGCACCAGTTGTTATGATTCCCAACAGAATAGGGAATTAAGGAAGTCAGAGGAGATCAGGTACAGGCGAAGAATTGCTCCATGGCAGCAATGAAATCCACCTGCAACATACGAAAAGCAGAAGCAGTAGAGATCGAGGATGAGGACATGGAAGTCCTGGAGGACGTCGGCAAAGAGCTAGCCGAGAAGAGTGAGGAAGCCCTGAACAAAATCCTTGTCCAGCAAGGGGATGAAGAGCGCTTCTTCCTTCTCGGCTCGGGCTTGGCCGAGGAAGAGGAAAAAGAGCTAGAGGCGTTCTTGAGAGCAAACATTGAGGTGTTTTCCTGGACGCTATACGAGATGTCTGGCATTGACCCCGAAGTCACTTTCCATAAATTGAATGTGGACAGGTCGGCTAAACCTGTCACCCAGCGAGCAAGAAGGCTGGCGTTGATGCATGTTGAGGCAGTAAAAGAGGAAGTGGATAAACTTCTGGAGGCTAGGGCCATTCGAGAGGTGAACTACCCAACATGGCTATCAAACACGGTCGTCGTGAAGAAAAATAATGGGAAGTGGAGGGTCTGTGTGGACTTTACCAGCCTGAACAAGGCTTGTCCCAAAGACAGTTTCCCACTCCCCAAGATGTTCACCAGCCTTAGGACATGGAATGATGAGCTTCCTGGATGCTTACAGGGGGTACCATCAGATAGCCATGTACCCCCCAGATGAGGAGAAGACTGCATTTAACCCCAAAAGGGCTGTATTGTTACAGAGTAATGCCCTTTGGGTTGAAAAATACAGGAGCAACTTACCAGAGATTGGTGACTAAGATGTTCAGACATCTGATAGGCAAAACAGTGGAGGTATACATAAATGACATGGTCGTGAAGACCAAGGAACCTGAGGATCATCTGGAAGACTTAAAGGTAGTTTTTGACATCCTTAGAACATATCGGCTCCGACTCAATGCATCAAAGTGCGCATTTAGAGTTGGGTCTAGTAAGTTCTTAGGATACTTGATTACCAGAAGGGGCATTGAGGCTAGCCCGGATCAGATCAAGGCCATCTTAAAATTAAAGAGCCCAACATCGGCAAAGCAAGTGCAGATGTTGACTGAAAGGGCTGCAGCCCTGAATAGATTCATAAGCAGAAGCTCTGATAAATGTAAACATTTCTTCAGCTTAGTGAAAAAAGCCGCAGACTTCTTATGGACAGAAGCGCGCGAAGTCACCTTGGCCGACTTGAAGAAGTATTTGACCACAACTCCAGTTCTCTCAAATCTAGTACCTAGAGAGGAGTTGTTTTTATACTTGACAGTTTCAGAGCATGCAGTGAGTGCGGTAGTAATTAGAGAAGAAATGGGAGAGCAAAAGACAGTTTACTATGTGAGTAAAACCCTAGCTGATGTAGAGACCAAATACCTACCCCTGGTGAAGCTAACACTGGCTTTAGTAATGGCTTCCAAGAAGCTGAATCATTACTTTCAAGCCCACAAAATTGTGGTGTTAACTGAGCACCCTTTGAAGTCCATGTTGCAGCAGGGAGATCTGACAGGTAGGATAACTAGATGGGCAATGGTGTTGGGCCAATATGACCTGGAATTCAGACCCAGAATAGCATTCAAAGGCCTAGTTTTGGCTGACATCGTGGCCGAGTTCACACCAGGTGCCATCATACATCGGGCTCCGTTAAGCCGAGGTCCAAGTGAACAAGGAGAAACCCAGTTGGGGATAGCCAAATAGAGGAAAGAGGAGAAACTCAGGCCCTGCAGTATTTACGTCGGCGACACCTTCTGCCTGTTTGTTGACGGAAGTTCAAACCGACAAGGAGCGAGGGCAGAAGTAGAGCTAGCAGCGCCAGATGGACAGATGCTGGAACAATCCAGTCACTTGGGGTTCAAGGCCTCAAACAACGAAGCAGAGTATGAAGCATTGATAGCAGGATTAAAGTTGGCAGCAGCAATGGAAGCCGACGAGGTGATGGTCTTCTGTGACTCCTAGCTTATCGTTAACCAGGCAACAGGCGAATACGCTGCCCGAGATGAAAGGATGGTGGCCTACGTAAAGGAAGTGGGCAGACTGATGGCATTATTCCAAAATTTTCGACTACAACAAGTCAGCCGAGATGACAACATCCATGCTGATACCTTGGCCAACCTGGCTAGTGCAATGAAACCAGGAGAGGCAAGGACAATAATGATCGAATACTTGTCAGGTCCAAGTATAGAACCAGTGAACACAAAGCATGAAGCAATGTGCATGGATATGGGACCAAGCTGGATGGATGCAATAATAATATTCCTTAAAGAGGGAAAACTGCTAGATGATCATAAAGAAGCACACAAGATCAGGCTGAAGTCGGCAAGATTCAGTCTGACAGTAGAAGGGCATCTCTACAGAAGATCTTTTACTGGTCCCCTTTTGAGGTGTGTGCATCCTTCACAAGTTGAAGACTTCTTGTATGAGATACATGAAGGAGTATGTGAAAGCCACACTGGGGGCAGGTCACTTGCTCATAGGGCCATTACTCAGGGGTACTGGTGGCCCTATATACAGAAAGATGCCGAAGCCTATGTTAGAAAATGTGAGAAGTGTCAGAGTTTTGCACCTTTGATACACCAACCAACAGCAGATTTGAACCCAGTGTCCAGGCCTTGGCCATTCGCCTAATGGGGCATGGACCTTGTTGGACAGCTGCCTCAGGCAACCGTACAAAGGAAATACCTACTAGTAGCAACAAATTACTTCATCAAGTGGGTGGAAGCTGAACCCCTTGCAAAGATTCGAGATATTGATATAAAAAATTTTATATGGAAGAACATCATCACCAGGTTTGGGATCCCAAGAGCAATAATAACAGACAATGGAACGCAATTTGACAGTAAGCTAATCAAGAGCTTTTGTGCAAAGTACAAGATCAAGAATTACTATTCCACTTCAAGTTTTCCTCAAAGCAATGAACAAGTAGAAGTAGCCAACAAAGTTATTGTGGATGGGATCAAAAAGAGGCTAGAAACAACAAAGGGAAAATGGGTGGATGAGTTGCCTAGTGTACTCTAGGCATATCGGACTACGCCGAGAAGATCAACTGGGGAATTCCCATTTGCCATGGCTTATGGCACAGAAGTAGTTATTCCACTGGAGGTCGGCATCCCAGGGATCAGAACCCAGGGAGTAGAAAATGGGACCAATAAGGCATTTTTGGCCTGAGATCTAAATCTGCTAGAAGAAAGAAGGGAGAAAGCAGCAATTCAGTTAGGGGCATACCAGCAGCAGCTTGTCAGGGCTTATAATAAGAAGGTTAACCCACGAGAGTTCCAAGTTAGGGACCTCGTCCTAAGAAAGGTCGTCGGCAACAAGAAGGATCCTACAGAGGGCAAGCTTGGCCCAAACGGGGAGGGACCTTATAGAATTATCTCGGTCCTAGGCAATGGGGCATATCGGCTTGAAGACAGTGAAGGCAAAGAGTTGCCAAGACCTTGGAATACTTACAACCTGAAGTTTTTCTATCATTAAGTTTTTTATTTTTTAAAGTTTTTTGTTATTAGCCGAAGTAATAATAAAATTTTAGCTCGATTTTTAACTTAGACTTATTATATGGCAGAGTTGAATTATACTTGCATATAATAGAGTTGAACTAAGTTGGCGATGTTTCTGATTAAAACATGACGAATAACTTAGATTTATTATATGGCAGAGTTGAATTATACTTGCATATAATAGAGTTGAACTAAGTTGGCGATGTTTCTGATTGAAACATAACGAATAACTTAGACTTATTATATGGCATAGTTGAATTATACTTGCATATAATAGAGTTGAACTAAGTTGGCAATGTTTCTGATTAAAACATGACGAATAAATTAGACTTATTTTATGGCAAAGTTGAATTATACTTGCATATAATAGAGTTGAACTAAGTTGAATTAACCTAGACTTGCCATATCAGCAGAGTCAAGCATAGATTGACACAAAGAATGTTTGAGTAAGATTAACAGAGAAACCGAGGTTAATAACCTCGGCTAGTCTCTGTTTGAATCTGACCTCGGCGACAAAATCATAAGTACATGCTTAATGTGAACATAAGTGAAACTTAAGTTCACATTAGAGGGCAGAGGGCTGGAGAATGATATTAGGAGTTGGAATCTACAAGCTGAGGTTGGTTTAACACTTGTTGAAATTTTAAGAAAAATTTACAAGTTTAAGTTAAGTCAAGATTATGTTGAAAGAAGTATCTACGTATTTGCCCAGATTACCATGTTGCCAAGACTTAGAAGATATTTGAAGATAGAAGTCTTGCTAAGTAAAAGTAAAGTGGCAGGTTTTATATAGCACTTGTGAAATTATTTTCTACAATGTTTTCAAGTGTTAAGCCAAGGCCGAGATAAGCAAGATTGAAAGTTTTGTCCGAGGTATTTAACCCAGAGGAAATTACATAGTTAAGGTGTACTTTGAAGACATGCAAAATATTCTAAGTATGGAAGCGGTAAAGCATACAAACATACAATCACATTGAAAGAAAAAATTAAAGAATGCATTCAGATAAGGAAAGAAGGCACTTCGGCCTGACATTGAAGACTACTTGTTCTGATTACAAAAGCGGCACGTCGGCCAACTATAAAAACTGAAAACATTGTTCAGAAAATTACTAAGTACAAAGGAAAATGTTTATGGTCAAGACTACTCGGCGTCGACGACAGACTGTGTCTCGGCCCCAGAAGACAGCTGGAAAGACTTCTCGGCAACCTTCTCAGCCTCGAGCTCAACATCGATCTCTTGTAGAGTTTGATCGAGGCTCTTCTCGGCGATTGGCACCTTAGATGTTGTCTTCTCTGGGGAGGCATCTTTTGAAATCTCATCCTCCTCTTCCTGAGTCAAGTCCAAGACTTGCTCATTCAGAGTTGGGGACTTGGCCCCAGCATCCACAGCCTTCTCAAACTTATCAGCCTCAGCCTCCTCCTCGGACTCAGCTTCGTTCTCGGATTGGCTTGGAGTCGGGGGGAATAGCAGGACAATGCGGCTATTTTCTAGGAGAGGTGAATCCTCGGAGACAGCCAACTCTTTTAATGCAGCCATCCAACCCAGGATGAAACCCTTGTTGCATGCCTGCTTTACTTGCTTCTTGTAGTCTTCACGGACGTCGGCTGCCTCTTCGGCATATTCTTTCTCGTCTGCCGCCTTGATCTCAGCTTCCTTTGTGGCCAAGGTAGCAATGAGCTCAGCCTGGGCTTCGGCAGTCTTCGCTTCGGCCTCTTTCTTCTTAGCTTCGAGGACCTTAGCGACGGCCTCAGCAGCTCCCACCTTCTCTTCCGCCTCGTCTTGGGCCTGTTTTGTTGCCTTGGCCTAATCCATTAGTGTCTTCATCTTAGCCTTGGCCATATTGACAATCCTTAGCAAACTAGCAGCCTCCTTGGTCTTCTTGACCAACTCTTTCTTGATGTCAAAAGCCTGCATCGCGAAGGAGTGGGTGTGCTGGATCTCCTAGAAGAAATGGACAAAACAAAAGTTAGTGAAATTTTCTAAGTATGGAAAAATAGAGAATGAAAAGTACCAAGTGTTAGGGACTTACTTGAACGGAGTGCTGCAACATCAGAGCGAAGTTTTCATATATTCGCTTACCTCGGCGTTGCGTTCGAGGTCTTTTGGAAGAAGCAAGGCAGTAGAAAGGGCAACGCCGACTTCAAGGTCAGTCGCGCTGTCGCCGACTCTGACTGGCTTGTCTTCAATAGTGTTTTGAGGGGCCCAGAGGGCATCTGATTTCATAGACCTTGAGGTTATCACAGACTCTGACCTCAGCTTCTTTGACCGAGTTGATTCAGAGGGAGCAGCCTCGGCGGGCCTCTTTTCGACGGCGGAGGCACTTTTTTCTGCCTTAGATATTTTGGAGATCGGCAAGGTATCCTCAGAGTCGATCTGAGTTACCAGTGCCTTAGGTTGAGCTTTCTTCAGTCTTTTTGGCTTTGGCTTTGACTGAGACTGGGACGGTGAAGGTTGTACGGTGACAGTGTCTGGGATGTCGGTTAGAAGGTCATCTGCTATAGCCTTCTTACGACCCATCTCGACGGTGGCTGCGGTTCGACGTCAAAGTTTGCGCTAAGAATGTGGGATTAGTTATGGAGCCGAGGTTGATGGATGTTCGACAGGACCAGATGTTGATCCTTGATCTAGCTGAGGTGATGAAGTTGTAGCAGGAGTTGTTGCTGAGGGAGGAGACTTGCTCTTCTTTGGGACGTCGGGCAAGATGAATTTGTAAGTCGGGATATAGTTTAGGAGCAGAGGAGCCTTGCATTGATTGATAGGCAAGTTGAGTAGCTTCTTAAAGTCCTTGCTGGGATAGAAGTTTTTGTGGAAGTCCTTTGGAGGCTGAGGAAAAACTACAAAATAAAACATATAGAAGTTAGAACATATAAAAATATCAAAGTATTAAAGACTTGAGAAGCAAGTAAAAGTAAACAATTGGCTCTTACCATCTCCCTCTCTGAACAGTTTACGGCTTAAAGGGTAGAGGTGAAGGTCGTCATCTGGAAGAAACTCCCAGTTGCCCAAGACGATAAAGTAATCGTCCCCGGCGCCCTTGTTGGAATCAGGGAGGTCAGCGATGAGCTTGTATTTCGTCGACCTCTGCTTAAGGTAGTAAATGTAGCCTTTTTCTTACTCAAGGCCACACATGGTGTAGCGGTACTGGATGTCGGCTAGAGTTACCCTAGCATTTTCTCGACTACCTAAGGCGATAATACCGTTGATGACTCCGTAAGAGTTAATGGCTAATTGCATTAGGTTGAGTTTATAATAGTGAAGGACTTCTCGAAAAAGAATATCAAGAGAGAGCCTAAGTCCACACTCTACAAAGGCTACGACTGGAAAAGGCATAGAGTCGTCCTTGGGCATGATGGAGTTCTCCTCCCCAACCAACCTGAGATGAACATCGGCAGAGATGGAGAACTCCTGTGTAAAGTATTCTAACTTAGTTGGGGTGTCTACCTTCCACCTCCACATACCCATGACGTCGGCTTAAGGGGGAAAGTGTTGATTTCAGAAGACAGTGGCTTGTTAGGGTTTAAAGGACCTTGGTAAAATCTAAACGAATGCTAGGGCAAGGGTTTTTGAGGATCTAAAGGGAATTTGTTTTAATTTTTCCTAGAGTTTGGAGTTCTAAGGCAAATCCCAATCCTAGAATTGCTAAAACAGGAGGATTAAAGGCAAGAATTTGGAGAAAAATAGCAAGAAAACAGAAACAATTACAAGATTCAGACTCAAGAAGACGAGCAAGAATTTAAAGAACACTGAGTAAAATTTGTGCATGTGAGCAAGGCCAAGAATAGTGGCAAAATGAACAAGTATGTGTGTGTATGTGTATACCAGCAACAGATTGTGCAATAAAAGAATCGTGAAACAGATAACGAATGGTGGAAATCAACACACAAGTAACAAATTAAGGGCGTGAACAAAAACACCATGGAAATGTATAAGCATAGCCGTTTGAAGCGAAACAAGAAATTAAAATAAGAGGAACAGTGGCTTACCGAGGAAAATAAGGCCAGTGTGAAGTACGCCGGTATCAGACGGTGGTAGTGAGCAAAGAACTGCAGCAAAAGCTTCGCCGGATGAGGTGAACGAAGTGGTTGCAGAGCTTGAGAGCTTGAAACAATGGAGGATTTGGGAGTAGAGAAAGAAAGTTTGAACAAAAACAGAGATGCAAAAGTGAAAAGACGGAGAGAGAGAGAGATGATTTTGATCAAACACACAGAATGGCGGAAAAATGGCAATTAGTGTGCTTAGGACGACGTGCTTGTCAGACGACGCATGCAAATGCGATACGACTTAAAGGCTCGTATTAGGCATGGCTCAGTAGGGAAAAGATGCGTGGCAAAAACGGTTGAAATACTGTGCATATCAGCTCATACCCGTGTTGAAACTCTTGGAGTTCTTGATTTAATGGAGAAGGACCTCAGCTAGGGGGACGATCTCGGTTGAGAAACTTGAACAAACTTGGTTATTGGTTTTGAAAGCATTGATGAAAACAGACTAAGTCTTGGTCGGTTGAGCCGACGAATTATGACCTCGGTAATGAAGGACAAAGCGAGCTTAGCTGACGTGCTAAATGGAATAAACGATATAGGTTCCATTACCTCAAGATGCTGAGGTAATAGAACCTAGGGGGCAGTTGTGGGGACATAATTTTTGAATGACAACACGTTGCCGAGGTGGCACCGAAGTGTCAGCCGAGGTGCCACGTCTCCTGGTCATAACGCCGACATAATCTTGGCTAGGCCGAGGTAATCTGCGAAGATACCAGAATCCGGGATAAGCGGATAAGGGACAAAAGTCCTAGAGTGAGAGAGGACTTCAGTTTGGATAAAGATAAGACTCTTAGAGAGTTTATCCCAATCTAACTGGGAGTCCATGATTAGCATTGAGCTAGAGTCCATTGAAGTTAGGCTTCTATTGGGATTAGGTCAGTGATTGGCTATAAAAGAAAGGCACCCTCGTGGGTCTAAGGTACGCTTTTGTATTTTGAATAGTGAATTAAGCACTTTTGCTATCTTTAAGAGATAACTGACTTGATCGTTAGAGTGCCCTCGGGTAGACGAACCACCGCCGAAATCTTATCTTTCTGTGACAAGTCGTTCGGGCTTAATCTATTTTGTCGGTGTTCTCCAGCTGAGTACCTGTTTGGCAGTGTGGTCGGAAATTGACACACACAACAATCATTTTTATTTCATTTTAATGGGTTGAGGTTCCAAAAAACTTTGAGTTAATGTTAACATTAACTAGGTTGAGATTCTCTTTAATAATCAATGGGGTTTTAACACCCACTTTTCTCTTTCTATCAAATGGGAGTTAAGGAAAAAAGGTTTCATGTTCAAATGAGGGTTAAGGAAAAATGGATTTCATGTTAACAATCATTTTTATTTCATCTTAATGGGTTGAGATTCGAAAAAAAAAAACTCTATGATAATGTTAACATTAATTGGGTTGATGTTATATTGATTTTTATTTCATCTTAGTCAAATGGGTTGAGGCTCTCTTTAATCAGCAATGGTCATATTTTTACTCACCAAACATGAAAATAGATTCGTATATATTTTTAGTGTTGAAGAGTGCTCTTAATTAATGTTAGCATTAATTGGGTGAAGGTTCTCTTTAATAATCAGTGGGGTTTTAACACACACTTCTCTCTCTTTATCAAAAAGGAAAAATGAGTTTCATGTTAACAATCATTTTTATTTCTGTAGGAACAAATCTTATGTGTACACTTGTAACATGCAATAATTGCACCAAATATATTATCAAATTATATTAAAAAAATATAAGTTGAATTTAACGTAAATTGTTTGGGTTAAACCAAACCAAACCATATACCGAGAACCAAAAAAAAATACTTATAAAGAAGTAGATAACTTACAAACAGATTGTAAAAATCTGGGAACGAAAAACAATTTGATCGAGACTTGTGTTGGAAACAATTTTCCTTAAAACAAATTTGTCCCTTGCTATGGTGCTCACGAGTTTTTATTGGACGTTCGTCTCCCAGGATACAACGATCGAACCTTGCAAAAGCAGCACTACCATGGCAAGTCTAGTGAACCTTACTGTACAGAATTCTCTTACAGAAAAGACAGAGTGCAGAAGAAAAGAAACACAAGATGAATTCCAATGGAAAAATAATGTAATGGGGCCTGTTTATATAGATGAATTGGTGCTTCTTCGAATGGTCATGGTGACTTTTCAAAAGAGTCACCTCTTTTCCATGAAAAGGTGCAACCAGAAAAGACATGATTGTTCTTTTAAAAAGAATTCGAATTCTGAATCAAATCATGTTCAAATTTGACCCAAAAAATTAACAAATTTATTTAAATAAAATTAAATTTTATATTAAATAAATATTGTCTTAAAACCATTCTCAAATTGTGCATTTTGGAGTCAAATTCTCATTCAACTATTAATGGTTTCCAAACCATTTTTTCAACAATCCCCCACAGGAATGAAATGACGGAAAAGTATGCAAGACTCAATGCAAACTCAAAGAGAATTCAATTGGAAATATTCTGAATGGGGATAGGTAGCTTTTGGCTTTGAACTTTCCTTAGTGAAAGACTATCGGACTCGGAACCTATTGGACAGACGGAGGAAATTAAAACACCCCTAAGCCATAGCTTGGCAGGCTCGGAACCTCGCAGTGAGGCACAGTGGTTGGCTTGACAAAAAGGGGAGTCTAACCCACGCTCCTAGCTCTAGTCTGGTGCCTGAACACCTATATATATATATAAACATCGAGTTAAAGCCCAGTGAATAACATAATGCGTAAAGAGGTTAAGAATGAATGTCCTTACAGTACTGAAAACAATCATTTCAATCAGTATATCAGTTATTCAGTTATTACAGTCATATGTGGTACATCTAGTAGCAAAACAGTACAGTAGGTCTTATCAGACCGAACAGTCAGTTGATGGCCATCATATCAGTAAACAGTAGTGGTTCCAACATGGGAACTGACAGAGATCTCTGTGACAGTAGCAGTACAATACAGTAACAGTAGGTTGCTAAGGATGCCATAATACAGTTCACAATTAGGACATCATTCATTCAGTAATAGTATCATTTCAGAAAACAGTACAGTTCAATTGTTCAAAAGATAATCATATTTGAACATATCTTTACACAGTTGTTACTCATAGAGTTCTGGGCAACAGTTAAGCTAAAGCGCGTCCTCAGATGCCAACCCTACACAGTTTACAAGATGAACACACACCAAGTTCACATTCGGGAAACAAAGACTTAGTCCCTACTTAGACTCGGTGCGGTTCTACATCTATATCCTCATTAAGATGCCTTAAACTAGGCCTAAGAATGTCTAGGATGAAATGAGGATGCAAAGATGCACTTTAAAAGCATTTTCAGAATTTTCAGAAAATAAGGGTCCCGCTCGAGCGTCGGTTACTCCGCTCGAGCAGACATGCAGACAAAGGTTTTCCACTCAAGCGTAGACTTACCCGCTCGAGCGTACTGCAAAACAGTCAAAAGTACTGGATGTGTGAAAATTACGTTCGATTGGACGCTCGACATCTGCTCGAGTGTAAGACACAATGTCCCACTCGAGCGGACTGCAAAACAGAACAAAATGCTGGAAGCACGATTTCCACGCTCGAGCGCCAGTCACCCCGCTCGAGCATAAGTTCAAAATCTGGAATTCCCAGATTTGAACCTCAAGCTCAAATTCAACTTCAAATGTAACAAATTCGATTCCTTTGGGCCCATTTCCTGAAAAACACTTGTAAATACATAGTATGACATGATTCAAAGCTCAATTTGTAAAATCAAGGTCCAAAGGTGAGGGAATCAAACCCAATTCCAAACAACATTTCAAGAACACGATGAATGTGTAACATGCATGAATTCAACAACTTCAAAGCTTCAAATACTAGCTCAAATGAGCCAATTCTTCTAAAATCATGGTGAATTCATGGTCCATTTGCAAAAACATGAACATGCACGTGAATTTCATGAACAACAGCTTCAAAACCCAAGAATGGAAACATGCATGCATGATACAAGCTCTAATGCAACAATTTAAACCAATTCTAGGCTCAACTCTTCAAATTAGCATGAAACGTGCAAGGACTAACTTAAATTCACAATTAAAAGGATGAACTCCTTACCTAAGTTCTCAAATACAAGTCTAGAAGCACAATTGATCACAAACTCTTCCAATCTTCTCAATTTCCAAGCAATACAAGATGAATTCACTCCAACTCCCTATCTCTCTCTCTCTCAAGTCGGCAATAACAAGGAAAGAGGCTGATGAAATGTTTTGTTGAATGTATAATGAAGCTCAAATATGTGTTGCCTAAGTGGTCCACTAAGTGGCATGTTGGTAATTAAGCCAACTATTGCAATTTAGCTCAATTCAATCTAATTTAAACATACTAAATCACATTTTAATTAAATATGCCATAAAATTGCATAAATTCTAATGATCATAAGTCATCAATCAATTTCAGATTCGGTCGCCGATAAGGCCTTCAATTTGCAGTTTAAAGCATAAAACATAAACAGATAATTTAACAATCAACAGATAGATATGCATTTAAACTAGCACATTCAATCGATCAGTTCAGTATTTCAGTCGATTCAATTACTTATCATAATCAGTCTCAGTTTAGCATTAATTAGTGGTTAATCGGTAAACAGTGGTGAGGGTTGTTACAAATTTCCATAGAAGCGGCCCCCTTCATACTCATATAGGTGATCGTTCTTGAAAGATACCCCTCTAGGTTTTTCAAGGTATAAGTGATCATTAAAAGCATAGCTTACCCTAAGTCCCGTATATACAACACATGTTGTAGATATCACTCTCATCATAGGAATGGATAGGAGATAGACACTATTAGTGATTTCTGGTGAGCCACCCATAACTTAGTTGTCCCTTTGAACTTAGTTCTTAAGATCTCTAGTCATTTAAGTAAGGTTACCATTATGATAACTCTTATGTAATAGGCTTTAATCACATTCCCTTTGATAAACTTTCTCTCATTTGCTCTCTGGTTAAACCTTTTGTTTAACGACCGCTATTTTTTCGTTTGACCTTCTCAGTTATATATCATTGAGTAGTTCATGGATCCACTATATTATCCTTAAACAATATTCACAACTGAAAGAAAATGTCCTACGGTATTAAGTCTTTGATTACATCAAGACTTACCGTTACTCTATGTCACTCCCATTTTCAAATTTAAATAATAAATATAGAGGTGGTCCTTAGGAGTTAATGAAACCATTTTTGCTTCTACTCCAACTTTGTCCCATAGAAAGAATTGAGATTCTTTGTGGACCTACTATTGGAACCGTTACTTTGGTAAAATCCTCAAAGCACCCTCATATTTGAAGTACTCTAAAAAATTAATTTTCTTATTAAGATATTACCATACAAAAATATCAGTACACCTCCACAATTCTAATATAAATCAGAATACAACATTCATCATTTATTGACTATGGTGTGCTTGAATAACCAACTTCTGAAGAGAATTTATGAATTCCAGAATAATTATGACTACCATAAGTCACAATTAATGCTTTGACAAAATCATATCCTCATAAAGATTTTGCCCAATAATCAAGCAATTCAAAAATCTCATTTAATTGTATAAATCTTTAAAATGCATTCAAGGAAAAATACTTGTACAATGCATTTAAGAAAAAGTATTTGTACATCCAAATTAAGATGTAAACTCTTAAATTTGAATACTTCTTGTTCGAGTTTCTATGGATAACATGTCATACATTATGATTAGTAGACAATTCTGCTTATCTCCCCCACATTTGTGATAATACATAAATTAGCACAAACAACATGACTCATTTACGAACAAATGTCACTGTCACAAAAAAAATATGTGTGACGAAAGTAAATTGAATTATCTCTTCTAATTCAAGAGATAAACTCCCACATTAATATTATGGTTCATGGTTAAACAAATTCTACTACACAAGTAAAATAATGATTGATGACAATTTATGTCACAAAACTCAAAGTTACTTTAAAAATAACTTTCAACCTGATTATTAACAAACTAATAATCAGCACAAAAGATTCTTCAATCTACTTCCGTTTAAATGGAATGAAACTACTATTTCAATCATCATGTTTAAATTTCTCCGGGGGACAATTTTGATATTGCAAGAGTATTACTACCATAATCAAATTACATATATAAAACCCCAAAAGAAATTCATTAGTAATAGTATGGATGTCATAAACACCACCATAATTTAATTAAAAGTTCACCAATTTTTAAATAAACTCTAATTAAACCCCATATATAGCACATGCAAATCCTAAGGTTCCAAATTCAGTACTATTATAAATGTTGAGAAATTCTGCATAAATGACAAACAACCTTTCAAATGAAAATAGGCTATGATATTTATAATAAGTGTTCTTCATACTACATCATCATCATCATGACAGATACCACCAAGTGCCTTTGTGTGAAAATCAATGAATGATAAAAACAATTAAACACATCAATGAACAATAAATAAATATAAAAATTGATAAGTCAATTTTCTATAAATATCTGAAAACCATCATCCAATGGATTATACCAACCATGAAAATTAATACATAAAATATGATTAATCTAGATATATATATTCTATACCCAGAAAGTATAATCATAATCAGTCTATCCAAATAGGTAAGTCCCCATTATTCTCCACCAATCAAAATGAAAATTTCATTCACTAAAAACAAACTTCCAAACATGGCATAAGAAGTAAATACACAAGCCTATTAAAGTATAACAATTATGCATGTACACATGGAAATCACAAAAAATAAAACAAATGTCAGTGTAATAACATTTATTAGTTTTGTTGTTCATATACTACATGAAAACCAAAACTTACACCATTGCACAAAATGTCAAATCTGTACAAAAATAGTTACTAAAGCAACCAACCAAAAATAAATTTGCCTTATGGTCAAATTGAAAACGTATTCAGAAACTAATAAAGAAACAAATTCTATCTAAAATAAATTCTGATTATGCAAAATCATATAGATTCTGGATAAAATAATTTGAACCAAAAAATACAGAAGAACAATTTGTATTTCACTTGAATAGGCAAATAATAAAAAAATATTCCTATGCGAATTTGTTTTAAGATTGTAGGAATAAATCTTATGTGTACAGTTGTAACTGTTGGTACCCACGAAGGTGTATGTGTGTAAATTAAATGTATAAATTAAATAAACAATAAAATAAAATTATTCAAAAAATAATTATATAAATTATTTTCCGAATTAAATGCTTATAGAAATTAATGTCGAGGCTTGTGTTGGACACAATTTCCTTAAAGTAGATTTCGCCCTCGTTTCAGTGCTTCGAGTTTTACCGGCGTCTACTTCCCACGATGCAACGACTAACACTTAAATTTGCAGCACTACAAATTTAAGTCTGGCAAACCAAAACTCTGTTGTAAACTCTCTCTTTTTCTTCCTAAAAATAAATGCAGAAACTGATGGAAGAGCACAGGAAGAAGAAGAAAAGAAGGACGAAAATCTAAAGGAAAAATTGAATAAAATGAATTGCTAGAAGCATGCTTTATATAAACAGAAAGGTGGTTATTCCAAACATATGCCAACAGATAGGCAACTGTTCGGACAAATAGACAATCTGTTTGGACAGATTCGGTTAGAAAGCAACAAGTAGAAACCTGTTTGAACCTTTTGAACCAGTTCGGGTGGTATGGACCTGCAAGGGACTTATTTGGGTAAAGAACAATTCTAGACCAATTTATTTTGAATTTTGAAACCAAAATTAAAAATAAAAAATAATTTAAAAAAAATTTTGGCCCAAAAAGATAAGTATTAGGCCAGACACGCCCAGACCAACCCAACGTCGTATCTATGCCCAAGCCCAGCCCCCCCGGACGGACGGCGGCGGCGCGCGCGTGTGGTTTTAATTTTGAATCCAATGGGTCTAGCCCACTTCACCCATAACCTCACCCTTCCACAAACTTGGGTACCCCTTGAGACCCATCCCAAATATCTAATGCTAAGGTTTATAAACCCAAACAATTCCTCAAGCCTTTCTAATGTGGAACAAGCACATTTCACAAATGTGTAGTAAACCCACCAAAAAACTAGTTCCACAAACCCGAAAACGCGCGTTGAATTCTCATTCATCCGAAAATGGTTTTAAGCAACCAAATACATAAATTTATTCACTACGCGGCATTAAACATGAATCCAATTAGAAACGTTAAAAATAACGCTTGGGTCCCACCTTAATTAATGCTCAAAGTTAGCAAAAATAAGGAATTTCTAAAGCTATTTTCCAAAAATCCCCCACATTAATGGAATTCACGATAACGAACATGCAACAAGATGTAGACAAAGAAAAAGTACATTAAGAAGATACACCACATCGAGATAGGTAGCTTTGGGCTTTGAACCTCTTCTAATGAAAGCCAATCGGACTTACTGGCTAACCAGTGGACACGATGCCTTGAACTGTTCAGCTTTTTGTGTAAGCCAAGACAATAGACTACACATAATGTATCCTTAGACACAATTTGGTTCTTACGGTTGTGTTCATTTTGGCCCTGAACAATGCCTAGTAATTTATGAGTGCTCTAGAGAATTTAGCCTTCTCAATTCTCACAGAACCGGCCCCAGTTCACACTCATATAGATGATTTCTTATTAAGAGTATCCTGCTATACCCCACTTAGATGTCCAAGCTATAAGAATCATTAAAAGCAAAGCTTATCCTACTAACGCTACAGATATCACTTTTCTTATCATAGAAATAGGTAGGAGTAAACCTCCTTAGTGATACGTAAAGTCATCCATAATTCGGTTGTCCCTTTGAACCTAGATATTGAGATCTCCAGTCAACTAGGTTGGGTTGTCATTATGGCGACTTTTAAGTAATAGGATTTAATCCCATTCCCCTCGATAAATAGTACACTTGCTCTCTGTCTAGCCCTTTAGTCAATGGATCCGCAATATTTTCCTTTGACTTTACATATTCTACGGAAATTATTCCATGTGAGAGCAAATGCCTAACGATATTATGTCTTCGATGAATATGTCGAGACTTACCGTTATGCATAAGATTTTGTGCATATCCTATTGCGGCTTCACTATCATAGTGAATGCATATAGCTAGTACAGGTTTAGGTCATATTGGAATGTCTTCTAAGAAATTACGAAGCCATTCTGCTTCTTTTCCTATTTTATTTAATGCGATAAACTCAGATTCCATTGTCGACCTAGCTATGAATGTCAGCTTGGAAAATTTCCAAGAGACTGCAGCACCTCCTAAGGTAAAGACATATCCACTAGTGGATTTTGAGTCTTTAGTATCCGATATCCAATTTGCATCGCTGTACCCCTCGAGTACTGCTGGATATTTGGTATAATGTAAGCTATAATTCTGGGTATGTCTTAGATACCTAAGTACCTTAATTATTGCTTTCCAATGATCGGACCCTGGATTACTTGTGTACCTACTCAATTTGCTTACAATATAAGCCAAATCTGGCCTAGTGCAATTCATTAAGTACATCAAGCTTTCGATTATTCGAGAGTACTCTAATTGTGATATGCCTACACCTGTATTTTTTGACAAATGAAGAATCACGTCAACATGTGTTTTAGCAGGATTGTCATGCTTTCTAAATTTCTCCAAAATCTTCTCAACATAGTGAGACTGAGATAAAGCATATCCTTCAGATGTTCTAGTAATTTTTATTCCTAGAATTACATCTGCTACTCCTAGATCTTTCATGTCAAACTTTTTGTTCAACATTTTCTTTGTGGATTTGATCATATCATCATTACTTTCAATAATGAGCATGTCATCCACATAAAGACAAATTATGACATAGCCTTTGTCTGTGCTTTTAACATAGACGCATTTGTCACATTC
>NW_021028166.1:164084-178480 GCF_004153795.1 Camellia sinensis
GCAATATAAACAGAAGATGTGTTCTTATTATTAAAATCCAAATTAGGTACAACAGTATTTACATTGAGCTTAAAAAGTCCATCACTCATGTAACCTCGCCCCACATACATTCCACTCTTGGAGAGTACAACTTTATCAGATTCAAAAACTAATTTAAACCCATTCTTGATCAACAATGACCCAGAAATCAAATTCTTGCGAATTTATGGCACATGGAGTACATTGTTAAAAGTGAGTTCTTTTCCCGAGGTCATTTTCAGTACAATCTTTCCTTGTCCTTCAACAGTTGAAGTGGATGAGTTTTCCATAAAAAGTTGTTCCCCACTTTCCACCACTTTGTAGGTTGTGAACATCTTCTTATCTGCACAGATATGGTTGCTCCAGTATCCACCCACCATTCCTTTCCCACCAAATTTGCTTCAGAGACTACTACAGCAAGATTGATGTCTGCCACTCCATCGGAAAGATAAAAATCCTCGGCTATGTTAGCTCGTGTTGGCTTTTTGCTTGAACTCCCTCCGTCCTTGCAAACGTGACAATGCTTAGCGCAATGCCCATCTTTGCCGCACACAAAACACTTGCCTTTGAACCTCTTGTTGAATCCATTGTTGATCCCTTTGTTGATCTTACTAGCGGATTCTTGTTTGGGACCATTGCCATTATGCTTCCGCTTCTTGTTGTTGAACTTTGATCCTTGTTTATGTTCCACAACATTTGTTTTAGCCTGCATGACATGGTTTCCTAACTTCTTATCGGAACCACGGCTGTCCTCCTCAATTCGGAGTCGCACTATCAGTTCCTTCAATTTCATCTCCTTGTGCTTATGCTTCAGATAATTCTTGAATTCTTTCTAAGATGGTGGCAATTTTTCAATGATTGTCGCAACCTAAAAAGATTCACTGAGAACCATCCCTTCCGTATGTATGTCATGGAGAATTAATTGGAGATCTTGAACCTAGCTAATAACTGTCTTGGAATCCATCATTTTAAAATCTAAAAAACGACCTACAACAAATTTATTTGTACTAGCGTCCTCTGTTTTATACTTATGATCTAGAGATTTCCACAGTTCTTTAGCTGCGCTTTTCACACTATACACATTGTACAGTGTATTGTCCAACCCATTAAGGATATAGTTTCGACACAAAAAATCACCATGTTTCCATACATCGACTACGGCAACCACTTGCCGGCAGTTTCTCTATCATTCAGTGTCGGTGCCTTTTCATGAGTGAAGCGAGCCAAATTCAATGTGGTAAGATAAAACATCATCTTTTGTTGCCATGTTTTAAAAATCATTACCATTGAATTTTTCTGGCTTCTCCCCATGATTTACCGGTACTGCCGGAGTCATCACTGGCACAACAAGTGTGGAGATTTGAGTAATAACAATCTCAGTACTATTAATTTCAGTTGTCATAATTCTAACGAAATAAAAATAATATACCAATCACAAATTTATACAAAAAAACGAATTAACACAAAATAAATAGAATAATATTTTGTAACAAAATTCCAATGATAAACAGTATATTACTACTATGCTATCAAAGAAATCATTAAACAATATATTACTACTATTTAATTTCCTGAAACAAAATATTTGTCTGTCTATCAAAGAAATAAATAAAAATAAAAATTCTACTTTAAGATTGTTGGTACCCACAAAGGTGTATGTGTGTAAATTAAATGTATAAATTAAATAAACAATAAAATAAAATAATTCAAAAAATAATTATATAAATTATTTCCCGAATTAAATGTTTATAGAAATTAATGTCGAGACTTGTGTTGGATACAATCTCCTTAAAGTAGATTTCGCCCTCGCTCCGGTGCTTCGAGTTTTACCGGCGTCTACTTCCCAGGATGCAACGACTAACACTTAAATTTGCAGCACTACAAATTTAAGTCTATCGAACCAAAACTCTATTGTAAACTCTCTCTTTTTCTTCCTAAAAATAAATGTAGAAACTGATGCAACAGCACAAGAAGAAGAAGAAGAAAAGAAGGACGAAAATCTGAGGAAAAAATTGAATGAAATGAATTGCTGGAAGCATGCTTTATATAGACAGAAAGGTGGTTGTTTCGAACAGGTGCCAACAGATAGGCAACTGTTCGGACAGATAGACAATCTGTTTGGACAGATTCGGTTGGAAAGCAACAAGTAGAAACCTGTTTGAACCTTTTGAACTAGTTCGGGTGGTATGGACCTATAAGGGGCTTGTTTGGGTGAAGAAAAATTCTGGACCAATTTATTTTGAATTTTGAAACCAAAATTAAAAATAAAAAAATAATTTACAAAAAATTTTGGCCTAAAAAGATAAGTATTAGGTCGGACAAGTCCAACCCAACCATGCACCCAAGCCCAAGCACAGCCTAGTTGACCGGACAGAGGCGGCGGCGCGCGCGCGGTGTTTTAATTTTGGGTCCAATGGGTCTAGCCCATTTCACCCATAACCTCACCCTTCCACAAACTTGGGTACCCCTTGGGGCCCATCCCAAGTATCCAATGCTAAGGTTTATAAACCCAAACAATTCCTCAAGCTTTTCCAGTGTGGAACAAGCACATTTCACAAATGTGTAGTAAACCCACCAAAAACTAGTTCCACAACCCCAAAAACGCGCGTTGAATTCTCATTCATCTGGAAATAGTTTTGAGCAACCAAATACATGAATTTATTCACTACGCGACATTAAACATGAACCTAATTAGAAACGTTAAAAATAATGCTTGGGTCCCACCTTAATTAATGCTCAAAGTTAGCAAAAAATAAGGAATTTCTAAAGCCATTTTCCAACAGTAACATGCAATAATTGCACGAAATATATTACCAAATTATATTAAGAAAATATAAGTTGAATATAACGTAAATTGTTTAATTTAAACCAAACCAAACCATATACCGAGAACCAAAAAAAAAAAATACTTATAGAAAAGTAGATAACTTACAAATAGATTGTAAAAATCTAAAAACGAAACACAATTTGATCGAGGCTTGTGTTGGACACAACTTTTTTAAGACAAATTCGTCCCTCGCTACGGTGCTTACGAGCTTTTATTGGACGTTCATTTCCCAAGATACAATGATCAAACCTTGCAGAAGCAGCACTACCACGACAAGTCTAGCAAACCTTGCTGTGCAGAATTCTCTTACAGAAAAGACAAAGTGCAGAAGAAAAAAAACACAAGATAAATTCCAATGGAAAAATAATGTAATGGAGGCCTGTTTATATAGACGAATTGGTGCCTCTTCAAATGGTCATGGTAATTTTTCAAAAGAGCCACCTCTTTTTCATAAAAAGGTGCAACCAAAAAAGACATGATTGTTCTTTTAAAAGAATTCGAATTCTGAATCGAATCATGTACAAATTTGACCCAAAAAATTAACGAATTTATTTAAATAAAAATCAAATTTTACATTAAATAAATATTTTCTTAAAACCATTCTCAAATGGTGCATTTTGGAGACAATTTCTCATTCAACTATTAATGGTTTCCAAAATATTTTTCCAACAATGTCATCTTAGTTAAATGGGTTGATGCTCTCTTTAATCATCAATGATCATATTTTTGCTCATCAAACATGAAAATAGATTCGTATACATTTTTGGGTTAAGATTCTCTTTAATAATTAATGGGGTTTTAACACCCACTTCTCTCTCTTTATCAAATGGGGGTTAAAGAAAAATGAGTTTCGTGTTAACAATCATTTTTATTTCATTTTAGTCAAATGGGTTGAGACTCTTTAATCATCAATGATCATATTTTTGCTCATCAAACATGAAAATAGATTCGTATACATTTTTGGGTTAAGATTCTCTTTAATAATTAATGGGGTTTTAACACCCACTTCTCTCTCTTTATCAAATGGGGGTTAAAGAAAAATGAGTTTCGTGTTAACAATCATTTTTATTTCATTTTAGTCAAATGGGTTGAGACTCTTTAATCATCAATGATCATATTTTTGCTCATCAAACATGAAAATAGATTCGTATACATTTTTGGGTTAAGATTCTCTTTAATAATTAATGGGGTTTTAACACCCACTTCTCTCTCTTTATCAAATGGGGGTTAAAGAAAAATGAGTTTCGTGTTAACAATCATTTTTATTTCATTTTAGTCAAATGGGTTGAGACTCTTTAATCATCAATGATCATATTTTTGCTCATCAAACATGAAAATAGATTCGTATACATTTTTGGGTTAAGATTCTCTTTAATAATTAATGGGGTTTTAACACCCACTTCTCTCTCTTTATCAAATGGGGGTTAAAGAAAAATGAGTTTCGTGTTAACAATCATTTTTATTTCATTTTAGTCAAATGGGTTGAGACTCTTTAATCATCAATGATCATATTTTTGCTCATCAAACATGAAAATAGATTCGTATACATTTTTGGGTTAAGATTCTCTTTAATAATTAATGGGGTTTTAACACCCACTTCTCTCTCTTTATCAAATGGGGGTTAAAGAAAAATGAGTTTCGTGTTAACAATCATTTTTATTTCATTTTAGTCAAATGGGTTGAGACTCTTTAATCATCAATGATCATATTTTTATGCATGTTCATTTCTTCACAAATTGAGCATGATTTCAAAGAATCCTTTCATGCATGTGTTCATCTCACTTATATTTTGGGAATTCATCATGTTTTCTATCAATTTGCCAAACTTGATCATGTTTTAAAGTGAGTGGGTACAGGAGAGTTGATGCATGTTATGTTCTTGAACATTCATAAAGTTTAAGTTGAAATTTTGTGCAATTGGCATGCTTTTGGGCCTTGATTTCATGAAATGCTCTTCAAAGTATGATGTTTTGTAAGTTTCTAAGTGGTTTCCAGAATTTTGGCCCAAGAGGATGAGTTTTGAAGTGTTTGGTTTGGGTTTGAAGCTTGGAGATCAAATCTGAAAATTCAGAATTTGAATCCACACTCGAGCGTATGAGTTCACGCTCGAGGGAGCACTCTGAGTGCTTGCACTTCCGCTCGAGCGACTGGAAGCCCGCTCAAGCATGAAATCCATGTATCCAGAAGTTCATATGTTTTGCAGCACGCTTGAGCGAGGTAAGTCATGCTCAAGTGAACCCTTCCTTTATGCATGTCCGCTCGAGCGAGAAAAGACACGCTCGAGCGTGGACCCTATTTTCAGCAAAATTTGAAATGTTTTCAAGTACATTGTTGCATCCTCATTTCATCCTAGGCATTCCTAGGCCATGTTTAAGACACTATAATGAGGATAAAGGATAGAAACACAGTTAGGACAAGAACATATGTTATGTGCGATTCGAGCGTGTGTTTCAATGTGTGTCACTGTCATGTTATGTAGGTCACGTGCCTCAGGAGAAGTGAGTTGCCTACTCTACCTGTTTGCTTAGAGCCATCTGTTAACTATGGGTAATAACTCTTTAAAGCTATGTTTAATTACAAGTATTTTCTGTCTGGTATGATACGATCTATTTTTTGAAATGCTATTTTATGAATTATGAATGATTGTCCATTTTTTTGAAATGTATTTGTGGCATCCTTAGCTCACGTGGCCCTCGCCCGGGGGTAACAATATCGTAGCCAATATGCACGTGGCTCTCGCCCAGGGGTAACAATATTGTGGCTTATATTCACGTGGCCTTTGCCCAAGGGTAACAATACCAAGGCCTATATTCACGTGGCCCTTGCATGAGGGTAACAATACCATGGATACTTGCACGCAAGATATGGACCTTTATGGTCGTCGGTACCGACTATGCATGTGGGTCTCAGAACCAAGTTGTTATGATAGCTAATGGGTGTACCATGTATGATCTTATGCAAAATCTGAATATGCTTAAGACTCTGTTTCCGATAAAAATGTGTTTTTGATATGAACTCTGAATTCTAAATCTGTGCTAGACATCATTCATTAAAACCTTGTACCTAGTTATTATTCACTGGGCTCTAACTCACTGTATTATTTGTATATATGTAGGTGAGTAGGCACGTGACCAGGCCTAAGATGTTGCCTGGCGAGTTTGGTGTCAGCCAACCATCACGCCTCTCGTGGAGGTTCCCTTTTGAGTTCTACCCAAGTTTTGTGTCCCTGGGACTTTTGTACTTTCTAAATGTTTATGCTTGGTCTAAACACATTTGAAAGCTTGTGTAAGTGGCTTGGGTGATGTAAGGCTTCTGTATTTTCGACGCCACATCTGTATGTATGTATATATGTATATGAAAAGTTTAAATTTCCTGTCCCATGTATGTCTACACAGCTCTATGGACTATGTAGTTTTGTATATTTGCTTCCGCAGCCCCGGTTATATATATTATTCTATTCAGAGGCCTTCGGTAATCTAAGGATTTCTGGCCGATTACGATACTAAACCCATAAGGACGGGTTTGGATCGTGATAGATTCTCTTTAATAATCAATGGGGTTTAACACCCATTTTTCTCTCTCTATCAAATGGGGGTTAAGGAAAAATTGGTTTCATGTTAACAATCATTTTTATTTCATCTTAATGGGTTAAGGTTCCAAAAAAACTCTGCGTTAATGTTAACATTAATTGGGTTGGTGCTATATAGATTTTTATTTCATCTTAGTCAAATGGGCTGAGGCTCTCTCTAATCATCAATGGTCATATTTTTACTCACCAAACATGAAAATAGATTCGTATACATTTTTAATGTTGAGGAGTGCTCTTAATTAATGTTAATGTTAATTGGGTTGAGATTCTCTTTACTTCTCTCTCTCTCTCTCTCTCTCTCTCTCTCTCTATATATATATATATATATCAAATGGGGGGTTAAAAAAAACTATGTCTTATGTCAACAATCATTTTTATTTCATCTTAATCAAATAGGTTGAGATTCTCATTAATCATCAATGGTTATATTCTTACTCATCAAACATGAAAATAGATTCGTATATATTTTTAGTGTTAAGGAGTGCTCTTACTAATTGTGTTTTTCTTTTGATCCTTCTATCTCAGATTTTTTTAATTTTGCTTCTCAAGCAGATACTCAGGTTAGAAAGTCTCTCCCTTGCAATTCTTTATTAGTTCCTCAGTTTCTTTTTTGAATTGCAGTGGGTTAATGAATGTTTTTGGTTAATGAATAAACTCTCTCAAATTTCTTTAATGCTCGAGAATTTTCATATTTGGTCTTGAAATTTTCAATAATTAGATTAAATATTAAGCTTTTAATGTTTGATTTAGAAAGAAGTCTAATATAGTGTGTATAGTTATGTATCTTGGTATATAACTGTTAAATTTAATAAGAATGTATGATGAATACTTATTATTATTTATTTATTTTTGAATAATCATATACAAGTCCATTTTTTATACACACTTTATAGACACAGTGATGTGTCAAGAAGATGATTGGTTGGTATATTTAATTATCAACCAATCATTTTCTTGACATATTACTGAACCTATAAAGTATGTCTAACTTTTGGGTCTGAAGAATAGCTATTCTTTTCTTTTTGTTTTTTTACAAAGATTTTGTTGCAGTTTAATTTTGTACTATGATAGGTTTTCTTTTTCTTTTCTTTTTTTCTTCTGTTAGGCTGCATTTGAATTTCGGATTTGAAGGAAATTTGTTGACTAAAAGGCAAAGGAACATTAAAAAGTTAAACTTTTTTATTTGATGACCTTTTTTTTTATTTACTTTTTTTGGCTTTTAGTGAACTGTTTTTAATTTAGTTTTTTATTGAATTGCTATTTTAAAAAGTTTAGGCTTCTCTCTTTCTAAAAAAAGTCCAGTTTATTTAGCTTTTCTAATTTTGTTTTGAAATTTTTCAAAAAAAAAAATATTTACTATAATGCCCCAAAATAAATACAATAAACCCATATCATAAATGGTGGTATAAATGAAATGACATACTCTCATTAATCAAAGTTTAATATACATTCATAACAAAATGGAAGTTACATAGATAGTCATATGCTTAGATGGCTTATATCTTTCCAAGCCACTACTTGGGTACAACAAAGGTGAGTCAAAAGCTCAATACAAATAAAGCCCTAGGCTTGTATGAATATGAAATACAAAATACAAGCAAAATAAACAATATGAGCCTTTAGTTCCACAATCCTCCCAAGCTAAGTCCTTGGCAGAGGCATATCACCAACACGTGAAAATGGTTTTCCCATATAGGGTGAGCCAAAACCCAGTAGAAATAATCCAGTACAACATATGAAACTTAATGAAGATATAAGGGTAATATGCAATTACAATGCCATTGATAAACCGTTCCATAATTCATTTGCAAACCATGCAGTATCAACTGTACTATTTCAATTCATGACATCAGTTTCATTTCATTCAGACAACCAAATTGAGAATACAACTCAATAGGTCTCTAACCAGTACCACCATCATACAATCACTTCTATTTGCCATTTTAGGGATATTTCGTCTGTGGGAATCAGCACCCATGTATAACCGTGATTTTCAGGACCTTCACCTTGGACACTCTGGCCAACTTAATTCACTGGAGTACATCCCATTTTTTTTCCAAATGTGGAGTACATCTCTTTTATTCTCCCAAATCTCATACATATATTATGTATTTAAGACAATATCATATTCATTGACAACAGATGAGAAATTAGTTTCAATTTACCTAATTTTCATGCAATTTCTAAAACAATCATAGCTATCCTCCATCGATAGTCCAAAACAGATATTTCTAAACAGATATACAATCTCCAAGACATATAAATTATCCAAATTTCCATAAGTAAGTGATAATGCATATTCAACTCCACCATTTATATAGACATTCATCCAATTTCACATTTTCAATACCAATTTCATTTATTTATATAAAATAAATATTTGAAACATTCTAGGGTAAACTCCCTTGTCTTCCAAAATCCAACCCAAGTATCAAAATCAACAATTTTGTTACCACACAACCTCATATTCACTCCCATAACCATTTTCAATACTACCATTTGTATAGCCCTCTTTTGATTTCAAACCAAAACTTTAGGTTTGTTCAAAATCCTTCAAAATCAAAATAATGTTTATACAAAACAAATAATTAAGTTAAAAGTCATATAGGAATATAGAAAATCCCTACCTCAAGTTTAGAAGACCAAAGGAACAAATGGAGAGGCTTCAAGAATGCCAAAACTCAACTCTACTCGGATGGAAATGTAGCCCTTGAGATGCTCTACTTTTTTAACAAAGGCACACGGGTGGAGAAACCACTAAGTCTAGGTGAAAATGTAGAGAGAGAGAGAGAGAGAGAGAGAGAGAGTTTAGAGAGAGAAACTATAGATCTAGGGTTTTTAAAAAGTTTAGAGAGAATGAAAGTGAAAAAGTGATGTATAACTAATTTATTTTTAAAATTATATTTGTTATTTACTTTTTAAAAAATAGTATAATTGTGATGAAATCATATAATTATAATTATTAAACTAATATAATTTTTGAGTAAATTGCAAATACATTTTCTGAGATTTGATTAAAATAAGAATCATTTCTTATGGTTTTGAAAATTACATTCCACCCTTCAGGTTTCTAATTTCATAGCAAATAGCCCATTTTATTAATAAATTGTATAGTCAATTAATAGTTTTTAATGATGTTAGAAATATATTTCAATTAATAATTTAGATAATTTTATTATTGTCTAAGAGAACAATTATAAATTTTATTTTTTTAGTTAATTATGTTAAATAAAAAATTCTGACAAAGAGATATATGTAATTTTCTAAATCACAAGGAACAATATATATTTTAAGTAAATCTCAAAAGATATATTTGTAATTTACCCATAATTTTATTTTATTTTATTTTATTTTTGAATGCTACGTTGGATCCAAAAAAATAACAAATCAAATCAACAGAATGAAACTGGTCCATAAATCCAAATTCAACCAGTCCAGTCCACTATAGTCATTTTTTTTAGGGGAAATTACCCACAGGACCCATGTGGAATATGTGGACACCATTTAATCCCATAACTTTTTGAGTACACCCAAAAGTCCTTTCCTCTCTCTCTCTGTTTTTTGCTTCCCTTCCTCTCTCGTTTTTTTTTCTGCATTTTTCTCTCATCGTCTTTGTCATGGACGACGACCGGTGATTATGTCTTTCTCCATTGATCGGGGTTCACTGATAACCGCCAACCATCGAAATCAACTCGTGACTTCACTCTCACCGACGACGAAGATAATATATTTCCGACGAAGAAGATGATATATTTCCGACGAAGAAGATGAGTGGATCTACTTAGATCTGATGTAGATCTACTCAGATTTACATCAGATCTAAGTAGATCTACATCAGATTTGGCTAGATCTAAACAAAAAATAGTTGCCGGAGTACAATCCTCTCTCTACATGCGCCTTTCTCCTTCGATCTCTTTTTTTTTTTTTTCCTCTGCTATACACTTCTGTTTTTCTGTTCTAATGGAGAAAATTTTCGAATTCTGAACAAGTAGTTTTCGAGTTTTAGTTACAGGCGGTGAAAACTGTAAAATTTTGCAGTTTCAAATTTTTTTGGTGCTGGAATGAATCATGGTATAAAACTGTAAAATTTTACAGTTTCATAACATATTTTTCAGTTTGATTAATAAGGATAAATGCTTAATAGATTTTTGTTTTGAAACTGTAACATTTTACAGTTTCAAAACTTACTTTTCAGTTTGATCACTATTTAGAGATTATTTGCTTGAACCTTACAAAATTGAAAAATAACATATGTTTTTCCCATTGTTGTTGTTTTTTGTCGTTTCATTTTTTTTCCTTTTAGTTTATCAATATTTAGCACATTTTGCTATATTTTTTTTGCTATAATTTATCCATTTATTCTTTTTTTTTTCGACAATATTCTAGACATTCTGGTGAGTCTCCAGTGATGTTCTTAACGTCCAGTGAACGTTCTGTACATTCCGGCGACTTCCATTAACGTTCTTAACACTCCGGCAAACTTCCGGCGAAACTCCGGCGACTTCCCGGCGATGTTGAACATTCCGACAAGTCTCCGGCGACCGTTTGACGGAAGTCCTACGGTAGTAAGATGTGAACAGTATCTGTAAATTAAAAAAAAAAAAAAAGATTTTTTGGTAACAATTAAAAATGTATTGGACTAATTGGTGCAAGTATTTTGTTTTGGGATTAGCTGGGTTTTGAACTTGGTACATGGGACTTATCAGTAAGTTCCCCTTTTTTTTATTTTTTTTTTGGAAGCCTACTATAACAACTTTTTTTTAAAAAAAAAATTGCACAAATTTGATTGCATTTGGCATCTCATATGTTAGTTATGCATTTGTACAATGCATGGAAGGAGATCTAGTCAAGCAATAAAATTTTATACTCAATGGCTTCCTCAGCAAATCTGGTTCAGACAAAATTCAGACCTTGAGTACGTCATTTTTGGTTAATTTCTTCCAACAAAATAAAGCAAATCATGAAGATATGGAGGTCATTTTAGGAGATCAAATTGGTTATTAGATGAGATAGGTTTTGCAGAGATTGTTCAGTGTAAACTTTATACATAGATAGAAATACTTACATAGCTTGATCTTGCTTTTCAAAGCGTTTTTGGTAGGTTTTTAGGGTTCTAACATTTGATACTCGAATTTAGGGCATTTCGTTGTTACAGCTTTGAAAGTAATTGAAAACGACAATGTAAAGTATATATGCAACGACATTGTTTTCATTCCATGGATTGTATCCGATGGCCTACGTTTTGATTATTTGATTTGTTAATTTTTTTCAGACTATCGTGTTCATCATTATTTTAAAAATCAATATATAATTACATAATTTAATCATATTTATCTTTAAAAAAAGTAAATGATCTGCTTTTAAAATTATATTTGTTATCTACTTTTTTTGAAAAATGTATAAATGTGAAGAAATTATATAACTACAATTATTGGATCAATATGATATTCTATTTGAATAATCTAAATTTTGCACATTGGATCTAAAAAACAATAAATCAAATCTTCAAAATGAAATCGGCCCATAAACCCAAATTCAACCACTCCATTCTACTATAACAAAAGGGTTTTTTTTTTTTTTGGAAGCCCACTATAACAACTTCAAATTTTAATTTCTTTTGCACAAATTTAATTCCATTTGGCATCTTATTTGTTAGTTATTCATTTGTACAAAGCTTGGAAGGAGATCTTAAAAAGAGAGAGTACTATCACAATAGAGAGATTTTCAAAGAGAGAACCTTAACAAATGGAACTATCGCTAAAGCATAGGTGTAGAAAGTCTGTCATTTTCTCTTCTTGGCAAAAGCAATAAAATTTATACTCAGATGGCTTCATCAGCAAATCCAATTCAGACGAAATTCAGACCGAGTAGGTCAAGATTGGTTAATTTCTTCCAACAAAATAAAGCAAAGCATGCAAATCATGGAGACATTCATCTAAAAGTACCCCTTAGTTGCAGTGGGACAAAACCAAGATTTCATTATAGGAGTCGTCAAAACAAAAATAAATTTTTTTCAACATATACACAAAACACACATGTATATATATATATAATATATAAATTATATATAAGCAAAAAAAAAAATCATAAAAACAATTTCTAATAGGATGAATAAGTTTTTTTTGATGTAAAATAGAAAGAGAATTCAAAATGGAAAAAGAATCACATATATTTTTTTTATACTGGAGGGCCATTTTATATATATATATATGTCTCCTAAATCGGTAAAAATATCATCTTCTAATGATGTGTCAATTTGGCCTGAAGTGGATGGGGGGTTGATGTCGACTTCCTCAAAAGCCAAATTGAGAGCTACGTCGACTTTCTCCAAGTTGGCCTGGTTTGGTTGTTCTGCAGCCTGATCATCGACTTCACCACCTGGCTCCAGATTGCCGACTTCACCACCTAGCTCCAAATCTGAACCTTCAGGACCAATGTCCCTAAGGCTCTTGTAGTTTGGGAAAATGAGTGTCGTGAGTTGCTGTTCGCCCCTCGGAATCGGAATGTGATCCGCAGCCGAAAAAGTAGCGTATGTTGGTTTGTATTGCAATAGTATATGGGCAGCCCAACCTTGTTTTTGGAGGTTGGAACGGCCAAAGAATTCTAGCGCGATTTTGACTTGCTGAAGCACAGTGTCATCGGTAAAAACAAGTACTTTCTTCAAATCGTTACCTACACAAGTGAAACGATTAGTACATGGAACTTAGATGTATCTAAAAAGTAAAAAATTTGTAAAGAAATATTTTAAAAAATTAATAAATACATAAAAATATAAAAAAAATGTACTGAATTCTTGTATTTTTTTGTATTTTTGGTATTTAGTGAATTTTTAAAAGATTTTTTTTACAATTTTTTTACTTTTTAAGTGTATTTATGTTAGGTGCGTCTAAAAAGTAAAAAAAAAAATTGCTTAAAATATTAATAAAATTTAGTAAAAACAAAAAAATACGAAAAATAAGAAAGTAAAATTTTTTAAAAAATATTTTTTGAAAAATGAAAACAAGCGAAGTGAATATTCTTTCAAGAATGTGAGATTTCAATCGAGAAGTAAATGAATCAGATTTCTATTTACATAGTCCAATAACTATACAAATCTTTTGGGAAGGAAAAATAAAAATAAAAATCAACTTTCAATTTTTTACCCATTTTGAATCACATCACCTCTCACATTTTTTATTCATAAAAATACAAAATAGATTAAGGTGTCGTTTGGGAAGAGCTCATTTGGGCTCTTTTGGCTCTTTGAGCCACAAAAGACAGAATAGGCTATTTGAGCCACAACAGACAAAACATCACATCCAATCCATAATCATTACACTATTCTCTCACAAAAAAAGTCAAAAAAGCCAAAAAGTCAAAAAGCCCTTTCCAAACCAAGCTTTTGAGCCCAAGCTCAAATAGCCAAAAAAACCAAAAAGCCAACCCACTTCCCAAACGGAGGCGGAACACACCAATTTTATGAATCCAAAATGAAATTTCTTGTCTCGCATTGAGTTATGATCAGTAGCTCAAAAGAACCACTAAAGGCTCAAAGAAACTAATCCAATGATCACACTCCTTGCCTCGAACATCAGGAACAACACAGGCACACCAGTACACAAAGTACGCAAAGAAAAGAAAGCCAAGCACTAAAATTGCACACTATCAAATTTATGTGAAAAATAATGCACGAAAGTAGCTAGCAACGACCATCTTGCACTTGGAGAAAATGTAACTTTTGGTTATACAAAGGAGGAGACAAAATGGCAATGGAAATTTTGGAGTCTGTATATGAAGTATCTGAAATCAGATAAACAGCCAGAGAAAACACAGCCACTATCACTTTGTTGTTGGAGTATAAACTACTGAAAAATCATTCCCATCAGATGTAATTATCACAGTTACAAAGAAGAATCAATATAACTATATAAGATTAGAAAATTACTTTTTAATAGAAAGGTAGTAGCCTAAAGTATACCTTCC
>NW_021028168.1:21359-158903 GCF_004153795.1 Camellia sinensis
ACAATCCTTGCATTTGTATCATTTCGCTTCATTTCGGGACTGTTTTCCCCCATATTTTGTTGTGAAATTTCTTTAGAATGATTGCCATCCATTTCATTGCATTCCCGCCATCGCGTCGGTTTTGCATCCCGTGTGCACGCATTTCGAGCACCTCATTTTTACTCTACGGCATCCTATGTGGGTGTGGCTGAGGCTCACTCAAATGTTGGTATAAAGCCCATATCATGTTTTTTCAATATCAAATTTCATCACATTTGCCATCGCCTCGGTTTGCGTGCCTGTGTGCGCGCATTTCGAGCACTTCATTTTTATCCGACGCATCCTATGTGAGTGTGGCTGAGGCTCACTCATGTTAGTATAAGCCCATATCATGTTTCATGTCATTGCATTCGTATGCCATTGCTCGATTTGCGTGCCCGTGTGCAGCATTTCGAGCACTTCATTTCCATCAACGCGCTTTCTTATGTGAGTGTGGCTGAGGTTCCATTCATGTTAAGTGATATAGTCCATGTTATTTCATGCCATTTTAGTCATTTTCATTGCATTTACCATTGCCTCAGTTTGCGTGCCCGTGTGCAGCGCATTTCAAGGCATCTTATTTTCATTGCATTTACCATTGCCTCGGTTTGCGTGCCTGTGTGCACGCATTTCAAGGCATCTCATTTTCATTGCATTCATGTATCATCTCGGTTTGCGTGCCCGTGTGCACGCATTTCGAGCATCTGGGTTTGCGTGCCCGTGTGCACGCATTTCGAGGCATTTCATTTCCATAGCATTGTATATGTTAGGATTATATCTTAGTTGCATTTCACGCATATCATGCATATTGCATCATGTCCGGAATAAGAGTTAGCCCGGGCACGGGAAACGAGTACATTTCGTACTCCGAGTGACGGAATGTGTCTCAATTCCCCAGTCACCGACACTCCGGATTATCCTGATGAGTTAGTTTTAGCTGTAGTTTCATGGTGCATTCATTCTAATATTGAGTTGTGCAATTTAGATTCCTTCGGCATAATGCTCGGTATAAAGCGTGATTGGTGGCACGAGGATCGAGACATGCAATATATCTGTGCAAATACATTGCTATGCCCCTTTCCTGCTCTCTATTGCAGCAAAATCAGAATCAGCAACTTTTTTGGGGCTTGGCACGCATTTGAAGAACAGATGTAACAGAGGCTAATCGGGCATTCCGGTGGATTTCCGCGCAAGACAATCCGGACATGCCATCATCCGTCAGAAGCAAGGCAGTCCCTGGCTTGCACGCCAGTTTTATTTGCTTTCTTAGTTAATTCATTAATTAATTAGTTCTGTAATATTTTGGACTGTAATATTCTTTTATTCGGGACTGTAATATTGGATTGTATTTTATTCAGACCCTCTGCGAGAGGCACAACTGTAATAAGTGTGCGTGAGTGTGTGTATGTCTTCCAACCCCGCGTCTTTCTCCCTTTTATTTATCCGCTATGATGGTTAATTAGGCATATTTAATTAGCATTACAAGTATGACAGCATGTTTGCATCATTCATCTGTATTGCATGCACCGGCTCGCGCATCATACTAACTGCATTGTATTTTCAATTCTAAAATTGAATACATGTTAGCTGTAGCATTTCATATACCATCTTAGAATAGCCACGAGCTGTTATGTTGCATTTTGCATGTGTTGCACTAAGCATTTTTTTGTATACTTAGGATCATGCATGATTTCTAATGTGTTTCTATTTTGGCTTGGAATATCGGTAAGCTTTATGCTTTAGCATCCTTGCATGCGTGTGAGTGCTGCCATGAATAGCATGCTTACCATGAGCTATGTGCTTATCTGATATATCTGCCTGAATGCCTGTGGTGAAGGTTGGGTTACTCTGAATTGAATAAATCATCAAATGTTTCAAGACCTACCTGCGGGTAGCAAACCATTTTCAAAAACAAATATGAAATGTTTCATTCCAATTCAGGCGACCCGGTCTATACTTGTTTGCTGTGAGCATCACATAGTAACCTAGGTAATAACCGGAATAAGAACATACAATATTTTTCAAAAATTGATATATGGTTAGTAGAGGCCGGTCTATGACGGGGCGAGCGGGGGTGCTCACGACGTGACCTTCCCCAATCGTACCCAAGTTCCCGAGCCGTAGCCACTTTGGTAATGACGACACGTGGCCTTTTGGCACCGAGTCAGGGTTTCCTAAATTCCCAAAATAAAATATTTAGTGTGGCGACTCTGTATTTGGCAAAGCAGTCCATGTTTGGCACTACTTTTTCAAAAATCAGTTTCTCAAAATGATTTGCCGGATTTGGACTCTTTGGTTCAGATTAGGAACCGCGACATTCAAGAGTCCGAGCTGTAGTGACCCCAAATGAACAGAACGGGAGCTAACCCTCCCGGGGCGTTCGGGGGACGTCTACACGTGTGATCATGTGAAGAATGTGCGTTTGTCATAAATATTGAATATGTCTCTGACACTTGTAACTTATTTAAACCTCATATACTGTGATAGACTGTTTCTACTAGACTTTGATTCACCCTATTTGGGAAACCATTTTTAGATACCGGTGACATACTTCCTCTAAGGACGTAGTTTGGGAGGACTTAGGAGCTGGAGGCTTTATTTTGTGTTTTGTGCTTAAATGTTTATTCAAGCCAAGGGCTTTATATATGTACAGAGCTTATGACTTTCTTTTGTTATAATCAAGTAATGTCTTGGAAAGATGTAACATGGCATTTATTTTGTGTTATTAACGAGTGTTACATGCTATAAATTCATGATGAACATTTATGAATGTATATTTCATGTATTATTTTTTGTAATATGAACTCTGATGAATGAAAGTATACCAATTTTATTATGCTCATTTCTCTTATGAGTTGGATTATTTGTTTTTTTTTTTTTTGGGTTGGATTTTTTTTTTTTTTTTTGGGGGGGGGGCGTTGCATGGATATAGTGTGCCAGCCATGTGATAAAATTATCCAAAGAACACATTTACTATTTCCGAACAAGGCAAAGTATGTTATTGTAGTAATAGTAAATTAAACTTGAGAATAGAATGATCATTTTATTTCAATTATATTTTATTGAACCAAAAACTACTTAGGAGTTGGATCCCACTAAATTTTTATTTCTTAATATTTTTTTTTTCATTTTTCCCTTATAATAATATTTTCTTATTAGTTTTGTTCACTTGATTTTTTTAAACATGCGTTCTATGCGGTTTGTGACAACCTTTTTCACTCATGTTATATTCGCACTTAAGAGTAACATTACTGATAACGTTATCCAATATTTGATTGCATATTTCATATTTGATGAAAGCTATATGATTTTTCTTCATTTTCATACTTGCTTTTTAATTGAAAATAAAGATGGTCCATATACTATGATCTTTCAAAGTACAAATGATTATTATTATTACTTTTGAACATATTAGGATATTTCCTAATTAAATTGTGAAAATTTAAATTATTATATGATATTTTTTTTAAAATTGTCCCAATATGACAATTTTAGTCATATTACATCATTTCATTTACTTATAATTTTAGAAACTAAATTTTTAAAAGAAGATATATACATAGATAAAATAAGAATACTATAATTGACATAATGTATCATATGAAAGGAATATATTATTTTTAAGAGGAACAATAATTTTAATAGTTGCTATATATATAAACTTGATTAATTAACAGATTTAATACTTCGAACACCTTAATATACAGAATAATATCAGTAACTATATAACTTAGAATGCAGCTGTATGTTTTTACCTATGAAGTTAACTCAAAAAAAATTAATAGTAATGCGACCCACATAGCGCGTGGGGTCGAAATAGTGATATTTAAATAAAGAAAGTTGCAGGAGGATTTGAATGTGATAAAAGAGTAAAAAGAGTGGAGTACAAAAGGTTCAAGTACAAAATCACTTTTTGAGAATTTAATATAAAGGTATTGCAAACAGAAGCATAAAAAATATAAGACATTTTTTATTATTTTTAAAACATTTTCATTATTGTATTCAACTTTTGTGGGGTTACTTTTTTACAATTTTCAACATAGATTATAATATTAAAAACAATGACCCAAAAAATTCATTCCGTTTGGTTTCAGTTTTTAAAATTTATTTTTCAAAAATTTTTACTTTTTTTTTGTATTTTTTATTTTCACTGAATTTTTTTAATATTTTAAGCCATTTTTTTAAAAAATTTAGACACACTTATCATAAATACACTTAAAAAGTCTAATATTCATGAAAAAATCTTTAAAAAATTTATTAAATACCAAAAATATAAAAAAATAAAAATTTAGTACATTTTTCGTATTTTTGTATATTTATTAATTTTTTATAATATTTTTTCACAAATATTTTACTATTTAGATAAATCTAAGTAAAGTGCATCTAAAAAAATTTAAAAAAAGTACTTAAAATTTTTAAAATATTTATTAAAAACAAAAAAATTAAATTCAAAAAATTAAAACCAAACACACTAATTATTATTATTTGTCTTAAAATGATAGAGCAATTCAATAGAGAAATTAGTTGGTTAACGAAAACAATGAATAATATTATAAAAGTAAAATGGAGAAGAAAAGATTACGTATGTGTGCCACCCAGGGCTCTAGCTTATTTAATTCCTCATAAGATAATTATTTAAACTTTGAGGATCTTAGGACAATTAGTCTTGTTACATCTCTTTATAAATTTTTAAAAGATTGAAATTAGAATTTAGGAACAAAATTAAAGAACATAATAATTATCTCTTGAGTATAACATAAAAGTAGAAGAGCTATACAATACAGAAAGGATACAAGAAGAAAAAAAAAAAATATAAAAAATAGTTTTGAAAAGGTACCATATGTTAGTGTACCAATAATGCTTGAGACTACTAAAAGTGGTGCTCTAAAAGCACCACTAGTGATGTGGCAGTAAACGGGGCCCACTGCTTGTGTCTTGTTTTTTTTTTTTACTTTTTTTTTATTTAAAGTGTTTGCCAACTCATTAGTGATGTTTTAGAGCACCACTTTTAGTGGGATGTATCATTACCCGTTAGTGTACTAGTGCAATAAAAAGAGTTGTGCTACGTAGCTTGAAAGAGAGGCCTCTGAATCTCCCTGAATCCAAAAACGACGTCGTTTCGTTGTTTTGAATTTATTTATTTATTTATTTTTCAATCAGAAAAGAAGAAGAAGAAAGAAGAAGAAGGAGTAGCAGAGAGAGACAGAGACAGAGAGATCGGAGGCGGGGCTGCGACGAGCTGCGGCGACGGGCTACGACGAGCTGCTGCGACGATCGGCCGGTTGATCTGCAATCAATCGATGGCGGCGGAGGCGAATGAGGGGCCCTCTTTCTCTCCATTCCCTTTTCTCTTTCTCTTTTTCTCTTTCTCTTTCTCTTCTATTTGTTTCGGGCTGTTTGGAGGGCCAAAAATTGAGGGGAAAAATCATTTTTTGCAATAAAAAATAGGTGAGTAATCATAAATGGAGTAAAAGGAAAGTGATTCAACGTGTCTCCAGTTGGAGATTAAGTATGCATCGTTCAGTTCACAATGTGAGTCCACTTTTGAGCTTTATTTTGATAATTTGAACAATTTATATTTTATGATTCATCAAGCATATCATTCATGTAAAAAATCAAGTCGATCGAATAACGACAATCACTTGTTCTAATCAATTTTGTATGAACTATTTATTTTTTCACTATTCATTTTTTTTATACAAAATTGATTCGAACCGGTGATTGTCATTATCCAATCGATTTAATTTTTTGCACGAATAATGTACTCGATGAACTCTAAAATGTGAATGATTCAAATTATCAAAACAGGACTGCCAACGTCACGAATTGAACGGTTCAATCTTGATTTTTAACTGGAAATAAACTGGACCCAAAAGAAAGAAGTCTCTAAACCAAAACAAAGAAAATCAAACAGTTCAACACATCATGGGCTACTTTGTAAATATAAAAAGGATAAACCAAATAACCAATAGTTGAATAATCTACTTATGTAGGGAGAGAGAAAGAGAGAGAACAAAACATAGTTGGCCATGAAATAAGTTAGGGTAATTCTATTTCCAAACACCAAAACCTCTCACTCCACATCCTCTCTCAATACACACACCAACTAATTTTGAATTTTGTAATTTTACTCAATGCACATCTTTTTTTTTGCCAAAAATATCCCTCTCTTTAACATTGAAACCCTAAACCAACACCCATTGCCACTCATCGCCTATCGCCGTCCATGACCATGCATTGGTGATGGCGGTGGCTGAGTCACCCCTTTCTAGTCCCCTTCCACCGTAAGATTTGGGCTATACTTTCCAGCGAGTTCCTAAACCCGCTTGATTGCAATGATGAAGAAGTTATCAAGATTGTCGATCACCACCGCCTTATCTCTACCCAAAAGCAACTGAAGCACCATGTGGGTTCTAATATACCCAGCAACACTAGTCACATACACAACTCAATTTGCATATAGTTTTATATATCTCTGTATCTATATAAAGAGAGAGAAATTGAAGACTTTAGACATTTTGGATCTAATGACAATTGTGGCTTTGATCAGACTTTAATAATCTGTAAAGTAACCTAGAAACTTTATTGAAAAAAGATTTGGGAAAACGATGAACAGTGTGGGTTGGGTTAGGTTTTGGACTAGTCTAGAATTTGGTTCTCAAATGCTCCTCCTAGATGAAGAAGAAGAAGAAGAAGAAGAAGACCAGAGAGAGAGAGAGGAGGGGATAGTGGTTTTGCGGCAAAGAAGTTATAGCGGAGTTGATGGTGGCGGCGGCAATAGCGGTGGGCGGTGGCTAGGGTTAGGGTTAAGAAACAAGAGTTTTGGTGGAGAAGATAAGGACACTCTAGTAATTTTATTTTAGGACAAAATTATAATAAAAAAATAAATCATTAAGTATGTGCACAAAGATAAGTAAGTGTGTGAAAATAGAATTTCCCAATAAGTTGGCCTGTTTTTACTAGATAATTTTGTTAAATTACTGTAACATTGGAATGTTTATTTTTCTAGATTATTTTTCATAGTATATTTTAATTTAATATGACTTACTTTTATTAATTTGAGACACATAAATTTTATATTTAGATAACAAATTTAAAATTTACAATAAAATAGTTCATACAATACAAAATAATTGTTAAAATTCGTATGATCAAATTTGAATTGAAATTTCACAATCATATAAGATCAATCTATTAGATTAGAAATACCATACCTTAAAAAAAAAAGAAAAAAGTTATGCACATTGAAATAAATTTTGTGCAAATGAATTGTATGATAAAAAATTCCAATCAAATTTATGACAACAATGAGAATAGGGAGAGAAATCATTTTAAAGGCTGATTTTAAAAAGGCATAAGATTACGCCTCCGTTTGGCAAATTGGTTTATGGATTTTTTTTTGACTATTTTAGCCTGTGTTTGGCAAGTGAGTTTGTAGGTTTTTTTGGCTATTTTAACCACAAAAAACAAAATAGGCTATTTTAGCTATAACAAACAAAACATCACATCCAACCTATAATTATTACATTCTTCTCTCATAAAAAAACTCAAAAAAGTCAAAAAGTCAAAAAGCCCTTCCTAAACCAAGCTTTTAAACCCAGGCTAAAATAGCCAAAAAAGTCAAAAAGTCAACCCACTTCCCAAACGGAGGCTTAGTCACAAAAGATAAAATAGATTATTTTAGTCACAACAAACAAAATATCACATCCAATTCATAATCATTACACTCTTCTCTCACAAAAAAAGTCAAAAAAGTTAAAAAGTCAAAAAATCTTTTCCAAATCAAGCTTTTTAGCTTAGGTTAAAATAATTAAAAAAATTAAAAAGTCAAAAAACCAACCCACTTTTCAAACGAAGCCACGTAAAATGAGAATTTTGGAATATTGTATTTAAAAAATAAATAAATTCGTATATAGTTTATCTGCAAAATAGTCATCATCATTAAACTTTTTATTTTTATTTTTAAACGCAGTCATCATCATTATTTGGCTATGAGTATAAAATGCAATATTTTTTAGTTAAAAAAGAAAATGATTTTAAAATAAAACATAATTAACCTTTAATCAAATAAATTACATCGCCATAAAAGGACTTGCAGTCAAACTAATTACTTACAATCATAAAAATAATAAAATTCTAATAAATATTTAAAAAAATAAAATGATAATGATATTAATAAGACATCAAATTTTTGCAAGATAAGACAAAGTTGGAAGTCTTTAAATTTTCCCAAAACAAGTTAGAGAGAATCCAAAGGACCAAAAGGTGATGTAAGTGGGAGGGAATAATTAACATGTAATGTCTAATTAATATTAATGCTTTATTAAACTAATAATACATTTTCCTTCCCCAATCACTCAACACAACAAGCAAACAAACAGAATTCGACGGACAGACATATGAAGAGAGAAATTAAACTCCACTCACGTTGATACCTTCTCCGATAAAAATCAAGACAAATGATGATATAAATAAAAAATTTATACAAAAAATTAAATTTCATTTGTCAACTATATATTTTAACTAAAAAATTAAAAAGATATTATAAATTATCATTTCACTCTTTTTATTTTTTTACATATTTTTTTTATAAAAAATTAAAAAATTACTAAAGTAACATATTCCCAAACGTAATATAAATAAAATGATAAATATGTATCCGTTAATTTTAAATCAAAAAGATTCATTAAAATGACTTACAATTATTTTTTTTTGAAAGAATTCTTGTGAATAAAACACATTATCCTCTATAGTTTTTATATTTACTATATATAACTTTACTCATAAATATTTTATAAAAGTTTGTACAAAATGATGTGAAAATTCTATGCATTTCTTTTAAATCTGAAAACTTATAGGTAGCTTATTATCATAAAATGGTATTTTCCTAATATTCTTATGAATTATTTTAAATAACATTTTATTTACAAATCATTTTTCTAAATTCACTCAAACCATGACACATTTTTTTCACCGTCTTTAATACATTTCACAAAATTATGTCTTCAAAGTTTATATTTTAAATAATTATTAATAATTCTTAAATATAATATGACATTGTTCAATGATTGAATAAAAAACAAATAGGACAATGCTATTCACATTTATAGTTAAAAATAATAAATAACTCATCTAATTAATAACACCAAATAAACAATATAAATAATGTCATATAATTCTAAATAATTATAAGTATACATAATCTTAACACCAAAAAAAAAAAAAAAGTTAGATATAACTTTTTTGTAATGCATGTAGGTAAACTCTATGAAATTACCTAATAATTTTTAGTTGGGTCATTTTTTGATATATCCTCTTTCTTAGTGTTTTACTCCACTTAATCCATATTCTTTTTGAGTATTCATCAAGTACTCTTTAATATAATATGATCAAATCATCATTTCTAATTTTTTTTGTACATATTTATATTTTGAAACTAATACATAACAATAATTTCTCATTTTATGGAGAAAATCTCTCCCTCATTCCATAGAGAAAATCTCTCCGCATTCTATAGAGAAAATCTCAAATTATGAACTTTAAACCTTTTTATAATTTGAAAATTTTAAAAATAACCCAACAAAAAATCTTAATGACAAGCAAAATACAATGTGAATGTTCACAGTAAATAACAAACATACAACTAACTTTTAAAAAACAAAACACATACTAAAATACAATGTGAATGTTCACAATAAACAACAAACATACAACTAACTTTCGAAAAACTAAAATTCATACCAAAATACAATATGAATATTCACAATTTATAATTAACATACAACTAGCTATAAAAATAATAATTCATACCAATGTAAATATTTATACTGCAACGTGAAAACATAAAACAAAATTAAAAAAAGTAAAAATCGACTATTTCAATTGTTCAATGGTAACAAAAATGATTGTTCAACTAATAAGTATAGTAACAAAAACAACAAATATACAATTAACTTTCGAAAAACAAAACTTATATTAAAATATAATGTGAATATTCGTAATTTACGATTAATATATAACTAGTTAAAAAAAAATACCAATGTGAACATTCACACTACAACATGAAAACATAAAATAAAATCGAAAAAAGTAAAATCAACTATTTCGATTGTTCAACAGTAACAAAAATAATTGTTCAACCAACAAACATAATAAAGAAAATAACAAAATACAACTAACTTTCGAAAAATTTCAAAAAAAATTCATATCAAAATACAATGTGAATGTTTACAATTTACAACTAACATACAATTAACCTTAGAAAAACTAGATTCATACCAATGTAAACATTCACACTGCAACATGAAATAAAATTGAAAGAAAAAAAAAAGACTATTTCAATTGTTTAATGGTAACAAAAAATGATTGTTTAAACAAGTAGTATAGTAACAAGTAATAAATAACCAATAGACTTTCAAATAATGTGAAACGTGAACATTTACACTAATTGACAAACAAATAGAAATAACGGCAACGATAAAATTATAAATCCAAAAAAAAAAACTCAATCACTTTAAAAATAAAAAAAAATATCACTCACATCCACATTCTCATCTTTATCATTATCACTATCATTAACAATCTATGTAATTTTATCATTCTACCAGTCAAAATTAAACCAAACCCATCTTTGAAAAATATGTTTGTAACAAAATTAACTGAATATAAATAGAGTTTTGATTTACAATAATGGAGAAACATAGAGTTTCAAACACAGAGTAACAATCAACGAACACAGAACTTTGAACATAGAGTAACATAATATTATTTCACCACCATGTGTAAATTAGAGTTTTAAACCCTACCAAATAGGGAGTTTCGAAACCCTAGCACAATGAAACAATACCACAAATGTGAATGAAACTGATCAAAAAGAAAAATGTGAATAATGGTAACTACCAAAATAGAGATAACAACAAAAAGAAAATATGTATATTATTTTTTTATGTAATACATATTAACAATAGACATAAGGGTATAATAGTCTAACAAATAATATAAAAAAAAAAGACCACATGAAATGAAAGTATAAACTCAGTTATAATTTTTCTTACTGGACTTATAGGCTTAGAGCAACTCTAAATTAGATTTATCAAAAAAAAAAAAAAAAACGCTATTTGGTTCTGCCCTCTCTCTTTGGCACTTGAGGCGTTTTGTATTTGATTTTGTGATTGACATGTGTTTAATATTATATTAGATACTGTAATTAAATTTTGTGTTTATGAAAAAAAAAATCATACTTTTTTTGGGGGCCTATTTTAGAAAGTGATTTTATTTTTGGATTATTACTTTTTTTTGAAAAAATATATGAAAAAGTAAAAAAATAATATAATCTAAATAAGTTAATAAATTAATAAATTGACATTTTTTTTTAATGGTTAACATAGGCCTTGAATTGAAAAAACCCATACTTGTATTGTTTGATTAAATCATGTGTTCAATATTTATTTGTCTCAAAATATTAATTTATTTTAAAAATTTAATGATTAAAATAATATAAATTTTTTATTTTACATTTCTTTTAAATTAATTAATAAAAAAAATATAATTACGACAGTTAATAATTTTGTTTTTTTTAAATGTAATAATTATATTACTAAAAAAAATTAAATTCTCTTAAAGAAAACTATTATTTTAGAATGAAAGAGTATTCAGCCTCCGTTTGGGAAGTGGGTTGACTTTTTGACTTTTTGACTTTTTTGGCTATTTTAGCCTGAGCTTAAAAGCTTGGTTTGGGAAGGGCTTTTTGACTTTTTGACTTTTTTTGTGAGAGAAGAATGTAATGATTATGGGTTAGATGTGATGTTTTGTTTGTTATGGCTAAAATAGCCTATTTTGTTTTTTGTGGCTAAAATAGCCAAAAAAGCCTGCAAACCCACTTGCCAAACACAGGCACTTTGTTTGGTTTTACTTTTTTGAAATAATTTTCAAAAAATTTTACTTTATTATTTTTTGTATTTTTTTGTATTTTTAATGAATTTTTTTAATATTTTAAACAATTTTTTTTTAATTTTTAGACACACCTAATATAAATTCATTTTAAAAGTATAATTTTTGTGAAAAAAATTAATTTTTAGACACACCTAATATAAATTCATTTTAAAAGTATAATTTTTGTGAAAAAAATCTTTAAAAAATTCATTAAATACAAAAAATATAAAAAAATATAAAAATTTAACATATTTTTTTATATTTTTATATATTTATTAAATTTTTAAAATATTTTTTTATAAATATTTTACATTTTAATATATCTAAATAAAATATATCTAAAAAAATAAAAAAAGTACTTAAAATTTAAAAAATATTTATTAAAAATAAAAAATACGAAAAATAAAAATTTAATTCAAAAAACTGAAACAAAAAATACTATTTATTTTTAATTTTGTGATCTAATTTTATATTTGTAAAAAAAAACTCCATCATTGATATAAACTACAATAATTTGCCATTGCATCCTCTCTCTTTCTCTGACAATTTCAGGGTCCTATCCATCCATCTTTTCTCTATCTCTCTGCAACTCTCTGCACAAAATTTCCTTGTCATCTTCCCCTAGATTTGTCAATTTTCACTCAAACCCTTTCTCTAAAGAATTTCACCTTTCGACTCTCTCTCTCTCTGTCTCTCGCGATCATGCTTCAAAGTCTAGTACCCCAAACCCCCCTCAACCCCAATCCCAGCCCCAATTCCACCAACTCCGCCATGCGAACCAAGCGCAGCCTCGACCTCGCCGCTGCCGGTGGCGAGTCCTCCTGTGAACAGGACGAGGATTCTTCAAGGAAGCGCCGGAATTACTCCGTCGACGAAGCCACAATTTCCGGCGAGAAGACCACCGGAGAACACGAGGAACGAGGCGAAGAAGCGGTGGTGATCGAAGGAGAGTCGTCAGGGTTGCGACTGTTGGGGCTGTTGCTACAGTGCGCCGAGTGCGTCGCCATGGACAACCTGGACGACGCGAGCGACCTCTTGCCGGAAATCTCGGAGCTCTCGTCGCCGTTCGGTTCTTCACCTGAGCGAGTGGCGGCGTACTTCGCCGAAGCATTGCAGGCTCGGATCATAAGCTCGTGCCTCGGAACCTACTCGCCTCTCACCATCAAAGCCCTAACCCTAGCTCGTAGCCAGAAGATCTGCAACGCTCTTCAATCCTACAATTCAATCAGTCCTCTCATCAAGTTCTCTCACTTCACAGCCAATCAAGCTATCTTCCAAGCCCTAGACGGTGAAGATCGCGTCCACGTCATCGACCTCGACATAATGCAAGGCCTTCAATGGCCAGGATTGTTCCACATCTTAGCTTCCCGATCAAGAAAAATCCGATCGATGCGAATCACCGGAGTCGGATCGTCGATCGAGCTCCTCGAAGCCACCGGTCGCCGACTCGCCGACTTCGCGAGTTCACTCGGTCTCCCCTTCGAGTTCCAACCGCTAGAAGGCAAAGTAGGAAACATAACCGATCTGAGTCAACTCGGAGTCAGATCGGGAGAGACTACAGTAGTTCACTGGATGCACCACTGCCTCTACGACATAACTGGGAGCGATTTAGGGACGTTGAGATTGTTGACTTTGTTGAGACCCAAACTCATCACCATGGTCGAACAAGATCTGAGCCACGGAGGTAATTTCCTAGGTAGGTTCGTCGAAGCTTTGCATTATTACTCTGCTTTGTTCGATGCTTTGGCCGGAATGGACGACGACGGCGGCGGAGGCAGTGGCGGTGGCGGAGCCGCCGTACACGGCGGCGAGAGGCACTTGGTGGAGCAGCAGTTGTTTGGATGCGAGATCAGGAACATCGTGGCCGTTGGTGGGCCGAAGAGAACGGGTGAGGTGAAAGTAGAGAGATGGTCCGATGAGTTGCGGGCAAACGGGTTCCGACCCGTTTCGTTGGCTGGTAACCCGGCCGCCCAGGCCAACTTGTTGCTAGGGATGTTTCCTTGGAAAGGTTACACATTGGTGGAAGAGAACAATGGGTGTTTGAAGTTGGGTTGGAAGGATCTATCTTTGTTGACTGCCTCTGCTTGGCAGCCGTCCGATTAGATGATTTCTATAATCACCCCGATCTGATCGATGGCTGTCGCGGTCGCTATCGCTGTTTGGGTGGGTGCTGTTTTATTGGATCATAATCATAAAAATCAAAAAACAAAAAGAAATTTGTAGTAAAAAAATTGAGAAATGTTTGTGTGGCCACCAAAGTTCTCTTTCTTTTTTTCTTTAAATAACTGGGGGTCTGTTTGGTTACATTAGTTAGAACGAGGGCAATTTTTTCATAAACAAAAGGTAGCATATTATTATTTATTAATTAATTTATTAGTGAAGTCTGTCTGGTTCACTTCATTGTAATTCCTTTTTAAGGACGTGTATTTGCTTATGTTACGTTTGGGAAGTGGGTTGGCTTTTTGGCTTTTTGGCTTTTTTGGCTATTTTAGCCTGGGCTTAAAAGCTTGGTTTGGGAATGGCTTTTTGACTTTTTGGCTTTTTGGCTTTTTTGAGTTTTTTTGTGAGAGAAGAATGTAATGATTATGGGTTGGATGTGATGTTTTGTTTGTTATGGCTAAAATAGCCTATTTTGTTTTTTGTGGCTAAAATAGCCAAAAAAGCCTCCAACCCACCTACCCAAACGGTGCCTGTGTATATACATAAATTTGAATGGTAAAATCAAAGGTGGCAAACGGACTGTTTCGAGTGGTTTAAAATTGATTATACATTAAAAATAATACAATTCAAATTTGTTCATTTAATAAATGGAATGAGTTGGATTATCTATGAATTTGTCTTTACCATTCCTTTTTTTTAAAAAAAAAGAAGGAATGAGTTGGGTTAAATTGAGACATTGTTTGTCATAATCTAAAAAAGTTAAAAAGTTATTATTGTATTTAAGTCACATAATCTATCGATCATATCACTTCAAATTTAACTCATATTTCATAAAAAGTAAAAAATTACACTTATTTAAATAATCTCAAACCACTCTTAGAATTTAGAGGAATGTGACCAACTCATTTTTGTTATTATTATTTTTCCTGTGGAGATGGTGGTAGTGGCTATGGTTATAGTTGAGTGGCAGAGGTTATAGTAGAGGTGGTCTGGTGATGGCGATGATGGTGGTGTTGGCAATAATGGGGTGGTGGTGGCGGTTGCGGAGGTGGTGAAGTGGCAGGGTAGTGATGGTGGTAGTGGCAATAGTAATAGAGAAGGTGATACTTGTTTAAACAAGTATTCATGTACAATTCATTTAACCATAGGATGGTTGGCTTAGTAGGTAATAATTGGAGTCTAGAGGTTTGTTTTTTTTCTAGGTTTCAAATTCAAATTCCCTACTTAGTAAATGCACACTTTGTAAGTCTTATTTCAGAAGGTTTATTTGGGCTATAGGGGTTTAATCTGGCCTGCGTAAGCAGGTTTAGAATATCCTACATAACAAAAAAAAAAAAAAAATTACTAAACTAAAATTAGATTTAAAGTACAAGGATCAAATTGTTCAATTTAAAATAATAAAAACCAGAGATCAATTGTAATAGGATGTTGGTAATTGTAGTAGGAATTTTTTTGATACCTGTTTGTGTATATACATAAATTTGAATGGTAAAATCAAAGGTGGCAAACGGACTGTTTTGAGTGGTTTAAAATTGATTATACATTAAAAATAATACAATTCAAATTTGTTCATTTAATAAATGGAATGAGTTGGTTATCTATGTATTTGTCTTTACCATTCCTTTTTTTTTTTAAAAAAAAAGAAGGAATGAGTTGGGTTAAATTGAGACATTATTTGTCATAATTTAAAAAAGTTAAAAAATTATTATTTTATTTAAGCCACATAATCTCTTGATCATATCACTTCAAACTTAACTCATATTTCATAAAAAATAAAAAAGTATACTTATTTAAATAATCTCAAACCACTCTTAAATTTAGAGGAATGTGACCAATTCATTTTTTTTATTATTATTTTTCCTGTGGAGATGGTGGTAGTGGCTATGGCTATAGTCGAGTGGCAGAGGTTATAGTAGAGATGGTCCGGTAATGGCGATGATGGTGGTGTTGGCAATAATGGGGTGGTGGTAGCGGTGGCGGAGGTGGTGAAGTGGCAAGGTAGTGATGATGGTAGTGCCAATAGTAATAGAGAAGGTGATACTTGTTTAAACAAGTATTCATGTACAATTCATTTAATCATAGGGTGGTTGGCTTAGTAGGTAATGATTGGAGTCTAGAGGTTTGTTTTTTTCTAGGTTTCAAATTCGAATCCCCTAACTGGTAAATGCACACTTTGTAAGTCTTATTTCAGAAGGTTTATTTGGGCTATAGGGGTTTAATCTGGCCTGGGTAAGCAGGTTTAGAATATCCTACATAACAAAAAAAAAAAAAAATGTCCAATTCATTTAAATCCAATTCTAATTGAGTTTTCAAGATGCAATCTATTTAAATTTATTTGTAAATTTAGACAAAGAGATGAGTTTGCACGTGTTCAGACTAACTTTTTATCTCCTCTACGTTGCTTAATCTTTTGGCAATTAAGGCCTTGTTTGAAAAATTAATTATTTTAATTTTTAACTACTTTAGTAGATTAAAATATTTGTGCTTGAAAAGATGATTAAATTTTTTTTATAATTAGTTGTGATATTTATATGAAAAAAATAAAATTATTATGAATTTGATGTGATATTTTGTCTTATTAATTATTTTAATATATTTTATTTTTTTTATAAATTTTAACCCAAAAAGCAAAGAAAAGCCTTCGCCAAACAAGCCCTAAGTCTCTCCTAGGTAAGATATGAAGTTCTATTAAGCAGAATGAGGACAAAACTTAAATGGTTGTCAAGCGAGGACCACCGGTATTAAATTTAATACTAAATCACCCGATAAAACAAAAATAAAAATAAATAAATAAAGAGAAGAAGATGAATGAAAGATGACTTTTCTTCGGGATTACCAAGCTGAGTCTTTATCAACTTTGTTTGCCGGGTATGCTGCATATTTAGGGAGATTTGGCTAAATATTGCTTTTTTAATAACATGTTATAAAAATATTGCAGATCCCAAATGATTTGTCACAAGTTTAACCAATGATTTCGTCTTTAGTATGAATAGTTGAACGGAGACAAAATCACGTGATAAACTTACGATTTCTTTTTTTTTTTTTTTTGGGATCAGCGTGTTAAAATTATAATTTCACCTCAAAATCATATATATTCAACATGTGATTTTAACTTTGCTATGCTGGCAAAGTTGCGAAGTTGCTATTTAGTCAACTCAGCATAAATTTAAAATTTGAAGATGCAATTAAATTTCCAATATGAATGTGAGCTGAGCTGAGCTAAGCTAACCTAAACGAGTCCTCTAAATCTTCAACTTTCCAAATCAAATCGTGATTTGAAATTACACTTTAAAAAAAGTGTAGTATTTTGCCAAAACAATTGGAAATTACAGCATCTTTTTGCAATTTGTTATTAAAAAATCAATTTTGAGCCAAATCACAGTGCATACATACATACCCATTGCCGATTTGGTAGCATGGATCAAAATCAGACCCTAGCTCAGTGACCCAACCTGGCAAATAAAGGTCGTGCTAGTGGCAACCCAATTGGCTCTGTCAATAACAAGAAAAAAATGCAAAAAAATTAGAATATAAATACAATTTCACACATTCCAAAACATTTTTTTAAATATATTTGTCAAGAAGCTGAACTGTGTCAATCAATTCATACCTTCTAGGCACAAAGCAAAGCTATATCTGAAACCATTGCAAAACAATAAATCGAACACTAGGTACAAACTCGAATGGCACATGAATCAATCCCCCCCCCCACCCCCCCCCCACACAAAACCAAAAAAACGGAGAGAAAAAAAAACCAAAAAAGAAAAAGAAAAGAGAGAGCATACAGTTATTAGAGGTAAAACCCATACTTGCGATAAACTAATACAGTTTTCCAAGAATTATGCCAATGATGATAGACACTAGGGCCACACCTAAAACGAACTTAATGCTAGTGATAGGAGACGAAACCTCGGTGGTTTGAGTAGGGGCCTCTGAGGATGGAGTTTGTGCAGACGTAGCTTCTTGTTTTTTCTTACTCTTCCGTCTTGATGGAGTAGAAATTGTCGCTCCAATGTCTCTAGATTTCACCTCCACTCCATCCTTCGATTGAATTGCACTGCTTCCATCATCACCCTGCAACACAAAATATTGTCATTGTCAACAGCAGCAGCAGTAGCTGGTTAGATTTTGACTGAAAAAATAATCTCAAATGAAAATGATTAGAATTTAAAAATAACATCATTTAAATTTGTTTCACATCATAAATGGTAAAAGGCAGATCCAACTACGTTTTTCTCGTCACTAATTCTCAAAAAATTGGGAAAATTCCTATCTTCTTCACCAAAACCCAACACATCATTGCATGTTCCTGTGAATGGCATAGAAGTGAACATGTTATCAGCCGAAACTACTGCTTATATCCAAGCTATGCTCTTTCTTACTACTAATTCATTATAGGCCTGTGACAAGAGTCTGCTCGCACAATTGGAGTCCCCAACACTAAAACTTGAATAGAGATTATATATAATGTAAACCATGGTGCAAAGCAGCATAAAATTGGATTTGGCCTTTTGAATAACAATCAAATGCCAAAATTGATGGAAATGTCATCATGTAAGCATGATGGATGAGTGATTAGTGAATGTGTGTGTGTCATAAATACTTGGGAGGTGTCTCAACCAATTTAATAAGTTGTAATATCCTATGACGTGGATGGTATATGATGAGCCAAAATGATATATAGAGCAATAGAGAGAGAGAGAGAGAGAGAGAGAGAGAGAGAGATGGCTGGGGTGGGTAGGTGAATTTTTGAAGAGGGGGAGAAACATGGATGAAAAATAAGAAAGAGAGATGACCTCAGAATTTCATCAAAAAGAAAAAAGAAAAAAAAGGGCTGCCTGGAATATCATTATCCAGGCCGTCCATGGGAGCATTTAGCTATGTGACATTGCTAAATGAAAAGAAATGGAGGTCATCCAGTTCCATGAGAACTGGAGAAGAATCAAACCCAGATTCAACTCTTGTGTGATCAGTGATGCATAATAGAGTAGTATGTTTTGCTAATTCAAAGCAATATGCACGAATGCAACAGAATTTAGTTTGTAATGTACCGCCATCCACCTACTTTTCTTTGAACATGTAAAATAAATTGATAGAGAGAGAATAAATTATATGTATTATTGATTGATTTAATGTTATATTTATTACAATGATTGATTGATTTAATGTTATATTTATTACAATGATTCATGATTCCTATATATAGAAGAGGGTGAGTGTGTAGTAGGTAAGGAGTAGGTGAAGTGGAGGTGGTAGTGGTGTAGTGGGTTAGGTTTAGTGGAGTAGGTGAGATGGTAGTGGTGTAGTGGGTTAGGTTTAGTGGAGTAGGTGAGATGGTAGTGGTGTAGTGGGTTAGGTTTAGTGGAGTAGGTGAGATGGTAGTGGTGTAGTGGGTTAGGTTTAGTGGAGTAGGTGAGATGGTAGTGGTGTAGTGGGTTAGGTTTAGTGGAGTAGGTGAGATGGTAGTGGTGTAGTGGGTTAGGTTTAGTGGAGTAGGTGAGATGGTAGTGGTGTAGTGGGTTAGGTTTAGTGGAGTAGGTGAGATGGTAGTGGTGTAGTGGGTTAGGTTTAGTGGAGTAGGTGAGATGGTAGTGGTGTAGTGGGTTAGGTTTAGTGGAGTAGGTGAGATGGTAGTGGTGTAGTGGGTTAGGTTTAGTGGAGTAGGTGAGATGGTAGTGGTGTAGTGGGTTAGGTTTAGTGGAGTAGGTGAGATGGTAGTGGTGTAGTGGGTTAGGTTTAGTGGAGTAGGTGAGATGGTAGTGGTGTAGTGGGTTAGGTTTAGTGGAGTAGGTGAGATGGTAGTGGTGTAGTGGGTTAGGTTTAGTGGAGTAGGTGAGATGGTAGTGGTGTAGTGGGTTAGGTTTAGTGGAGTAGGTGAGATGGTAGTGGTGTAGTGGGTTAGGTTTAGTGGAGTAGGTGAGATGGTAGTGGTGTAGTGGGTTAGGTTTAGTGGAGTAGGTGAGATGGTAGTGGTGTAGTGGGTTAGGTTTAGTGGAGTAGGTGAGATGGTAGTGGTGTAGTGGGTTAGGTTTAGTGGAGTAGGTGAGATGGTAGTGGTGTAGTGGGTTAGGTTTAGTGGAGTAGGTGAGATGGTAGTGGTGTAGTGGGTTAGGTTTAGTGGAGTAGGTGAGATGGTAGTGGTGTAGTGGGTTAGGTTTAGTGGAGTAGGTGAGATGGTAGTGGTGTAGTGGGTTAGGTTTAGTGGAGTAGGTGAGATGGTAGTGGTGTAGTGGGTTAGGTTTAGTGGAGTAGGTGAGATGGTAGTGGTGTAGTGGGTTAGGTTTAGTGGAGTAGGTGAGATGGTAGTGGTGTAGTGGGTTAGGTTTAGTGGAGTAGGTGAGATGGTAGTGGTGTAGTGGGTTAGGTTTAGTGGAGTAGGTGAGATGGTAGTGGTGTAGTGGGTTAGGTTTAGTGGAGTAGGTGAGATGGTAGTGGTGTAGTGGGTTAGGTTTAGTGGAGTAGGTGAGATGGTAGTGGTGTAGTGGGTTAGGTTTAGTGGAGTAGGTGAGATGGTAGTGGTGTAGTGGGTTAGGTTTAGTGGAGTAGGTGAGATGGTAGTGGTGTAGTGGGTTAGGTTTAGTGGAGTAGGTGAGATGGTAGTGGTGTAGTGGGTTAGGTTTAGTGGAGTAGGTGAGATGGTAGTGGTGTAGTGGGTTAGGTTTAGTGGAGTAGGTGAGATGGTAGTGGTGTAGTGGGTTAGGTTTAGTGGAGTAGGTGAGATGGTAGTGGTGTAGTGGGTTAGGTTTAGTGGAGTAGGTGAGATGGTAGTGGTGTAGTGGGTTAGGTTTAGTGGAGTAGGTGAGATGGTAGTGGTGTAGTGGGAATAAAGTAAAAAAATAACATAAATTAAAAGATGAAAAGGGCAACCGAGTGGGATAGAGAGAGCCCCCCCCGTTTTGTTGTCTCGTTTCTTCTTTATTCTCCTCAAGAGAGAGAAGTTCAGGATTTGCCGCCCGTACAGGTCGGCGGCGCGTGCGGAGGCGATCGCGGCGGTGTCACGGAGGTTGTTGGTGGCGACGAATTCCGCCGCGCCGGCGGGGCGTCGACGGCCTTGCGAACGACGTTGAGGCCGAGTCTCCCGTTGCAGCGGTTCAAGCTGCTGCAGAGGTTATTCTTCCCACTGCCATGACTCAGGTGACAGGTGAATGGAAGGAGGAAGTTGCCGTAATCAAAATTCAAACGGCATTCCGTGGATATATGGCAAGAAGGGCATTGAGGGCTTTGAGAGGGCTTGTCAGGCTGAAATCAGTGGTACAAGGGACTCCTGTGATACGGCGAACTTCGAATGCTTTAAGATGCATGCAGACTCTAGCCCGTGTGCAATCTCAGACCCAGTCCAGAAGGATCCGGATGTCGGAAGAGAAGATCGACGGAGGGGGAGGTTGATGATGAAAAGTGGGAACCAACCCATGTGGGTGGAGGTGGAAACTTGTACAGAAGGTTCTTCAGGCTTCTGATCATAGAGATTCTCACTTGGCTTAGTAGTAAGCTTTCGAGCACCAAGTCCCCCAGTCTTTCCAGTTTTCTTTGCACCAAGAGGCTTTTTAACAGTAACTGTATGAGAAGCTTTAGGTGAAGCAGAGACATTAGGAACTTCTTGCTTTCCTGAGGAAATTTCTTTAGAAGCTTCACTGATCTTGACATCAGGAAGTCTATTAGAGACATATGCTGACTGAGAAGCGGTTTAAGTGGGTGAAGTAGGTGGAGAGTATGTGGATTTAGTGGGTTAGGTTTAGTGGAGTAGGTTTAAGTGGGTGAAGTAGGTGGAGAGTATGTGGATTTAGTGGGTTAGGTTTAGTGGAGTAGGTGAGAGTGGGTGAAGTAGGTGGAGAGTAGGTGGTGGGTTAGGTTTAGTGGAGTAGGTGAGAGTGGGTGAAGTAGGTGGAGAGTAGGTGGTGGGTTAGGTTTAGTGGAGTAGGTGAGAGTGGGTGAAGTAGGTGGAGAGTAGGTGGTGGGTTAGGTTTAGTGGAGTAGGTGAGAGTGGGTGAAGTAGGTGGAGAGTAGGTGGTGGGTTAGGTTTAGTGGAGTAGGTGAGGTGGTAGTGGTGTAGTGGGTTAGGTTTAGTGGAGTAGGTTTAAGTGGGTGAAGTAGGTGATAGGTTTTAACAGAACAATATGAATGCTATATACAAACCAAATAAGGCATACATATATATGTGTCTGTGTGTGTGTGTGCGTGCGCACTCAAGAATGAAAGTACATATATGTATGTTCATGTGCTAACACGTGCACACATTTTGGGGACAACATACCTTTTCTTTTGATTTAGCATCAGCTAGCTGTAATTTCTGCTCAAGCTCTTTCACTTGCTTTTCTAGAAATAAGATCACTTTGTTCTTAGCTTCAAGATCTTCCAAGGAACGCTTCTTCAGTGCAGCCACTTGTTCAAAGTCTTTTTGAGAATCTGCTTCTTTCTGTTCAGTTGGAAATCCAAATCCAGAACCAGTTAATGACACCCAAAAAGAAAAAAAAAATAAAGGCACAGTAATATATTATTCACAAGGCACTGACATGAGATTGTAGTTTCTGCCCTTCAAGCGTAAGCTCCTCTGTCAAATCTTCTATCAATTTCTTCGAAGAGTGATGCTGTTCCAGTATTCCGTCCTTCTCAGCAACTGTTGCAGACAACTTTGCTTGTAGATCATTTAGCTTGGACTCATACGTAGCCAGATCCTGAGTAAGCTTTGAATTCACCTCAGCCAGCTGTTCCCTCTCTTTTTCAAATTGGCCTGACTTGTTTTGCAGCTCTTCAACAATGCCTTCCAGACCCTTCAATTTCAAGAGGGTCTGTTCGAGCTCAACTTTTTGATTTTCTGTGACACCAGATGTTTCATGAGCTTGTTCTACATACATTTTTATCTGTCCTTGAAGTTCATTTAGCTTTGCAGTTAAGTCCTTAGCTTCTAGATCTCTTTGACTAAATTTCTGAATGGTTTCATGTAACTGTCTTTCATTCTCTGAAACCCGTGCTTCAGCTGCTAAATGAAGTTCAGATGCTTTCGAGTGCCGATCAGTTAATTCAGTAATAGTATTCATGTGATACATCAGTTGCTCAGAAGTGGCTTCCTTTTCAGTATGAGCTGAGTTCAGTGATTGTTGAAGTTCATTAACCTTGTTTTTCAGCTGTGTATTTGTCTCAACCAACAGTTCATTCTCTGAGAAAAACTGTGCAGCTTTCTCTTCTGCCTCCAAAACCTTTCTTTTGAGTTCTTCATTCAATGTCTCGAAAGAAACGAGTTTCATTGTAAAATGATCCAATTCTTCCTTCGCAGATGCGGATCTTTCAGCTGCTTCAGCTATCTGCTCTTCGTAAACCTTCACTTGATCTTCAAGAAACTTAAGTTTCTCAAACATTGACTTTGCCTCTGAATCTCGGTTGGTGAAGATTGTCATTGCTTCTTGGAGTTTCAGCTCTTTATCTCTTGATAGAGACTCATGTAGTGATTCAAGCTCTGCGTTTCTTGCAGTAGCTTGCTCTAACACGCTACCGTGATGCTCTAGTTGTTCCTCGGCAGACTTGAGCTTCTCCGTAACTTCACTTTCTCTCATCCCAGCAGCTTTGAGATCATTTTCAGTGCTTTCTAATTTCTGTTGAGTCAGATTCAATTCATTCTGTAAGACTTCGAGGAGAGTTTCTGTTTCAGCGAGCTTCTTGCTGAAATTTCCCAATGCATCTTCTAAATTTTTCTTCTCGTCTGTTGTGCCATTCAAGACATCAGTTAATTCTCTTTCTTTTTCAGTGGCCATTTGCAGTGCAACCTCAAGGCTCGATGCTTTTAATTGGAGTGCCTCTAGTTCAGCTTCAAGTTCAGATATCTTATCAAAGTGTTTGTTGGATTCAACTTCTACATCCCCATGTTTCTTTTCTAACGTGCTTATTTGTTCTTCAAGTTCCTGGATTCTGTATTTCTCCGCTTCAAGCAACAGCTCCAACTCTTTCACCTTTTTGTCAGCATCCTCTGCTTTCGAATGAGATACTTGGAATAAACCTTCTAGGTCACGGCTGCGTTCATGTGTCACATTGGCTCGTCCCTCTAGTTCAGCACATTTCTCAGTAACATTCTTTAATTCCAACTCAAGCTCAGAATTGCATGAAGATGACTGGTTCAAGGATGACTCCATCTGAGTTATGTTAACCTCATATTCTTGCATTTGGGCGCTCAGCTGTTTCTTCTCTTCCTCTACTTCTCTCAATGTGCTGCTGAGTTCAGAAATTTTTACAGCAAACTCTCTCAGGTCTCTTTCAGCATCATTTCTTTTCAGTTCTAGAAGATTTAGCAATTGCTCTAGCTCTACATTTCTCTGTTCTGAAGCTATGCAACGCGTCTCGAGCTCTCTCAGTTGCAATTTAGATTCTTCTGCTGCTGCATACGAAGCTCGTACTATGTCTTCCAGCTCAAGATTCTTTTGTTGGGCAGTTGTTGCTGCATATCCAGATTCATGATGGAGCTCTTCCAGAGATTTTAACTTTTGTTCCAGTTCAGTACTATTCACCAAAGCTTGAGACAAGAGAAAATCAGCTTTACAGAAGTTCTCATCTGATGATTGCAACTTCATCTCAAGATCACTGCATAGCTCCTTCATTTCAGCTGCATTACTTGTTAAATCAGCCACAGCAGCTTCGAGAGCTTCTTTGTCTTTGGTTACTTTGGAGAGCTCCTCCTGTATCATTGCAACCTGTGACTCCTGGATTCTCAACCCAGATTCTAGCAATTCCTTTGAATGCAGTTCCTCCTCCAGCCTGAGTTTGACTTCTTCCAACATGGACACCTTCGCTTGAAGATCTTCTTTTGTTGAAGCCAACAAATTATCAAGTGCTGATATATCTTCCTTTACCTGAGATTCTGAAGCCTTTCTCATATCTAATTCTTGGGTCAGTTCATGTATAAGAGCCTCCTTTGAAACAAACCTCTTTTCCATTTCCAGAACTTGTGATTTTGAAAGCTCTAACTCCTGTTGAACCATGAACAGCTCAGCTGTGGTACTCTTCAGTGCTTCTTGAACCTTCTGATTTTCAGCGATATTCTTGTACAGGCCCTTGATTTCTTCCTGCAGGGAAGACATCTGATCTTCCATTTCTTTTGCACTCAACTTGGCCAATCCAAGCAACCTTTCAAACTCTATGGCCCTTTTTGTTTCAGATTCGGCATGTGAACCACTTTGCTTATGCAACTCCTCAAACTTATGCACCTCACCAGCGGTTTGCAGCTCTTGCTCTAGCTCCCCCATCTTCTTTTTCGAACTCTCAAACTCAAGGCCCATATGGTCAAATGCTTCCTTCACATTGACCAGCTCTTTGTGCTTTGTTTCTTGAGCTTGTAATGCCTCTTGGAATGCATTAACCTGTAGATTGTATCTCTCCCCAGCTTCCTTGATCTGCTCCCGCAGTTTCTTGTGATTAAGTTCAAGTTCGTCATATTTCTTCCCACTTTCCTCCAGCTTCTCCTTTGTAAGCAAGACTTCATTCTTCAGCTGAGCATTCTCAGATTCAGAATGCTTTAGTGCTCCAGCTACTGTTTCCAATTCGAGTTCAAGTTCTTTCACTGTTTCTTGGGTTTCTAGAAATCTTCTGCTTTCAGATGAATTGCTTAAGCTTCGTTCAATGACAGATGAAGCACCAGGTGTTTCTGCAGTATGTGAACCATCCTTTACATATAAGGATTCCTTCTCTACTTTTATAAATTCTCCATCCAATGCTGTTTCTTCCTCTTCTTTCTTTTCTTCCTTTTGCACTTGCTTCAAGTCTCCTGTGAACTGCAATAAGAGTTTCTAATCAGCAGAACTTTAAAAACCATATATGCCACAAGTTTCGACAAGGACATTTTCCGCATGGAGATAGTCCAACCCAAAAATGCAATGATAAGTACCTCACTTAAGAGTCCAATAATTTATTATCAAGTGTTATGGAAATACATTCTAAAGATGACATGAATACCGTTCAACAAATTTTTTTTAGTGGTATGCCCTAAAATCCAGTCTGGGAGATGTTGGGATACTCTTTCGTAAAACAATTTTATCATTTAATTAATAAGAGGCAATGCTCATGATTATTATGTTACTTTCTATGCTATTGTTTACATGATAAGCCCATAGAATAAAGTTGAGAAAACATGAAGTTAAAAATTAAAATGAGACATTTATACTACTCAATACTTTATTTTTAAAGGTTTTTAGCCATAGGACTACTAACTAGGCATTAGTAATCCAGATAGACAACAGAGCAAAAAAAAGTAATCCAGATACACTAGCACAACAAGTTATACTTGCTGATTTGAAGGGTAGCTATTCTCAATTCAAGTCATTTGTGTGGGAATGCTAAAGAAAATATATAGGTACTTGTTACAAAACAAATTCACTGAGAGTGACTGACTGCTCATTAACGAAAAGTGACTTCTTCCATTTGTGTGCTGTGTGTCTTTCTACTTCTTTGTCTCTCTACACTATTGACTGTAAAATGGAAGAACTATAAAAACAAAACAAAACAAGAAAGCAAAATCAAAAAAATAGAAAGACACATAGCACATAGCTACCTTAGTGAGATCGGCACTGCTATCTGTGTTCTCAACCACCTTCATGACTGGTATATCTGGACTTGCTTGCAACTCTTCTTCCATATCTGAATGACTTGCACCTTATGGACTTTTCTTCCCAGTCTGAGCTGACATAAGCACATAATTAGATCAAGCATATAGCATGACTGGGAAATTACTATTAGAGCTGAGCTCAAATACAAGTTCAATTGTTCGTTAGTTAACCAAAAAATAAAGTTTACAGAGTCTAAAAAATTACTTTTTTCGTTTTGGCTGAATGGCTATAAAACTATATCCAACTAAAATTCTGCTGTTAGTGAGCCTTGCGACTAACTTAAAAACAACTATTGGAAATACATTTCAATCTGTAGATTGGGCTGAATCAAAGAACATGTAATGGGTCATAGTAGACCTTCTAAACAGTGATTCCCATGTACCACAGAAATATGAATTCCCATCCTAGGCAAACCTTCTTTTCATTTCTCCTTTTCTGCAGCAGAAACCTAACTACCTTCATTCAATGCTATAAAACTCAATCTCTATTAATTATGGTCCCCTACTCCATCTCATACTTACTGGCTAGGACATTGATCACAGCCAGAACCTTACACAATTAACAGGAAAAAGTAAATTTGTAGATTTAGAGAAAACATGCAAAAAGATCAAACTAGCAGATCTGAATTGCACGACTTCAAATTGGAAGACCACAAGTCATCATCAACATAGTTAGGTATATCTATTCAGAAAAGTAATCAATTGTTCCGAACCTAGATCATAATTAGATGCTTATCATCAAGCAAACAACAACTACAGTAAATCGCAACAAGAAAAAAAAAATGATTAATGATTATTTTAATTGAAATATCAAAATCTTCAACAAATAGTAGCAGCAGGATCGGCATATATGAACCAAAAACAAAAGAGATCACTTACTTGCTTGGACTAGAGAGAGTTTTTTTTTGCTTAGAAGAAGTGATTTTTCCCTTAATTATTATTGGAAGTGTGTATATATGTATGATTCTCAGATCATAATTTTAACAACTTCAAATTGAAATACCGCAAGAGATCTTCAACATATCTAGGTGTCTATTCAGAAAAAAGTAAATTTGCAGATTCTGATCACATCGATCAGAAAATGAAACAAACAACAACATCTAAAGTAAATAGAAACAAGAAAAAAATAAAAATATGATTAATGTTTATTTGAATTGAGATATCAAAATCTTCAACAAATAGTAGCAGTAGGATTGTAATATCATCGGAACACACGCACATAAGTATAATTCTCATCACTAGCAGATCGGAATTTCACACTTCAAATTGAAACACCACAAGAGATCTTCTAACATATCTAGGTATGTATTCAGAAGAGTAAATTCGTATAGATTCTGATCACATCGATCAGAAAACGAATCGATCATTCCCGAACCAGAGATCATAGTTCGATGCTCATAATCAAACAAACAACAAGAAGTACAGCAATTATCAACAAGAAAAAGAATACGATTGATGATTATTCTAATTGAAAGAGCAAAATCATCATACATGAACAGAAAACAGAGATCACTTACTAGCTTGGCTGAGAGAGAGAAGAAAAAGAACTGTTTGAGTGATCGGAAGTGACTTTTTTCAACTTAATCACTAGAGAAATTTTTCTTCTTCTTCTTCTTCTTCTTCTTCAGAATTGAGAACTGACGAGTAGATTTGGATTCAAAAGCACTTTTCAGACCGAGAGAGAATATTTCGCTGTAACAAAATGAAGAGGGAATATTTCTTTGTTTCGTATGGAGGCCGTTTCGGGTCCCACGTGTATACCAAGGCCAAGTTTGGCATTTACTAAATAATACAAAAAGTCAAAAAATCACTATCCTATTTAAGTCACATCATCTTATTTAAATCACATCACCTCTCTAATACATCATATCAAACCCAACCCAAACCCAACTCACATAAGCTAATAAGTCAAAAAGTGCACTTTTTTAGAACATCCCAAACCAACCCCAAGTAAAGTCAATTTTCACCGTAAATTACGATATATTTCACGATTTATTTAAACTACAAATTATTTTAAAAATTATATTCCTTTATTTAAAAATTTTAATTTTATAATAAATTATTCATTTTATTAACAATCCTTTAATTGAGTCTTCCTAATTTTTAATTGAGTCTTCCTAATTTTACTCTAATGATATGGATGAAAAAATAAAGTTTGTGAGTGGAGTGTAGAGGTATCTTCATATGAGTCATTATCACATCATTAAGGGTGAAATTAAAAAATCTTAATTAAGGGATGAATTATTTTTTATTAATAAATCACAAAGTCAATTAATAATTTTTATAATATTATAATATATTTTAATTAATAATTTAAATAATTTAATTATTTTTTTAGGTGAATAAGTCATAAATTAAAAAGATAAGAAAATACACTAATACAAGGGGCTTGCCCCAGGCCTTAACAGAAGCTATACAAAAACCACCGATACAACATACACTAATACTGCCCACATGTTCAGTACTGCCAACGTAGCAAAAAACTGCCACTACTAAAAGACTAGACTATGTATTTATCTGTTCATATCCGCAATGGCAATCAATACAAAAATGTACATCTGTTCAGATTAAACGATTTTAATATGCTCAGGAACCTGTAGAGGGTCAAAAATTAAGCTCTAAATTAAGTATGGGCCTAAGTGTTGATGTCGCCTTAGAAATGAAAAAGGAGCATGGGCTAAAGCCTAAGGGAAGTGGACCAACAGAAGGCTAAAGCAGGTCCGACCCGCCAAGGGTCCAAACAGACTCCACGAAGGAAAATGCCTAAGTCAAGTTGCAGAGGCAACACATGTAGCGGCAACGCATGCAACGGTCAAGCTGTGGAGGGAACACTTGCGGCGGTCAAGTTACTGAGGCACTTTGCCTCAGCGTCGCCATTACCCAATAATGTCAGTTCAGCCGCCATCTGAAGTTGCTAAAAGAGAAAGTCGAAGCAACTAAGTTGCGAAGGCGATACTCACGACGGTCAAGTTGCGGAGGCACTTTGTCTCAGCTCTGCCATTCTAAGTATTGTCAGTTCCGCCGCTACCTGGAGTTGCTGAAGGAAGGAGAGAATCGAAGCAACTAAGTTGCAGAGGCATTACTTGCAGCGCCCAAGTTACAGAGTCACTTTGTCGGCGCCATCTCCAATATTATTGGTTTTGCCATTTGAACTTGCCACAGGAAAAGACTGCCGCAACAACTATAGCGCCACAACCAACTTGCGGAGGGAACATCCTGCTAAGGTGATAGCAGCCTTTGGGAAAAGCTTCCTCTCTGCAAGTACAAGCTAATGCTTGGCGCTGATAACAGGCCCCAAGGTATTACTAGCCTAGGGCTAATAGCAGGCCCCAAAATTCATTAACTTGGCGCTGATAGCAAGCCCCAAGACTTGCTGGTTGGAGCTGATAGCAAGCCCAGAGATACCAGTTTACCACAGCAATCCTGCGAAGATAGGAGCAGGGTAGCCCGAGTGTAAGGGACTCCCTTTCTATTGCCCAGGTCATGGACCTGCCTTAGTCGCATAAACAGGACTAATGAAATCCCCTTGGGCTTGGTACTAAGGCACAATATGGCTGATAGTAGACTTGGTTGTGGCTTTCGCCCTGGGAAACTGGGGAGTTTGTGGTTAGGTGGCTAAGGGTGGAGCCTTCGTTGAAGTGAGCACGAACATAGTCGATAGCATAATGTCCTGAGAATGTATGTATTGGCCAAGTAAAACTGAGAAGGCAAGTGCAACAACAAGGTTTATTGTTGCAAGTGCACTTGCTGAGGTTCGAGCTAAGAAGGTAAGTGAAGTGGGAAACACTCCCGCCGCAGTTGCACTTCCTGAGGCTCAAAAAGGAGTTGCAGCGCCAAGCACTCCCGTCGCAACTACACTTGCTGAGGTTCAAAAAAAGTAGTTGCAGAGGCAAACAGATAGTACACAGTACATGTAGAGGGACACGTGGCACCTTCAGCCTAGTGGCTCAAGGCAGAATATTCCATGTGATCCTCTGGGACACATGTCCTCTCTCTATGTGGCCACTTGGTGTCCTTTTGGTACCAAGGAAAACCCTATAAATAGGACCCATTTCCCAAGGTTCAAATAAAGAGAGGACATGTATACACTGCCATACATTTCTTCTTGAGCTACTTGCTTCACCCTTACATAGCTGCTCACTTTCCATCTTCCCAGACAGTTGCTGCTGTTCATTCTCCAATCATTCCACCATTCTTGGACCATTAGCATAGTTTGGCCTCTCTAATCACCTTCTTAACCTTGAACCCCTCTACATTTCTGGCGACTCTGCTAGGGAGGTTGCTTTGTTGATGGTTCATACCTGCAGTGGCTTACACACTTCACTGGCAAAGATGACAGAGGATGAAGTTTAACAACCCCCATGGAAACAAGGCTCTTCCAATGGTGGAACAACACATGTAGAGGACCGTGACCACAGTGTTGTGATTGAGGTAGTCCAGTCACTCCAGGATACGCAGAGGGAGATCCTGACAGCCTTGCGAACTCTCACTGAGGCTATTATGGCCATGTCGTCTAGCCCAGCCCCAGCGCAAGCACCTCCACCTGTAGCAGTCCTAAACTCAGTGCCTAACCTGTTTCCTGAGGTTCGGGCTTCGATCCAGGTGCCTCCGATGGTACCTTAGGCAAACGGTACAGCCGTTGGTTCAGTTACCCAGGAGCAGATTGGTCCATTCTAACCCACTCATTTCATTACTCTAGCCAACGTATAAGTTGTGCAAAAGCAAGAGCGTAGAAAGAAGCAACTGCCATCTCTCCCAGACCTAGATGTGAAACCTTCATACTCTCAGGAGATATTGAACATGCCATACCCAACTGGGTATACAGTGCCCAAGTTTATTAAGTTTGATGGAAAACAAGGCAATGCCAGAGAACATGTGGTGAGGTTCATTGAAACCCTTGGTGTCCATGGCAGTGACCACTCTCTGCGCTTTCGGGAGTTCTCTAAATTAATTACTGAAAGGGCTTACTGCTGGTATGTGAATTTGGCTCCCAACTCGATCAAGAGTTGGGAGGAGATGGTGAACAAGTTCCACATGAAGTTTTCCCAAGTCCAAGAAAAAGTCACAACCCTCACACTTGTGCGAGATGTCCAAAAAGAAGGCGAAGATATACTAGACTATGTTAAGCGGTTCCAAGATAAGGCTATTGACTATCATAAACCAGTAGATGAGGCCTACTTAATGAACATATGTGTAGAGGATGCCATATGCAGCTACAAATTTTCTTGGTGAACCATAATCTGCCTACCTTTTCAGCCTTGGCTGAGGCAGCTAGGAACCTCAAAATCACTGGCCCTCTGCATAGATCTCGCAACAGTCATCGCTACTCCCACAGTAGCAGAGTTGCCGCGGTAACCTCTGTAAGAGGGAGCCTCTTGCAAGGGGCGGCGTCATCCTCTCAGAAGAGGAAGAGTTATAAGGACAGAAATCCATATCCTTGTAGCCTTGAGAATGTTAAGGCCTTGGTTAAAGAATGGGTAGCCGATGGTGAACTTACTCTGCCTTCGATTGATGACTCTTCAACCAAGAAGGACAAAGAAAGTCCAGATTATTGTATCTATCATAGAACCACCAGACACTTTACTAGAGATTGTTGGACTTTGAAAAGTATCTTCAAGAAGAAAGTTAACGCAAATGAGTTGAAGTTCAAAGATGCCGGTAATCATGATGTAAGGAAAGACCCTTATCCTAACCACAAAGAGAAGGAGAAGAATGTTTATATGATTGGGTACCTTGGGCCCATGTGTGATCAAGTGCACATGGCGTTCTACTATGATGAGTTAGAAGAAATCACTAGTAGCTAGCTTCCTGGGACAGTACCTGTAGAGGCAAAATTCGCAGAGGATACTCATGTTCAGGCCTTGTAAAACTCTGTTAAGTTTCGCACCTTTTTTGACCAGCTAGAGCTGAGCCAAGCCACTAGGCTAAAAGTAACAAAGGCCCTCATCAACATTTCTGAAGTGCTCCATGACGAAGTTGCTAAGGCCAAGGAGTATGTGCCTCGACATAGCTAGGAAGATTATGGGGCAATTACTTTCTCAGAAACAGACAGAGCATACCTATTTCCTCATAACCGTCTTCTTTTTGTCACATCTTACATCAATGATGTAGTGTTCAAGCATGCTTTCCTCGATGGTGGGGCATCCATAAACATCATCACTACTGACACCTTTGCAAAGGCTGGTATCCCAGAGTCTAGGATGGTTCGCTAACCCATCACCGTGACGGGTTTTAGTGGTGAGAAAAAAGTTACTAAGGGCCATGTTGTCGTGGACTTAGCAGTTGGTGAAATCCGTTCCACAACTAAGTTCCATGTGATTGAAGCGGACACAAATTACCATATGATACTTGGCAGAGCTTGGATGCACCGATATGGGGCTATGTCGTCAAGGTATCACCAATGTGTAACGACCCCATCACATAAAATGATTCGCACTTAATTAATTAAGGAGATTTGAATTTTAATTGCCAATTATTCTAATTCAATTGGAGATTTATGAAAATTATGGAAACTGATTCGTATGTGATTCTATGGATGATTTATTTTGGAATTAGAAATTGAAAGCTTAAATGGCTCAAGATAGTACAAATGGTGAATTGAATTATTTTAATTTCGAGTATCGGACCATATGAGAGTTCATTTAAATATTTGATTTAGATTTGTAAAACAGAGATTTGATTAATTGGGTCCGAAATTGGAGTTAATTAAGTTATGAAAATTGGGAATTAAGATTATGAAGAATTAAATTTATTTATGAGGCATTCAATTGAGGTATTCACTTGAGCATGTAATTTATTGGCGACGATTTTAATGTTTAATTTGAAATTGAAGACCTTAATGATTTAAGAAACCAAAATTGAGGATTTAATTCGATATTTGGAGCCTTTTGGGAGTTTGATTAAAAACTTCATTCAGATTGATAAATTTAGATATAATTAATTGGGCTCTAATGAAAGTTAGTTAGACTAATAAAATTATGTGGGATTGGAGATTAGTTATAATTAATTAATTATTTGTTAATCAAGATTTATTAAGACTAAGTGTTATTCAAGTAACTTAATCTTAATCATAAAATTGAATTATGGACTAAATTAGGATTGGAGGTGTAAATGGGTGTGGGTGTATTGAGAAATTCGTGTGTGTGTATGAGTGATGTGTTGGAATTCAAAAAAGAGTGCACGTGTGCTTGTGTGGTGTGAAGAGGTGTTGTGTATGTAAGTGTTATGTGTTGGTGGGTTATAGATGAGTTGTTTGTTTAGTTATGCTGAGAGCTCACTTTAGAGAGAGAAAGAGAGAGAGACCAACTCTAGAGAGAGAGAGTTCCAAATTTTGAAGAGGGGGAGGATTGTAGGAGAAGCTGAAAATTTGGCTAGAACCCTTCAAGCTAAAGACTCTAGGTAAGATTTTAGTCCTTAATTCTTATAAAAGAATCATCTAAGGGTTGAATTCATGAAGTAATTGGGATTAATTACATGAAATTTGTTAAGAAATGTTAAGAAGATGATGAATAGTAAACTAAGTTCACGCCTATGGTTGCATGTCTCATGTTTCATCATTTTGAACTTAGTTTTGAAGATCTTGCATAACATAAGAGTATATATATATATATATATATCTTGCATGTTTTCAAAAAATTATGGCTCACATGTTTAATTTATGTTTTGAAAATCAAGAAGAAATAGAATTGGTTTGATTTTGGTAAGTATTTTATACATGCATCATGGATTTTGAAGAATTTAAGATGATCCATTTCATGTTTTGAAGAAACGTTTTGACAACCATGAATTCATGAAAATATGGATTTTGATTTTGATTAGTAACCCAAGCATGCAATGTAATTTAAGAGTCGTATTTAATTTCAACAAATTTTGGTATATATTAAATTAGTTAGTTTTATTTGAATTACATATATTCAATGTTTGCTAGGAAATTGGCAAGAAAATGAAGAATTTGAGCTAAGATCAAGTTTATGAGGTTAAATTAGAAATTAATTATTTTGGGTTTTATTCGGAAAGTTATTGTTAAATTAAGCTCCATAAATTACATGCAACAAGGATTTATTGAAGATTTGATCCAAGCAAAGGAGTTAGGTTCAAATTTATGGAAATTAATTTAGAAATTAATTACTTTAGGTTTGAATTTAGTTATCTTAACATGAAATTGAGTTTCCATTGTACATGTGTTGGCTTTTTTGGATTTCGAAGGTTATTATTGTAATTGCAAGCGTGCCAGCAAGGATCAATCAGTCCTTACAGAAAATTAATTGCCAACCAATTATCAGACGATTGTGTTTTAGTTCTTTCAGCCTCAATGAAGAGGACTTTTTACTGGTGGCTTGATTTAGGAGAATTAAGTAAAAATAACAATTAAATGAAGAACAGTTGAAGTATTTTATTAAAATAAAAAAACTTACAATGATCCAAACTTAGCCTCGTAGAGGTTTACAGCAACAATCTACTTGAAACTACTCTTATGAACGAAGTGCAGTGCAGGAATTTAAAGTACAGGAAATGTAAGACTGGAAAGGAAAATAAGTATAACAAGACTGGTTTTTGGATTTGAGTCTGGGGGTTTTTTTGTGGGCCTTTTCTGCTATTTATACTTCTCAAGGATGACCATCGAACTGTATTTTTAATCGTCGAACTGCTCTTCCATGATCGCTGATCATGTTGCCTTGTAATCAGCTTCACTATGCTATCACTTGCAGTTAGGCTTCCCTCTTAAATTTGAATTTAAATGTGAGTAACTGTTGAAGCCACATCACCTTATATCTCTTTGTTGATCCACTACTACTCAGATCTCGTAATAACCAACACTAACTGCCACGTGTACGATCAGGATCGAAGACTTGAATAGTCTTCTTGTATTACCCTTATTCTGCCACACGTCGAATTGTAATTGGCTTGTACAAAATATGTAGCCAACATTACCCCCCGCACTAATATACCCAATACTTGGTGATATTAGTGGATCTAGGTCTTTTATCCACGTCTTAGAACGTACATGGGCTTTGTATTCTTCCAGAAATGCAACTGTCATTCATCATCTGCATTAAACTCTCCTTCAATCTTTTGAATACCCCCACCACCTTAGTATTCGAACAGACTGATATATATATTTTTTATGGCCGAATCAATTTTCGCCTCCATTGATCGAGTACATGAAGAGTTATCTGATGATGCTGTTTCTCCTTGAAAGAACCTCCATGCATTAATTAGCCACCTTTACCCACCTTTCTATATTCAGGTCATGGATGCCTTTGCAAATTATCAACCTTTGGACTACGAACACATTGCCCTTAATCCTTTGATTCAGAAACTTACAAATATGGAGATGAGAAGTTCTTCTTCTGACTCACCCTTGGACTACGAATGAACTGCTCTCAATCCTTTGATTCAGAAAGTTGTAAATATGGATATAAGAAGTTCTTCACAACCCTCTGTATGGGATGTGGCTTCTTCTTCCTCTGGTGCTTTTGACTGGGCAAGCTGGTCGAAACCTGAGAGGGATGATTTGAAGGAGCGAATTACCCATCATTTCGTCGATTTCACTGATCCTTTAGAGTTTCCTTCCTATGCGCGAAGCTTGGTGGTTTATCCTTACGTGTCCATCGACCGAAGACGTAGTTTGGAGGAGAATCTGCTTGTAGCATGGTACACATCTTCCATGCCTACAAAGATAGTGCACGCTACTTGACGCCCAGAAGAGGCACAAGGGTACGATCCATCATTCTTAGCTCAGAAGGCAAAGCTTTGCTCTTCTGACTGGCTCGATTATATTAATGTCTTTGTTGCTTCTGCCCTTGCTCCTTCTCTACGTTTACTGGGCATTCAAAGCTCATGGCGTTTCATGCTAGGTATCGAAGAAACGTATGAAGCCAACGAAGAGTCAAAGACATTTGAAGACTTAAGTTTTCCTTAGAGAAAGTTTGGAACCATTTCGCTCATTAGTCTAATTGTGCTTTTATTTATTCTTTTTGGATTGTAATAGTAATGGAACTCGTTTTGTAAATTTAAAATTTGAGACGCTGTAATTATTATTTACTTTGTAATCCTATGCCTATCTCTGCGTTGCTTACGAGACCTTGCGTCGATGCCTTTTAAGATCTGTCGAAAGGGTAGTGCGATACCTAAGAAAGCTGGACTTAGAAGGGAGGCTAACTTGACTCCTCCGGCGATCTGGGATCTTACTCGGTTATTGGCCATAGGACTCATTAATGCCATTTCCTAGACTCCTAACCTTAGATAAGCCCTGTATTTAATTGATAATATATTCTCTAAAGTTCGTAATTTTTGGGGCGTCACAGTCCTCACTAATGGTCAGAACGATTTCGTCGGACATTCATAGCAGTTTTGTTGGACATTCTTTCTTAACAAAATCAATCCTCTCACTGAAGTTTCCTTTGATTTCGTCAGACATCCATTGTAAACAAAATCAATTTTACAAGGTGTAGTGGGGGTTCAAGGTTAGAGAAGTGATTAGAGAGGCAAAACTATGTTAATGGTCCAATAATGGTGGAAGTGGCTGGAGAATGAGTAGCAACAACTGTATGGGAGTTGGAGAGCGTGTAACTAGGTGAGGGTGAAGCAAGTGGCTCAAGAAGAAGTATATGGCAATAACAAAATGGGCAGCATCTCCCCCAAATTCCCAAAATTCCTCTTGTTGAACCTTGGGAAATGGGTCCTATTTATAGGTTTTTTCTTGGTGCTAAGAGGACACCAAGTGGCCAAACAAGGAGAACACATGTGTCCCAAAGGATCACATGGAATATTCTACCTTGAGCCACCAGGCTGAAGGTGCCACGTGTCCCTCTGCATGTACTGTGTACTATATGTTTGCTTCTACAACTACCTTTTTTGAGCCTCAGCAAGCGCAGCTACGGCAGGAGTGTTTGCCTCTGCACTTGCCTTCTCAGCTTGAATCTCAGCAAGTGCACTTACAGCGGTGAACCTTGCCGCTGCACTTGCCTTCTCAGTTCTATTTGGCCAGTACATGCATTCTCAGGACTCTATTAGTCTGCTATCGACTATATTCGTGTTCACCTCAGCGAAGCCTCCACCATTAGCCACCTAACCACAAACTCCCTAACTTCCCAGAGCGGAGGCCATAGCCAAGCCTGTTATCAACCATGCTGTGCCTTAGTACCAAGCCCAGGAGGGCTTCCTTAGTCATGCCTGTGCAACTAAGGCAGGTCCATGACCTGGGTAATGGAAATGGAGTCCCTTATGTTCGGGTTACCCTGCTTCCATCTTCGCGATATTACTGCGGTAAACTAGTATCTCTGGACCTGCTATCAGCTACAACCAGTTAGTCTTGGGGCCTACTAGTAGAGCCAGGTTAATAAACTTTGGGGCTTGCTATCAGCCCTAGGCTAGTGATGCCTTGGGGCCTGCTATCAGTGCCAAGCGTTAACCTTTACTTGCAAATGGAGGCCTCTCTCAAAGACTGCTATCACCTTGGCAGGATATTCCCTCTACAACTTAGTTGTAGCGGTAGTAGTTACTACAGTAGTCATTTTTCGCGGCAAGTTCAGGCGGCAGGACCGAAGATATTAGAGATGGCGGTGTCGACAAAATGCCTCCACAACTTGGGCACTGCAAGTATTGCCTCCGCAACTTAGTTGCTTCGGCCTTCTCTCGGCAACTCCAGGTGGTCGTGACACCGACATTACTTGGAATGGCGACAGCACCGAAGATACTTGGAATGACGGCGCTGAGACAAAGTGCCTCCGCAACTTTGTCATTGCAAGTGTTTCCTCTGCAACTTAGTTGTGTTGGCTTTTCTCTTTTTCTCAGCAACTTTAGATGATGGTGGAACCAAAGATATTAGGAATGACGGCGCTGAGGCAAGGTGCTTCAGCAACTTTACCGCTGCACATGTTCCCTTGGCAATTTCACCGCTACAAGTATTGCCTCTGCAACTTGACTTGGGCATTTTTCTTCGCGGAGTCCATCTGAAGCCCTGATAGGTCAGACCTGCCTCGACCCACTTGTTAGCCCACTTCCCTTGGGCTTTGGCCCAAGCTCCTTTTTTATCACTAGTCACCTCTTTGGGGCGATGTCAGTGCTTAGGTCCATACTTAGTTTGGGGTTTAATTTCTGACCCTCTACATTTTGCCCCCTGCGCGCATGGAAGACACTCTCCCTATTTTTCGCGCGTGCATGACGTCAGCAAACAACCCAAGGGTTGCGTCAGTTGGGTCAGAAGTTGCGTCGGCTCTGAAAAGGTGCCTCTTTGACTGCCAAGTCATAATGGCCTAGGGAAGCCTATTGGCGCCATTTGTTGATTTTTCTTTATAAATAACGCCATTGGGTCCACTGGTCCCCTACTTCTTCCCAACACACCTTTCTGTCTCCTTTGTCTTCTTCTTTTCCTTGTTCCCACTTTCTAAAGCCTTTTCACCATTCTTTATTCTCCCTCATGGCCAGCACAAGATTTCTTCCCAGCAGGGTTGGCCCACCTCTATTGAGTGGAAGAGGGCCCCATACTTCAGAGAACTGGCTGACCCCTTCTGGAAGGCAGTTGACTCCTTCATTTCTGATGCCCTTCCTCTGAAGGAGCCTCTGCTTCCTTTTGAGGAGGCCACTTTGGATGACGCGGATATGATGAACCCAGTCTTTGTGTTGTGGTTTCGCGTGGAGCGTGGCGACTTTTCACATTCTTACATCTACTATTGCACTCATTCGGGCCCTCTAGCAGATTGGTCCCTTTGGGTTGATGGCATAATTGCAGATGGTGGTTTCAAGCAGTGTCTGCATGATGTCCGTCTTTTCAATGCTATTTTGATCTCGAGGGAGTTATCAGTGTGTAAGGTGCAGACCAATACTGATATGATTGTCTCCTGTTGAAGCCGTGACACTCACGCTTATGCCTTGGCATGGGAGAAGATAACCCCGACCCTGGAAGATGTTGCTGTTCTTCTACGCCTCAGCACCCGTGGAGATCACCCCTTTGACCCAGCGTCTTTGATCCCTACAGAGCAAGTTGCCGTCACTGCTCTTCAAATCGCCTTTTGGGAGGCGCAGAAGTTTGGTTCCTGGTTCGACCTTAGAACCGGGGAACTGCTCTAGGAGAGGCTAAAAGGGATAAGACCACCTATCTTTCTTGGTTGAAGCATTTCTTCAAGGACTTGCTATCAGTTGTAGACAACGTCACTGAGGAGAGCCGTGACTCCGTAATAAGGTCGGGCTACCGAGGTGACTTGTACTTGGCTGCGTTCGTCAGTTATTTCATCTCCTTCTTTGTTCTACCTAGTAACCTTGCCGAAAGCATTAACCCCTTGGTGTTTCCTTTGGCTATCAAGCTTTGCAGCGGCAATCAAATTCCTCTAGCTCCCCTCTTCCGGGGTAACCTATATTTCTGTCTTGATCTCATCCATTCGAACATGAAGCGGTCTATGGGCCACTATGATGTGTGGAGCTTCATACACACTCAATTTCTGACTGCTTTTTTCTACAAGAGATTTCCTGCCATGGGCCCTACCCCTAAGGAACACGAGCCCTTCTTCACTGATAAAGTCTTTGATGTAAAGGGCCGCCCTATTTTAGATGGAGAGGGTCGGCCTGTCACAAGGCAAGTGCGTCAATCCCTCCCTCGCATCTCTCGGTGGTTTGGTCTTGGCACCAACAGACCCTTTGTAGACTATATTGACCATATGGAGGAGTACGTATTCCGCCCCTTTACTCAACCTCTCCCAAGCATTTCTGTGGTTCCATTTTATTTTTCAAAGGCCCGCCATGCTGATTTTTCTCTCGACAGTGTCCAGGCCAACTCCCTCTTCATTGCTACTATGATACGCCTAGGATTTCTGCCCGTGTGGAATGAAGAAGGCATGTCCAGCGTTGTCTATTGGCCGATCAAGGTCTTTAGGCCACGTTTGTTTGGCCGATTAGGTTGGATGGGATTGTTAGTGAAAGGATTGTTAGTGAAGGGATTGTTAATATGGGGATTGTTAGTGAGGGGATTAAGTAAAAGTGTGTTTGTTTTGATGATAGTGTGGGAGATAATTAGTGATGGGATTGTTAATTATTTTTGTATAAAATAAATAAATAAATTGTTTCTATATTAAAAAAAATTAAAACAAATATTAAAGTAAACAAGTGCACTAGGTAAAAAAAAATGAAATTAAAAAAATAATTTTTTTATATAAAATTGACTCAATCCCCTCACTATTTTCCTAATCCCACCCAAAATCTACCCAAGCTAATCCCCCTGTGTGAAGGTATTCATAGTCCCATGGGACTTCCCTCCTATTTTTTCCAACCAAACATGGGCTATGTAGGGTCCACGGGATTGGTAGTCCAATCCCCTCACCTATGGAGCCAAACAAACATGGCCTTAGGCAATTCGGAATGGACCAGGGTATCCCACATGCTCCTCCACCTCAAACTGATTTCCACCAGAGTTTTCAACAATTTGCTCGTGATTATACCACTCTACTTGTGGAGGGCTTAGGCTTCATGGAGCTTCCCTCACTTGGGAGAGAGGGTGCCTTTACTCCTGATAATAGGCCATTCTGGCACTGCAATCTCAATTCTTTCTTCAATTTTTGCAACAGTGCTTCAGTTGTCCCTGTGATGGAACCTATCTCACAACCTGTTCATCTGCCTTCTAGCTGAGGGAAACAATCCAATATATTTTATCTCTTTAAGCTTCTATCCTTGCCCGTTGTGGAGGAGCCTCATCCATCTGGGGCAATGTCTATTCGACCTTTGCAGATTGCTCCCTCTGAAGTGGGCGCAACAGTACGCATGACCTGTTCCAGGCTGAGGGTAGCCCAAACAGCAGCGACATCAGTTCCTGAGGCACATGCCTCGCCCAGTAGGAAGAGACTCTGAAGGGTATTCATACTAAAGAGAAAAAGAAAATATTTTGTATTACTTCCTTGGACTTCTTATATTTACTTTAAAAACCGCATGATTTTCTTCTTCTTTTTAGGGCCCACCGACCATACTGCCCTCTGGTCCAAGAGGTTCTTCTACTACCATTAGCATTTCTTCTGACTTAGACGATGACGACAACCTTCCCATTGCTACTAGGGTCACAAGATTTAGGACCCGCAGGATAGTTCTTCCCGATGTTGAAGAGGAACCAAGTGTGAGAGCTGAACCGACTACTAAGGCAGAGCCAGTTGTTGAGGCTGAGCTAGTTGTGCAGGATGCAGGCAATGTACAAGTTCCTCCTGCTGTGGAAGTTGCAATGGGTGATATAGCTGCTGAGGGTTTAGAGCCTTCACACCCTTTTGACTATGCGCACTCCAGCCATTTCTCTGTTGGCGGAGATGATTTTGTACCTGAGACCCCTAGAGAAGATCGCGGCATGAGAGAGCCGTTGGAAGTTGTACCATCTCCTCTCGGAGCTGCATCTGGCGGTTCCTCTCAGTCTACTGAGTCTACATTAATTCAGTAGACTCCACTTCCAGACGTTCAAGTGACTGTTCCAACAAGGTGATTTGCAAAAAGAGTTCCATTGTCAAACAACATTACTTTGGGTATGCCAAGTAGAGGTAGCTGTCACCTTAACCGTCCACACTGTTACTGCTGCCGCTGGAACCTCTGACCCAGTTGCTTCGGTAACCTCTGAACAGCTGGCAGACTTGTACCCCACTCACTTTCCAGAAATACCAGCTGACCTTGGGGTGTCTCAGGATTTTTATACTGGGATGGATACCACTGTTGTTCCAGATCTGAATGTTGGAAATTACCAGATGAACGACCTCTTTTCGGAGCGACACGACGGTGCACCCAATTTTGGCCTTTATCGTGAGGCCAGTTCACCCGCTCGCCAGCCAGCGTCTGCTCACTTTAATGCTGCTGGGCAATCATCTTCAGGAAAGGTATGCCACCCTCAGACCTTTGGTCGCTCCATCAGTCTCCTTCCAGTGATTGAAGCTGGCGGTGGTGTGAGAGAGTCTCCCCAGTCCTCGGGGAAAGTTTCCTTCTGAAGTTACTAGGTCTTTTCCGAAGCTGCTTCCACTCTTGCTCGTATCCAAGCACTGCATCCAAACACCTTTACTACCTTTAATGTTTCTGGATCTATAGTATAGACGGCACTGCTAGAGTCACTTGATGGCTTTATTCGTGACCTTGCTACCAAGCAGATCTTAACGACTCCCAGTAAGTTCGTGCAGAGTGCCGAGGCCAATTTGAGTGGTTTTGATAGGAATGGTTTGAACCTATCATGGATAAGGGACAGACTTCAGGCGGTTAATAGTTTCCTTGAACACGCCGACAATGTGGCGATGATTGCGTCCTTGGAGGAAACTATTAAGGAGTGTGAATGTGCCCTAGAGCAGCACCGGCAGAACCTGGCTCCATTTAAAGAAAAGGACTTTGCATTGGTTACCCAGTTACCTCGAGATGTGATTCTAATGGACTCACTTTTGAAGGGTTTGATTTGATTTGTTGTAACTCTGTGACTTTGTTATGATTTCTTCTATTTTCTCTTCTTTATTTTGTTGTTTTATCGCGCTAGGTGCGCCTTTTCTTTTCTTCTTCTCTGTCATAACCTCTTTTCAAACATTGTAATCATGTGTCTAGAAGTTTGACTCTAATGGAAAGCATGGTCATTTGGTAGTACTTTTGGGTTTCATTTCATTGCTTTCTTTACATTGCTTTTACATAGCTTCTAAAGATAAGCAAAACTCTTGCAGTGAACAAAATTTCATCATGACTAAGCTTTTACAAGTGTAAAATTCCACTACGTATGGAAAACTTTCCTCAAACTAAGTGTATATGAGAGCAAAAGGCTTACTAAGTGTATGACACTTTCTTGACACTTTGCTTTGGAAGCATTAACAAAGAAACTTACAATTCTTTTTCCTGAACAAATAAAACTAAGGAAAATATTCTTTGACATACTTGGCGTTGATAGGGCCAGTTTTGAATCCATCATCTACTCTTGTCAACTTGTAGTACCCGCTGCTGCTTGCCTCAGTAACTTTGTAGAGGCCTTCCCATCTGGGTGAGAACTTGGGGATTGGTTGCCCCCACGTGATTGCGTCCACTGTTTTCCATACTAAGTCCCCTTCTTTGAACTTTCTGTGTTGAACAGATTGATTGTAGGCACGGGCTATGGATTGATGATACTTTTCCATTGCCCGCGAGGCCCGATCTCTCATTTCTTTAGCTGCCTCTATGTCATTCTTCTTGTTGTTTGGAACTAAGTGTGCTGACATAACCATTCTTGCTAAGGGTACTGCCAACTCAACTGGTAACACAACTTCGGACCCATATACTAGGGAAAATGGGGTTGCCTAAGTTGGCTTTCTCTTTGACGTTCTATATGCCCAGAGCACTACGAGGAGTTGTTCAAACCATGTGCCCCCTGCTTCATCCATCATTTTACTCAGTATTCGGATGAGGGTTTTGTTGGTCGCCTCAGCTTGTCCATTCCCTTGGGACTTGTGGTGCTTAATCTAGTAGGCATCTAGTAGTCTTCCAACGTAGCGACTTACAAAAAGAGTTCCATTGTCAAACAACATTACTTTGGGTATGCCAAACCTACATATTATGTTCTCTCTGATGAAGTTGGCTACTCCTTTCCCATATGCCTTCCTCATCGGTATAGCCTTTACCTATTTGGTGCTAACTTCAGTTGCTACAAGTATCCATCTGTAGCCTTTGGATTGTTGCGCTATAGGACCTACCAGGTCAAATACCCAAGTATGGAACTGATAAGGAGTCTTGATGTTGTGCAGTTCAACTGTCGGTGCATGTATCAAGTTCCCAAACTTTTGGCAGAATTGGCATCTCCTCACAAAGTTTTTAGCATCTTCTTCCATTGTCGGCCAATAGTAGCCGAGGTGAATGAGATGTCCATATAATCGCTGCCCTCCTTGATGCTCTATCTTGTGGGCTTCCCTCAGCACCTCATTTGCCTCATCTTTTGATAAACACGCCAAAGGTTCTCCTCGAAGCTTCTTTGATACAGCTTGCCTTGGTTAAGAATGAAGCGGAGGGCTCGCCTCTTAACTCTGATTGCATCGGCTTTGTTATCAGGCAGTGTGCCATTCCCAAGGTAGTCGATATATGGCTACCTCCATCCTTCACTGCTTAAGAAATGGGCATCATCTTCTTTAGGATGGGACTGACACTTTGCAAATTGCCTTTGCAACTCAATACTTTCATTTGTCATCTCTGGCCAGTAATACCCTTGCCTCTGTATCTGTCGGTATAGACTAATATCTCCATCTCCACCAAACTTAGCATGGACTTGCTTGAGTCTGTAAGTTGCTTCTTGTCTACCGACGCATCTTCCCAGCAAGTTGTTGGGACCGCAAAAATGCAACTCTCCTTTGAGGAGGAGAAATGATGCAAGTTCTGCTGGTCTGATTGTTCCCTAGCCTGCTTTCAACTGTTGGATTATATCTGTTTTCCGTCCCTCCGCATCTTGCTCTATATGTTCTTCGGCTAACACTGCTGGTGTTGTTCTCTTCTTGATGACGATGGCTATACTATCATCTGGTATCTCCACCTTTACCCCAGTGTAGCCAAGGTATCAGGGAAACGATTGTGTGTTCGAGGAGTATGTTTGATTTGGACATCATCAAACTGAGTAAGCAACCTTTGGACTACAGTGAGATATGGAGCCAACAGAGGCTCCTTCAAGGCGAAATCACCCATTGTTTGCTTGACAACTAAGTTGAAGTCGCCCCAAATTTTCAACTTGCAGAGGCCTTTCTTTTGGGCAGCTATTAGATCCAATATCAACGCCTCATATTCAGTCTCGTTGTTTGAACACTCAAAGTCAAGCTTATATGATAGATGGCACTTCTCTCCTTCTTAATTGGTTAGTGTTACACCAACTCCACCTTTCCCAGCTCTGGAAGCTCCATCAAACTTTAAGTCCCAATAAGTCTCAATTGCAGCTGCTGAGACATGGACCTCACCTGGTAGAGGTACCTTTACAGGTTTATGTTCACCAGATGGGAACTGAGCCAGTAAGTCTGCAAGTGCTTGGCTCTTAATAGCCTTGGGAGTAACACAAGTGATGTCATATTCTGCTAAAGCCAAGAGCCATCTTGCCATTCGTCCAGTCAAAGCAGGCTTGCTCAGCAAGTAGCGAACTGGATCACTTCGGGTCACAACCTGGATCGGGTTGCCAAAAAGTAGTGGCGCAACTTTTGCGTTGTGACGATTAAGGCTGAACAATGCCTCTTAATTGGGGTATATCGCGACTCGGCACCAGTGACTTTGCGACTGATGTAATAGACTGGCTTCTCGATGCCATCTATGTCTTGGACAAGTAGGGCTCCAATAGCCCGAGGAGTTGAGGTCAGGTACAGTAACAAAGGCTTTTCGAGCTGTGGTGCAATCATTGTAAGTGGAGAGGTAAGTGCTTTTTTCACCATATCAAACTCCTGTTGGTGTTCTTGCAACCATTCAAATTTGTGATTCCCTTTCAGCAGTGTCCCAAAGGAAAAGGTTATCTCAGCAAGGGCTGGAATGAACCTCCTAAGGTATGACACTTTTCCTAGGAATTTCTTCAAGGCTTTTTGAGAGCGTGGTGGTGGCATCTCTATGATTGACTTGATCTTATCCCCATCTACTTCGATCCTCCGCTGGTGTACAAGGAAGCCAAGGAACTTGCCGGCAGTAACTCCAAAGGCACACTTGAGAGGGTTCATCTTGAGGCAGAATTTGCGGCAACGCTGAAAAACTTTTTCCAAGTCGCAGAGGTGACAGTTTGCCTTAGTAGACTTGACCAGTAAATCATCTACATATACTTCCACTTCATGATGCAACATGTCACGGAACACTGCAGTCATAGCCCGTTAGTAGGTTTCCCCTGCATTTTTCAAACCGAACGGCATCACCGTACAGAAAAAAATTCCCAAGGGCGTTCTGAAAACCATCTTTTCTACGTCTTCTGGTGCCATTTTGATCTGATTATAACCACTGAACCCATCCATGAAGGAGAATATCTGATGGCCTGCGGTAGAATCGACAAATGTGTCAACTTGGGGCAACAGAAACTCATCTTTCGGGCAGGCCTTATTCAGGTCGCGAAAGTCTACGCAGACCCTGATCTGACCATTCTTCTTTTGCACAGGTACAATATTTGCTAGCCAAGTTGGGTACTGTATAGGCTCAATGAACTTGGCCCTCTGTAACTTTTCTACCTCTGCCTTAATATTTGCTTCAAGATCAGGGTGATACTTTCGAGCATGATACTTGATTGGCTTAGAGTTGGGGAAAGTGTCCAAATGATAAGTGACAAGGAATGGATCAAGACCAGGCATCTCGTCGTATGTCCAAGCAAAGATGTCATTATACCGCTTCAGGAATGTTATCAATTCTACCTTAGCTACTGGAGCCATTGTATCGCTGATAAACACCGGTTTGCTCTACCCAGGTAAGTCACTAAGGTTGACCTCAGCATGTACCTCCTGTTGTGGTTTGGGTTTATCTTGCATGCATTCAGGGGCGGGCTCGGGCATCTTCACCAACCTTTCTTGGGATTCATCACTGTCACATTTATTCGTCTCGGGGCTATCCTCCCAAGGTATGAAGTCTGGCCCCCAAGACCGTCATAGGTAATAAACTGTCTTGCCACCCTCGTACACCTTGACAATTGTGGGCAGAGGACTTGTGGATTCGCTACACCTTTTCTGTCCACTGCTTTTTGGAGCAACCTCTGTATCTCGAATGTCTTCCCACTTCGACAATTTTACCCCTGCAATTTTACTCATCCTTGGAGTTTCATCCGTTGACAACTCAGTAAAAAAAACTGCATCTGAATAGCATGCCTCTTCCACTCCAAATGGCTTTTCTAACGCATTTATGGTCACTACTGCTTTCTCAACTTTGCCTTCACGCATTGGTGATAACTTAACGGGATAGCCCCATATCGGTGCATCCAAGCTCTGCTAAGTATCATATGGTAATTTGTGTCTACTTCAATCACATGGAACTTGGTTACGGAACGGATCTCACCAACTACTAAGTCCACGAGAACATGGCCCCTAGTAACTTTTTTCTCACTACCAAAACCAATTACAGTGATCGGTTGGCGAATCATCATGGACTCTGGGATACCAGCCTTTGCAAAGGTGTCAGTAGTGATGATGTTAATGGATGCCCCACCATCAAGGAAAGCACGCTTGAACTTTGCATCATTGATGTAAGCTGTGACAAAAAGAGGACGGTTATGAGGAAATGAGTATGCTCTGTCTACTTCTGAAAAAGTAATGGCCCCATAATCTTCCTGAATGCACCGAGGCACATACTCCTTAGTCTTAGCAACTTCATCATGGTGCACTTCAGAGATGTTAATGAGGGCCTTTGTTGCTTCCATCCTGGTTGCTTGGCTCAGCCCCAGCTGGTCAAAGAAGGTGCAAAACTTAACAAAGTTTTGCAAGGCTTGAGCATGAGTATCCTCTGCGAATTTCGCCTCTGCAGGTACTATCTCAGGGAGCTGGCCGCTAGTGATTTCTTCTAACTCACCATAGTAGGACGCCATGTGCACTTGATCACGCATGGGCCCAAGGTACCCAATCATATGTATATTCTTTCCCTTCTCCTTGTGATTAGGATAGGGGTCCTTCCTTACATCACGATTACCGACATCTTTAAACTTCAGCTTATTTGCATCAACTTTCTTCTTGAAGATACTTTTCAACGTCCAACAGTCTCTAGTGGGGTGTCTGGTGGTTCTGTGATAAACACAATAATCTGGGCTTTCTTTGTCCTTCCTGGTTGGAGTAGCATCAACCGGAGGCAAAGTAGGTTCACCATCAGCGACCCATTCTTTAACCAAGGCCTTAACATTCTCAAGGCTGCAAGGATATGGATTCCTGTCCTCATAACTCTTCCTCTTTCGAGAGGATGAGGCCTCTGCTTGCGAGCGGCTCCCTCCTGTAGAGGTTACCGCAGCAACTCTGCTACTGCGGGAGTAGCGGTGGCTATCACAAGATCTGTGTAAAAGACTAGTGGTACTGAGGTTTCTAGCTGCCTCAATCAAGGCTGAAAAGGTAGGCAGATTATGATTCACCAAGAAAATTTTGTAATCGCGTATGGCACCCTCCACACATATGCTAACTAAGTGAGCCTCATCCACTGGCTCATGACAGTCAATAGCTTTGTCTTGGAACCGTTTAACATAATCCAATATATCTTCACCTTCTTTTTGGACATCTCATCCAAGTGTGAGGGTTGTAACTTTCTCTTGAACTTGGAAGAACTTCGTGTGGAACTTGTCCAACATCTCCTTCCAACTCTTGATTGAGTTGGGAGCCAAGTTCACATACCAACTGTAAGCCCTTTCAACAAGTGATTTGGAAAACTCCCGAAGGCACAGAGAGTGGTCACTTCCATGGACGCCAAGAGTTTCAATGAACCTCACCACTTGTTTTCTAGCATTGCCTTGTTTTCCATCAAACTTAATAAACTTGGGCACTATATACCCAGTTGGGTATGGCATGGTCAATATCTCCTGAGAGTATGGGGGGTTCACACCTAGGTCTGGGAGAGATGGCAGTTGTTTTTTGCTGCGCTCTTGCTCGAGCATAGTTTGTACATCGGCTAGAGTAACAAAGCGAGTGGGCTGGAATGGTCCAGTCTGCTCCTAGGTAGCTGAACCAGCAGTCGTACCGTTCGCTTAAGGTATCGCCAGAGGCACCTGGATCGGAGCCCGAACCTTAGGGAACAAGTTAGGCACTGGGTTTGGGATTGCTACAGGAGGAGGTGCTTGCACCGTAGCTGGCCTAGAAGCCATGGTCATAATAGCCTCAGTGAGAGTTTGCAAAGCTGCCAGGATCTCCTTCTGCGTATCCTGGAGTGACTGAACTACCCCAATCACAACATTGTGGGCATGGTCCTCCGCATGTACTGCTCCGCCATTGGAAGAGCCTTGCTGCCGTGGGGGTTGCTGAACTTCATCTTCTGCCATCTTTTCAAGCGAAATGTGTAAGCCACTGCGGGTATGAACCATCAACAAAGCAGCCTCCCAGTGAAGTCGCCAGAAATGTAGGGGGGTTCAAGGTTAGAGAAGTGATTAGAGAGGCAAAACTATGTTAATGGTCCAATAATGGTGGAAGTGGCTGGAGAATGAGTAGCAGCAACTGTATGAGAGTTGGAGAATGTATAGCTGGGTGAGGGTGAAGCAAGTGGCTCAAGAAGAAGTGTATGGCAGTACCAAAATGGGCAACATCTCCCCCAAATCTCCAAAATTCCTCTTGTTGAACCTTGGGAAATGGGTCCTATTTATAGGCTTTTCCTTGATGCTAATAGGACACCAAATGGCCAAATAGGGAGAAGACATGTGTCCCAAAGGATCACACAGAATATTCTGCCTTGAGCCACCAGGCTGAAGGTGCCACGTGTCCCTCTGCATGTACTATGTACTATCTATTTGCCTCCGTAACTACCTTTTTTGAGCCTCAGCAAGTGCAGTTGCGGCGGGAGTGTTTGCCTCTGCACTTGTCTTCTCAGCTTGAACCTCAGCAAGTGCACTTGCAGCGGTGAACCTTGCCGCTGCACTTGCCTTCTCAATTCTATTTGGCCAGTACATGCATTCTCAGGACTCCATTAGTCTGCTATCGACTACATTCATTTTTACCTCAGCGAAGCCTCCACCCTTAGCCACCTAACCACAAACTCCCCAGCTTCCTAGGGCGGAGGCCACAGCCAAGCCTGCTATCAACCATGTTGTGCCTTAGTACCAAGCCCAAGGGGGTTTCTTTAGTCTTGCCTGTGCAACTAAGGCAGGTCTATGACCTGGGTAATGAAAAGGGAGTCCCTTATGTTCAGGCTACCCTGGTTCCAACTTCGCGGGATTGCCGTGGTAAACTGGTATCTCTGGGCCTGCTATCAGCTCCAACCAGTAAGTCTTGGAGCCTGCTATCAGTGCTAGGTTAATAAACTTTGGGGCCTGCTATCAGCCCTAGGCTAGTGATGCCTTGGGACCTGCTATTAGCGCCTAGCGTTAGCCTTTACTTGCAGAGGGAGGCCTCTCTCAAAGGCTGCTATCACCTTGGCAGGATATTCCCTCTGCAACTTAGTTGTAGTGGTAGTATTTACTACGGTAGTCATTTTCTGAGGCAAGTTCAGGCAGTAGGACTGAAGATATTAGAGATGGCGGTGCCGATAGAATGCCTCTGCAACTTGGGCGCTGCAAGTATTGCCTCCGCAACTTAGTTGCTTCAGTCTTCTCTTTCCCCCGGTAGCTCCAGATGGTCATGACACCAACATTACTTGGAATGGCGGCAGCATCGAAGATACTTGAAATGGCGACATTGAGACAAAGTGCCTCTGCAACTTTGTCGTTGCAAGTGTTGCCTCTGCAACTTAGTTGTGTTGGTTTTTCTCTTTCTCTCAGCAACTTCAGATGGCGGCGGAACCGAAGATATTAGGAATGGCGACGCTGAGGCAAGGTGTTTCAGCAACTTTACTGCTGCACATGTTCCCTCGGCAACTTCACTATTGCAGGTGTTGCCTCTACAACTTTACTTGGGCATTTTTCTTCGCGGAGTCCATCTGGAGCCCTGATGGGTCAGACCTACCTCGGCCCACTTGTTGGCCCATTTCCTTTAGGCTTTGGCCCAAGCTCATTTTTTATCCCTGGTCGCCTCTTTGGGGCGATCTCAGTGCTTAGGTCCATACTTAGTTTCGGGTTTAATTTCTAACCCTCTACACAAGGGATAAATTATGTCGATTGTATCTATACTTTATTTCATGTGTCATTTTAATCTTTTTGTTTTCATTTTACACAATTTTGACATTTAATCTTTGATCTTGTCTCATTTTAATCTAATCAATAATTTCTATTAGAATTTTTAATAGAAAATCATGTGCACAACATGTGATCAATATTGAGGGGCAAAACAAACATTTCAATCTTATATTTTCCTTCAACCATCTCTGCAACATCCACCATCGTGTGCTCCTTCTCCACCAACCATTATCCATGCCACCACCACACAACACCACCACCCACCAGTGGCGGAGGTATAGAGGGTTCAAGAGGTCACGTGCCTTGTGAGTTTTGGATTTTTTTATTTTTTGCAAACATAAAGAAAGTATTTAAATAAAAAAAAATTATAAAAATATTATTTAGAGTGAAATGTCAATGATATTGTTAAAATTATGAGAACAATAATGGTTGTTTTAATTGTAAATAAAGAGAATACAATAAGTCATATTATTATCTATGAAAATTTCAATATAATTGTGATATCTACTATTATTGACATGATCTCAATGAAGATATGAAATTTATTGGATTGTTAGTTACATTTAACATGTAAGGTTCATCATCCATGTGTTTCTTTATTATTAGTTGGTGATATCACATATGAATAATGACGTGGTATTACTATTATATTGAATTTTTACTCAAATTTTGATAAAAAATTACTTTATCATTATATAATTTATTTTAAAACTTATATCCATAATTTTTTTTATATTGTCCATAAGATACTAGTTACAAATAATATTAGTTTTTTTATTTATTTTTTATCTTTCTTGAAGTCAATTGTAAAAATTTATTTGAAATAATTTTATAAAAAATTTTAATGTTATAATTAATATAATTAATAAGTATCCCTTTTAATTTAATTTATTGAGTCCGCCACTGCCACCCACTACTAAGCAAAAATCAAATCAAATCAAAAATCAAAAATTAAAAATTAAAAATCAAAAATAAAATTAAAATCAAAATCAAAATCAAAATCAAAATCCAAAGAACGAGGCAGATGGATTCGTCTTTAACAGCCACTTATTTCGCCTCCTTCCCCTTCCGGCGAGAGAAACAAAGGCAACCCCTGTTTTTCTTTCCCCAATCTCTCTCTAGTCATATGGATGAGAAGATAGAGCGAATTTGAACTGAAATCACTATTTTACCCCTGAAATTGACGCATGCGCGGCTCACATGCATTTATTTCTGTTGAAAATTCTAACGGATGTCATTAATTGAATCACAATAAGACAAAATATAAAATTGAAGGTTCAAATTGTGTAAATTGAAAACATAAAAACCAAAATGACACAAGAAGTGAAATATATAGACTATCAACGTAATTTAAGATCTCAATTTTGCAAACAAGGATGAATTTAGAGGGATGCAGATGAGGGCAACTCTATCTTAAAAAATTTTAAAAATATCATATATTATACTAAAAAATTTAAGGGTAAATTACATAAATGATCTCTATAGTTTACACGATGTATCAATTTGGTCCTTATTGTTTTAATTTGTTCGATTTTTTTCCTTAATTTAATAGATTGTATCATTTTAATCTAATAAATTTAGTGGACGAAAAATCTATACAATGTGTCAATTTGGTCCATGTAGTTTACACAATGTGTCAATTTAATCCCTGTAGTTAACACAATGTGTCAATTTAGTCCCTGTAGTTTTAATTTGTTCGATTTTAATAGGGATCAAATTGACACATTGTGTAAACTATAGGGACCAAATTGACATATAGTTTGAATTTCCGTCAATCAAACTTAACAACCGTTATTTATTGAACCAAAATGACACAATCCGTTAAATTAATAGACAAAATCGAACAAATTAAAACAATAAGAATCAAATTGACACATCATATAAATTACAAAAACTATTTATATAATTTATCCAAAATTTAAAATAATTAAAAATTATAACCATTTACACTCTCCAAACATACTTTCACATCCTCATAATAATAATTTTAAATCCGTGTCTATCTACCAATGGCCTCACCACCACCAAAGGATGGTGTAGGTTGGGCTTGAGTAGTAACATCAATTGAACTTCCAAGAGCAGCACAATTTTTATTTTTATTTTTATGTGACATCAGTTATCTAAAATCCATGATTTTAACAAGCTTGAAAATTGATTTTAAATAAAATGGTTGCGGTGAAAAGTTGAAAAATACCTGAAAGCATCCCCATATTTGAATCACAGCCAAAAGATTTGGCATAATAGTTGTCCAAGCCGAAATAGTAAGAGAAGTCACAATGTAAGGCTGGGCATCTGAACAGTAACTAGAGAAAGCTAATTGCTAAGTCAAAACAATAATACCATAAGCTGTTGATACACCTTTGTACGTGTTTTTTTTTTTTTGCAGGTTCCTCATGGTACTCTGAATAACAGTCAAATATATCTCATTTAATTGTCACAATTCAAGCAACTGTCAACATTTGCATGCATAAACTTAATACAGTGTCATGTTAAACAAACACCAAATACTTTCAAACAGGCACTTCCATCAAAAGTACCAATAAATTAAGGGTAAATTACACTGACACCCTCAAGAGGTTCAAGTTTAATACGGACTTCGCTTTCACATTTCGTAACAAACATAGATTTCCTCTTTCAGTGTTTGTCTGTTCATGTGGTTAACAGAAATTACAGAATTAGTTCTTTTGCCCTTTTACAATTTACCATTTCCTGCCTCCCACCATCACCACCACCTTCTCCCTCGCACTGTCCATCGTCCACCATGAACCCTCTTGCCCTTGTCCCTCCCTCTAAACCTTAGGTGAGACATCAATGGTAGTAGCCGTGTGAGGAGTTTGAGGGCCTTACTATTACCTGCATCCCCCTACCACCACCGGAAAAAAAAATGGTCCAAAGTGGACTAAATCGTTCAAGGCAGATCTATTGAAGTTTTGTCAATTTTTTTTTTTTTTTTACAATCAGATAACTCTCTATTCGAATCATTAAAGATGTTTAAAACTTTATTAGGTCATAACTGTATGCTTGATAATCTATTTTGGAAGATTTTTTTTTTATTCCATGTATATTTTCCGAGATCTATTCATTCAAAATTGCCGAAAACAATTTCAACTACTTACGTTATGAAAAAATATTGTTTTGCTGTTTTGATTAACCAAAAGATCAATCTATAAATTTTTTTAACTTACGTTCTATAAATTCATTTTTAACAAATTTGATATCTGTTAACTTGTCTTTTCGAGATCTTTCAAATAATATAAAAATTGAATATAAAATTTAAAAAATAAAATAAAATTTAGGGGGATGCACCAATAAATCCCAAATTAATAACTTATACACTGTTTAGTCCTAAAAGTTTTCTTATAGACTGAAAGGTCCCATTACAATGTTAATAACATCAGATACAATGTTAATAACATCAGAGTCATGTTACAAACATTGGATTTCAAACATCTAATGTTCATCAAATTTCAATAATGTTTGAAAATATAGGATGAAAAACATCTAATGTTCATCAGATTTCAATAAATTTTGAAATTATAGAATGAAACATCAGATCATTTACATCATTCACATCATGTTGATGTAAAAATGCTGATGTAAAAATGGGACTAAACGGAGCATAAGAAAACTTTTAAGACTAAACAGTACATAAGTTATTAATTTGGGATTTATTGGTGCATCCCCCAAACGAAGTCATCTGTATTGCCAAACTTCAACACCGAAATCTCGTGAAGCTTCTGGGTTGTTGCATACAAAGAGAAGAAAAGATGTTAATCTATGAATTCATGCCCAACAAAAGCCTAGACTTGCTTATTTTTGGTTTGGCTCTCAAAATTTTTTTGAATTTTTGTTATGGAACCCTTTCTTGTTAAATTCGTTTCGCCCGAGCATGGACTGACTCATATGAAACTTTGCATAGATGAAGGCGGAAGAACATTAATGGGTTGGCCTAAGCGTTTCCACATTATTAACGGAATTGCTCGTGCACTTCTATATCTTCATCAAGATTCTAGATTGAGAATCATTCATAGAGATCTTAAAGCTAGCAATATTTTGCTAGATATCGACATGAACCCAAAAATATCAGATTTCGGCATGGCTAGAATTTTTGGAGGAAATGAGACAGAAGGAAATACGAATAGATTGGTTGGTACATAGTAAGGATATCTCTTATCATGTCCTACATAATTATTCACCTATATTAATTGTCCTAAAATATGTTTCATAACTCAATGCTTCACACAAATGAGTTGTTTTTACATTATAGTTGAAATTTGATTGCATTTGTTACTTAATTGCTTACTATTTAATGAAATTTATAGCAACTGATAGTTTATTAATGCAAGAAAATATGGGTAATTAATTAGTGTACAGAATATCATACTTGCTCAAGAAATTCCTCAGTTTCTATAATGTTTATCTAATTACAGATTGACAAAAAGAGAGTTCAAGGGTTTTTGGAGTCCAATAGCCTATAGTAGTACTTGAGGCATAAGCAATTAATCTTTCAAATTTGTGCTTCCATGGTTGTAGACTGGATAGGTCAACAAACCGGCTTCAATGGAAAGAAAAGAGAGATAGTCATAGTGACCTTGACAAAAAAAAAAAAAAAAAAAAAAAAAAAAAAAAAAAAAAAAAACATAATAGAATAAAGGGTATAATCATAAATCTAATTTTCAAAAAATATATTATATCTATCTTTCCAAAATCAATGGGACTAATTGGTCTATTAGAAAATCTTTGGGACTAAACGGATCATTATTCCTCAATATGACACTACAACATATAAGAGTTTTAAAAACTAATTTTTTTGGTTTCTAAAAGAGAAAATTTTGTTACAAAAGATATTTAGGGACTAATATCTACCGTCGTGAAGATAATCACTAAAAGGTCATTCCGAAATATAAAAAACACTACCGTCGTGAAGATAATCACTAAAAGGTCATTCCGAAATATAAAAAACAAGGTTTTTAGCGATAAAAGTTTGAAAATGTTACTAATAAATAGACTTAAGGACAAAATAATTTGGTCTCAAAATGATTTTTTTTTTAGACACAAAAATTGGTTCCAAAAGGATAATAATTCATCGCTAATATCCAATTTTTGTTGTTAAAAATATAATAATGACACTTTTCGTAACAAAGATATTTGGTCTATACAAAATATTTGTCTCTAAATTTTGGTCTCTAAAGCTTTGATTTTTTTTGTAGTGTGATATTTAGAGCTAAATTTTCCTATTACAAAATATTTGTCTCTAAATTTTGGTCTCTAAAGCTTTGATTTTTTTTGTAGTGTGATATTTAGAGCTAAATTTTCCTATATTTTTCTTGAGATCTATCTATTTAAAATTGCCAAAGACAATTGCGAGGCTTATTTTTTGAATTATTATTATTTTTTTGTTATTTTTTTTTTGTTTATTAACTAAAATATCAATCTATTTAGTTTTTTTTTTTTTAAAAAATTAGTCTAAAATTCCTCTTCCAATTTTAATAATGAAAGAAATCCATAATATTATTTTATAATGTCTAAGGTCCCTCAACCTCACACCTATATATTACAGAGAAATTTAGTATAAGTTTGAAACCTTCACCTCCTTTATCATTATCTTCATCCCCACAATCTTTCCCACTCTTATTTGCACTTTCCAATGACCCATTCTGATCAAACTCCTCATTCTTATCAGAACCATCCCTAATCAACTCACTTGAATCACCATCACCCAAACCCTTCTCATCATCTTGTCTCTCATGTTCACCGAAATCTTTCTCAACCTCAACAATCAGAGTTTTGTTTGAAACTTCAACATCACAAACGTCGTCACCGTTCAAACCCTCACTAGAAACCCTAACCCCATTTTCTTGATCTCGAACAGCAAACCCTAGTTCGGACGCAGAGAGAGCTGGTTTGGAAGAGAAATGGGCATTAATCTGAGCTAGGGTTTTTGTTGTATCGATTTCCATATTTGGAAAACATTTTGTTTCCAATTCCTCCTCAATTTTCACGAGATTTTCGGAGTTCATAACTGTAAACAAACACACAAAAAACATAGAGAGGAAAGTTAAAAATCAATCAGAGACTGTTGCCTGGCTTTTTAGCTATCTGCATTATAAAAAGAAGAAGAGATGCATACATCTAAATTTATACACAGTAGGTGATAGAATATATATATATATATATATATAAAACAAACCCAATTTTCTCTGAAGTAGAGCACCAGAAATCAGAGAATTTATCTGGACCAAACCAGAGAATTTCTCTGGACTAACCCAATTTTCTCTGCAGAGCACTAGTTCAACCCAGAGAATTTCTCTGGACCAACCTAATTTTCTTTGAAGCAGAGCACTAGTTCAACCTAGAGAAAATTTAGTCCAAATCAGAGAATTTCTCTGGATCAATCCAATTTTCTCTGAAACAGGACACTAGTCCTTATTGTTGTCCAGAGAAAGAAATTTGGAATTTTTCTGTGATTTGTTCAAAGAAATTTTCTGGATCGAATTTTCTTTGGATCAATTTTTCTCTAGATTGATGTTGAGGAACCTTAGACATATGAAAATATTGAGTGTCCTTTATGCTATAAAATCTTAATATCAGGGACCTTAAAAAAAATTCCTTATTTTTTTCTAACTTGAGTTCCATAAATCCGTTTTTGACAAAATTGATATTTGTAAATTTGTTTTTTCGAGATCTTTTAAATAAGATCAATATTGAATATAATTTTTTTTTTAAATTAATAAATTGATTTTTCAATTAATCAAAATAGTGGAATTACAATCAAATTACAAGTATATTAAAACTATTTCTGTCTAAGTTAAAACTACTCGTAGGATTAAAAAAGATACATATAGAAATCATGTCATGTATTTGATTTGTTAGAGATTTTTAAAAACAACCACTAATCACCACCCAAATAACTACTCTTAACTTCCTACATCCCCATCTTCTTTCTTACAATGTCATGTGTCATCATGTCTTCATAATTTTTTTTAACCTCCAAGTATCAAGAGAGAACCACATGTCCGAAATAATAATAATCAACTTGCTTGTTTTCATTTTTCAAAAAATTCTACTTTCTTATTTTTAATGTTTTTTTTTGTTTTTACTGAATTTTTTTAATATTTTAAGCAATTTTTTTACTTTTTAGACACACCTAACATAAATACACCTAAAAAATAAAAAAATTATAAAAATAATCTTTTAAAAATTCACTAAATACCAAAAATATAAAAAAAAATACAAAAATTCAGTACATTTTTTGTATTTCTATGTATTTATTAATTTTTTAAAATATTTTTTTACAAATTTTTTACTTTTTAGATACATCTAACTAAGGTACATCTAAAAAAGTAAAAAAAAATGTTTAAAATTTAAAAAATATTCACTAAAAACAAAAGAATACGAAAATCAAAAAATTCAGTTTTCAAAAAACTTAATCTACAAAACTCAAACCAAACACACTCAATAATAACTTAATAAGAAATAGAAAGTTTAAAACTGGCCATAATTGATACAATCGACAGGTTATAATCCACAAAAATAATTTATGGTTCAAACAATCACATACAAGCATAACACACTGACATCCATAAAATGGAGGTACTTTAGAATACACCTAGTTTTAACCACAAAGCTCTCTCTCAGCACTTGAACTTTACCTGTTGTTTAGGTGACAAACTCTAAACCAATAGGCTGCCGAAGGAAGAGATGATCTCCTAACTAAACTAACTAACAAGCATTCTAACTCTGCCATGACCTTCTGAAATCTGGAATTGTTCAGATATACCAAGATGGGCCATCAGAAGCGAGACATGAGTAAGCAACTCTCCACCTTTTGTGAGCTGCTTAGCATGATATTGCCATCGACAGTGAGTCGCGGCATAAGACATCATCTCGACCCAAACATGACTCACCACCTTCCATTGCCTCTCTATCTCCAGATTTTGTAGAGTTTTGGCCAGCCTACATGCATCAAATAGCACCGATTTGCTTCTATCTCCTTTCACTTCAGATGGCATAACTTTAGTGTTCACTTGAAGTAACTCGGTGCAAGCTTCATAAACTTCTGTTATGGAATTGTATTCTTGTAAAAAATCAATGGCCTCGGCGCAAGTGTCTTGAAATCTGATCTGTCCAATTCCATTTGGCAGCATGAAGGGGCACATGACAAGAAGATACAACATATAATCCGATAACATCTTGCTTATTTTGCGTAGTTCGCTTATTTTGCGCTGTGAATTTTCATCAGAACTTGAGTTAGTGCTTAGATGATAGCAGATATCGGTGGCTATGTGCCAGATAAGAATGCTCTGGTCGAATTCCACCTCGACGCTCCAGCCAAGTTGATCAAGACAGTCCATTATCTCCAGTACCGGAGAACCTCTAAAAGCACATAACTGCTTACATTCCTTAATGTTCTTGGCACTCATTGATTTTTCCGTAAGCAATTTAAAGATCAATTCTTTCAACTCTGCTGGGACAGCTTTACTCTTGTACCGAAATCTCTTTAATTTTTCACGAATGAACTTCCAGATTTGACCTGGTGTTGCAGACTTCTCTTTGAGGCAAAAAAATAACAGATTGTATTCAGCCATATGATCAGACCATCTCTTGTTTGCAGGTACGAGATGCCAACATCGGAGAAAATATATTGTTTTATTGATCCAATCTACCAGCAGATTTTTATGCCTACCCAACCAAAGCATTGTCCAATCTGAGGAAAAGAATAGAATTACCTCGTAGAATTCTAGAATATTAGCTCCACCCAGCAATGCGCAAGTAATTATCACATTGGTTTCTCGGAAATTATGCCAACGAATGATCAGGAAGGCACAAAACACACAAGCGACCAAAGATAAACTGATCAATCGGAGAAATAATGCCAAGCCAGAGCGAGAATATATCACAATTGCCTTGGTGTAGAGAACATCATAAATGAATCCAAGTTCAACCTCGATCACTTGAAAAGCCACCTCAAAAGAGTGTTTGTGGAAGAAAGACCGGCCGTTTTTGTAATCCTGGAAGCTAAGTATGAGATCAGCAAAGAGCTTCTTGAAAGTATCGAAAGAGGAATACGCTTGATCTAAAATGTCTTCATCTGGAATATTGTTGATTTTTGCAGCAGTTGATTGGAAAGGATCCTCTTCTGTGGGAGTTTCAATCAGTGGCCCTCTATTAATTTTAAATCCCTCTGATTCTTTGGCACTATAGGCATCCATGAATTTGGCATAGTTAGGCCCCGGGTCAGGAGGAGGCAGCATGGAGTCTCTAAATTGATCGCTGCTGGCCATATATTGAACCCAATTCCTCTCTGCAAACTTGATCATTCCAGCCACAAGCATTGGAATGGCTAAATAATCAACTAGGCTGCCCGTCCAGGACCTGTTTATGATGTAAATGGCTACTGCAAAAGAGCTGACAAGACTGAACAAGTGCCTAAACCAGAGTTCGTTGTCCTCCAGAGAATAGGCTGTGATGGTGTCTGGGCTGCAAAGCTGGACAAGAAAAAGATGCGGAGGTGACACTCCTGACAGTCAAGTTACGGAGACACTTTGTCTTAGCACCGCCATCCTAAGTATTGTCGGTACCGCCGTCATTCCCAGTATTATCGATTCCGCCGCTACCTGGAGTTGCTGAGGGAAGGAGAGAACCGAAGCAACTAAGTTGTAGCGCCATTACTTGTAGCGCCTAAGTTGTAGAGGTACTTTGTCGACGCCATCTTCAATATTGTCGGTTTTGCCATTTGAACTTGCCACAGGAAAAGACTGCCGCAACAACTATAGCCGCCACTACCAACTTGCGGAGGGAACATCTTGCCAAGATGATAGCAGCCTTTGGGAAAAGCTTCCCCTCTACAAGTAAAGGCTAATGCTTGACGTTGATAGTAGGCCCCAAGACATTACTAGCCTAAGGCTAATGACAGGCCCCAAAGTTCATTAACTTGGCGTTGATAGCAGGCCTTAAGACTTGCTGGTTAGAGCTGATAGTAAGCCCAAAGATACCAGTTTACCGCAGCGATCCCGCGAAGATAGGAGCAGGGTAGCCCGAGTGTAAGGGACTCTCTTTCTATTACCCAAGTCATGAACTTGCCTTAGTTATACAGGCAGGACTAAGGAAACCCCCTTGGGCTTGGTACTAAGGCACAACATGGCTGATAGCAAGCTTGGTTATGGCCTTCGCCTTGGGAAGCTGAAGAGTTTGTGGTTAGGTGGCTAAGGTTAGAGGCTTCGCTGAGGTGAGCACGAACATAGTCGATAGCAGACTAATAGAGTCCTGAGAATGCATGTATTGGATAAGTAGAATTGAGAAGGCAAGTGCAGCAGCAAGGTCTACCGCTGCAAGTGCACTTGTTGAGGTTTTAGCTAAGAAGGCAAGTGCAGCGGCAAACACTCTTGCCGCAGCTGCACTTCCTGAGGCTCAAAAGGGAGTTGCAGCGCCAAACACTCCCGCCGCAACTACACTTATTGAGGCTCAAAAAAGGTAGTTGCGGAGGCAAACAGATAGTACACAGTACATGCAGAGGGACACGTGGCACCTTCAGCCTGGTGGCTCAAGGCAGAATATTTCATGTGATCCTCTGGGACATATGTCCTCTCTCTGTTTGGCCATTTGGTGTTCTCTTGGTACCAAGGAAAAACCTATAAATATGACCCATTTCCCAAGGTTCAAAAAGATGAATTTTGGAAGATTTGGGGGAGATGCTGCTCATTTGTGCGCTGACATACATTTTTTCTTGAGCTACCTGCTTCACTCTCACCCGGCTGCTCACTCTCCATCTTTCTAGACAGTTGCTGCTACTCATTCTCCGGTCATTCCACCATTCTTGGACCATTAGCATAGTTTTGCCTCTTTAATTACCTTCCTAACCTTGAACCCCTCTACAGAACCTCATATAGAATGTATGTTGAACATGAATATATTTTACATTCTCAACCACCCAAAACAAAGATAAACAAAATACAAGAGCAATCCGTAGCACAACCCGCAAGGGTAGGCCAAAAAAGGTCCTATCTGGACAGAAACTAGCGCTCGACAAATATATACAAATTAGAGTAAAGCTTTCTTCACACTTTAGGTGCTCCCAGCACCCATTTGTACTTGTAGCTTCCTTCCAGCAAGGTACACCCAGCTACTTTTGATACCAGCAGCCCCAGTGCCCAGCTTTCTTCCACTTTATGTTAATAAAACCTGTCCAATATAGGATATTACCTAAGAACACCTCAATTCGACAATGATGTATTACCATATACAGTTTTTCCAAATCACAATCGCCAACGCAAATAACATATATGCTCACATCACTCAACCCTCTATTTAGAAGCTCATAGCACTTGATAAGAAAAAATAAGCACACAATACATAAGCTAGCATCACTCAACCAACACAACACGGTTTCAACATATACCTTCATAGCCTTCTGTATCTGCAAAATAGATAAAGTATGGCAATATATGTAGTATGTTAGAATTAAACTGTATGGGCAGTGACAGGTTAGTATTATAGATGTGCTCACATCCCTCAACCCACATTGGTTATAATTTATCTTTATTCCAGCAAACACTGAGCTACACAAGAAACAAAACATTTGAAAACACTCACTCTTGCTTACTTTCACTCAACCAACATTTACTAAACTCTCATTATCTCTCATTCTTTTAGTGCCTCCTTCTGTTAAGATAGGCTTAGGGAGACTCCAAGTGTTTAAAATTTAATATTTTTAATTAATTCTATTGTATAAAAAATTATGATAAAAATATTTATAATTTTTTAAACTATAAAAATAATTTGTATTGTAAATAAATCTCACGTGTATTTATAACTTACCAATTTTCATGGTAAACAGACTGCTATGGTTATCTTTTTTTATTTACAGTGATGGACTTAGGTGAAGAAGACAAGCAACTGCAATTCTCCTGTGATTTGATATTTTAAAAATATATTTTAAATATGTATGATAATTTTTTTTTGGTCGTGGTCAATATAAAGATATTATATTTTTATATGTATATTTTCATATGAAGTTATAAGTTCTTAAAAACACACCCAAAAAAAAAAAAAAAAAAAATTACATAATCTAAGTAAGATTTAATTTGGCATTGTAAAAGGTCTGTCTTTCCAATGATCTATCCAATATTATAGTAATTTTTTTTTGTATTTAATTTTATTGTAAATTGTATGTTAAAGTTCTCCTAATATTTTATGTCATTTAATATTTTAAAGGGAATAGCTCTCCTCTATATTACTATTCTCTACACTTCTCTATATTTCATTTTGTAAGCTCCAATCCAAAATAATGATTCGAATTGTTTATTTTATAAACCCAACGATAAAGAAGTGTTGTATGAAAGAACAAATTTTATGGGACATTACTAGATACATGATAAAATTACATTAATTTTTTTTTTAAATGGATGGTAGTTATAAGTTTAAATTTAAACTATTTATTTTATAAATAAAATGTGATTCGTTTATTTTTTCATCGAAATTCGATGAAGTTGATTTTTTGCACAAATGTCTACACCGTGAGTTTTACGAGATGAACAATTTAGACCATTATCATTATGAGCCTAAAATAAGACCCACAAAATGAAATATAAAAGAGTATGGAGAATTATCGTATAGAGATGAGTCATTATTTGAAGGCCTTCCTTTATTTCTATCTTTCCAAATTTGAGTAAATTAGACTTTGGTCTTTTTAAGTTATTTTCTCACTTTGACCTTTTATGCTTAAAGTTTTTCTCAATTTACTTCTAAAACTAACTTATGTTCAAAATTAAATAGAAAATATCATAATAACTTGTCACATAACATAAAAAATATATTATTGTATTAGGGTTTAAGTTTATGTCATAAATGTGAGTTATATATAATAAAATATTTTTATGCTATGTGACTATCAAAATGTCATTTTTTGTCTAATTTTTAACATAAATTAACTTTATGAGTAAACTAGAAAAAATTTAAAATATGAAGGGTCAAAGTAGAAAAAAATAAATTTTAAAGGCTAAAGTGAAAAAAAATAAACTTTAAAGGAAGTAGAAAAGTGACCAAACATAAATGAGACAAAATATAATTTATCCTTCCAAATTTGCTCCAAAAATTAGTCATTTAACTCATATAATCAATTTATTCCAAGATTTCCTCTAATAACGTCAAAATTCCTATTTATTGAATAAAAACGAACATATTTTCAAGGAACTTTTATTTTTTTTTGATCCCCTAATTTTTGTTCATTTGGAAGTTAATGAGATTTATTTATGTTGGATTTTATTTCCGCTTTGGCTATGATGTTTGATAAAATTGATATTGAATTTTTAAAGCTAAAATGTTATTTGATAAAAATTTAAATGTTGAACTAAAACAATTTGTTTAATACGCATAATATTAAATTTGAAATTTATTATTTTATAATTTTATATTGTGATAACAATTTTTTACAATAATAAAATGTTTGTTGATGACCATTCTTCTCTGTATCTTCGTAGGCTGTACTGTTAGTACATGTCTATTTATGAGTATTTTCATCATAAATGAACTAACTTCAGTGAATTTTAGGACTTCTACAGAATTGATTGATATTCTCATACTCCTAACTTGTCTCTACCTAGAGAGGTTGTTGGCCAAGTATGGGTCCTTGATCTCTATGATCACCCTGCTTTGTTTGTATACCTGGTTGCAACCCCATCAAAATCTAGTGCCGCAAAAGGAAGCAAGAGAGAAATGAAAAAGAAAAAGAAAAAGAAAAAGAAAATGAAAATGTAATTTCACTTTTTGTTTAGTTATGATAGAAAACACAAGAGAAAAGAAAGTAAAAAGGAAATACAATTCCATTTTTTATCTTTTGCGTTCATGTAGACTCTTTTTTTTTTTTTTTTCTCTCTCCAATTCTTAACTCAACCAAACATAACTTGAAAATCGAATCCTATCAATTTTTTCTCTATTTCTTTCTATTTCCCTTTCCCTTTCCATTTCTATTTCCCTCATCAAATCCTTCAACCAAACAGAACCTAAAGGAAGTGATATCATAGTTCTAAAAATCGGCCGGTACGATTCGTATCGGAAAATCAGACCAGCGGTTCGGATATAGACCGGTATAGTGGGGAGAATGAAATTCGCAGCTGTAGCGGCCGAGTCCCGGTACGTAGCGGCCTGAATTTGATACGATACAGGCCGGTTGTCGCTGGTACGGATGAAAATCAGCGCAAAAAACTGCTCGTGGCTCCGATGCTGTTTTTGGTTTTGGATTTCTAGTCTTCGCTAAAGTGAGAGTGCCGCTATGAGGTTCATGAGGAGGTCGTACTATCCTTCGGCGGCTTCCGTCGCTTTTCTGGTCATGCTGCGCCGTTGAGCAAAGCTTTGGGGCTACAAGAAACTAGGTATGATACAGGGAAAGTGGGGCGCAGTGTATATATTTTATATAAATGTATATTCATAGTTTTGGGCCAAGACATTTTGCTGGAGAAGGTAGGTTGTTTTGAGTAATCTTGGGCCCATGTGTTTCTTTAACCAATTAGTGGGTCTAGTTGGTGTATGCTGTAAATTTATTTTAAATTGTAGATAATTAAAACTTATAATTGAGACTAAAATAAATATATATTACTTAGTTGAAAATAAGTCAAAAGTATTCATTCATATCAAAATTTTGATTAAAATGCGACAAATTAAGGCTAAAAGAGTAAAAAAAAAAATGTATAAAATTGAGTTTCAGAGAATTGTTAATGATTTTTAAAATTTCAAGGCCGTGACACCCGATTCCCAATATGTACCAGTCGATACTACCGATACTGATACTCCGTGATCGATACCGTTATGTTATCCGACACCGCGATTTAGAACTATGGATGACACCCCTGGTCTTCCATTAGCAGGTCTTGCTTTTGGAGATAACAAACATTCCACATAAGTTACTTCAACAAGAGCAATTTCCTGAGCCTAAAAACAAGTGATTGTTCAGTACTCCCGGAGTATGGACACCTGGTGCCTCATAAGGTTTTGATTGGTGAAAAGACACAAGGGCCCACGATTTATGTTGGTAATGGGGGAACAATATGGGGCTAAGTAATTGATGATTAGTTTGGAATATGGATACGTGGTGTTCTGGATGTATTGAATAATTTTCCCCTAAAAACTCAGAAATTCACAAACTATAGTCCCAACAAGCACCATTAATTTTCTACAATAACTTTCTATCAAACAGTTTAAAAAGCTTAAAAGGTGAAATCCAATAAATAAAAAGAAAACAAAAGCAGTTAGAAAGTAGTGCATCATGCATGCCACCACTGTCCAGAGGTTCACAAAATCTATGGGAATATAGGACTAAGACTAATAACCACAAATTTGACCCCTGGTGGTAGTTTTGCTGCCATCTTCATAGTGCTCTCCCTTGCTAATTGCTGCATCGGAATGAAGTTGTCATCATACTGGGATGGCAGTTCTCCATTCCATGGACAATGAGGATTTAGGATGAACTTGTCGAGTGACACAACATACTCAAGTACGCATGTGATGAACTCAACAACTGTGGACCCAGCAAACCCTACCACTTCCACCACCTTCAGGTAGTGATATTTCTTTGGAACTTTATTCTGCATGTGTCTTAAATACTCCACCGCGCAACGTGCTGAAAACTGCTATTCACATAAATCTATTTCAGAAACTATATGAACTTTATGAAAATAATAATAATAAATTCATGATGTGATCATGTAAATGATGTTTACAAAAAAGTAGAATTAACAAGAAATACCTCTTGCATGGGGGAAATTGATTCTTCTGCACAATTCTGGGAAAAGAACCGAAAAGAAAACTTCTAATGAGAGGTCAATGGATTGGAAGGAAGTTTATTTTCTTCTTTTTTAGGGTACATCAGGTGTCATAGCCTAGAGAGGTAAAAATTATCGCACGTGACAAGAGTCCAACTCATGACCTACTGACATGCAAGGGTTCTAACCAAGCTAGTCCCAGTTGGTTGAATGAAAGTTATTCATTTTCACAACTGACTGGTATTATGAAATGCAGATGGAACAACTTCAATTCTCCATGTGCATATGCTGTCAAAAATAACTTGGGGAAGTGGCTATCTTGTTCAGCTCTTAAGACTCCATTTCAGAATGGACAAAAAACAATGAGATTTAGGTTGTGTTTGATTCAAAGATTGCAAGTGATTTACCAAGGGCAAACAAACAATACCAATAACAAACATAAAATACAAGAGCAAAGACTAATGGAAAGTAAAGTCTCAATTTAATTTGAGAACAACAATACCACAGCAAGTTCCACTATCAAAGAACTAGTTGTGAATGATAAGCCGTACATGAGTCAAATATCATAGAGTATCAATTACAATACATAAGAAAGAATTAGCCGTGCTGCATGATGGCATTCCATAAAGCATTGTAAGTACAAATACTTTTAAGGTTCCTAATGCATAGCATGTTTTACCATAAAGATAAATGGTCATTGAAACTTAGATATGTTAGATTAAGTGTGACCACACCGCAATGTGGTGTGTCTCTCCATACTTGATCAAAAGTTAAGTATTTGAATTTGAACACAATGGACACATTGCTTCATGACAATTGTGGCTGTTAGTTTTTGTATCCAAAGGTTGTGACCTTTGGCAATGGCTGCCATTGTGTTTATAAATACAACGGCAGGATGTGTTCTTGATATACATTGTTTTTAGAACCATTGAATAACCAGCATATATAGACACAATTTTGCTTCCGGATTGTTGATTCCATCTTGCGTAATAAATACCCTCACGGGAATTCCGATCATTTAGCCATTGTTAAGTTTATCTTACAAGATAAGCTCTAACAAAATGGATCAACGAATTCAATACATCAATCAACTTCATGCTTTCTGAAATCAACAATCCCAATATTAACAATATAGATCAACTATATCAATTTCAATCATCAATAGATCAATTGAAAGCATTAAACAAGGGACAAGACGCAAGATTAACTTGGAAACCTTATGAGACAAATATCTCACAGGATGAAAACCACAATCCCAACACCAATGTTCACTAGATCATTGAATCAAACAGTTACAAGACTTGATAAGGATTTACAAAGTCTCACCCAAGCTTATACCTATAGTTGAGCCCACCACGAGCTCAAGAAGCTTGATCTCCAAAGCGGCCTTGCAACCACAAGCTCTGTTGATCCAACTCTCTCCATGAAGCTTTGAGCTCCAATTTGCAAGTCAATGGCTTTTCTCTAGAATTAATTGACAACTGATGTCAACAACAGTTGCTTGCTTAAAATCAAAGAACAAAATCCATAAATTCCACAACCATTTAATCTTATGTCCAAACTGATAAATATGTTTTTCCAACACAGGTGGGGGGGGAATCAGCAAGTGTTGATCCAATTCATAGCAAGTTTGCATAGTTGATCTTGTTCAAAGGAATCATAGACAAAGAGTGAGCTTGATGAAGGAAAGAAAAACACTCAAGTGTCATCTTTATTACTTAACAAGAAACTAACAAATATCATAGTTCTACAATCATTTAAAAAATATATATATATATTCACCTTCAGTGTAAATTTATGCAACATGGGAGCTGCATCTAATAGGAAAATGCAAGAAAGGAGGCTTTGTAGATTGTAGATTGCCCACGAGGTTCCAAATACTTGAGGTTACCTAATTCTGGAATGTTTGAGGAAAATTGTGCTGAACAATATGAGCAAGGATCTTCTAGAGTTTTTTTTTCTTAAAGTTTTCTAGAGTGGTGTGTTGTATGGTTGAGATTTAATGACAAGTCACATCAATTTTTTAGCATTAAATCTCACCCATACAACACACCACTTTAGGAAACTTTAGGAAAAAAAAACTCTAGAGGATCCTTGGTGGAACAATATTGTCCCAGTGAAGAAACAGCCAGCAAAGCAAGTGTTTAATAAATATATTAAAAAAAGAAAAGAAAAGAAAAAGAACAGGAAAAACCAAGAGAAACAGCATGGCATTATGTTGAACACTAACCCCAAATTTCATGGAACAGCTTGAATGCCCACGGAGATTATTAATTAGATAGGACCGAAAAATCTCCACTAAATAATAGCTCGGCAAGACAAGGTACGTGCTTAAAAAGAAGCCTTATCTTCTGCCCTCTATGTTTAAATGACGAGATTTTCTGCGGAAATCCCAAGTTTTTCCATATTGACACAGTGACGTATCTTTAAGTAGTTCAGCTTCAGTAATGGCCCACAGATATTAAAACTGTAATAACCCGACCTTTGTACAAGATCCTGGTATCTTTTCAGTTCTCTATTCTGTGTTTTGGAATACTTATTGTGAAATTCTATGTGAAATTACGTTGAATTAAGTGAAACTTGGAAATATGGATTCCTATCTGTTGAATAAGAAAATTATTTGTCGCACTTAAACTGTTTGAATCCGGAATTGGAAGCCTTAGAGACTTAATTTTCTAAAATTGATTTGACATTTGAAATCTGTATGATTTTTAAGCTATAATAAGCATTTTTGTAAAATTTCAATTTGGGGACGATTAAACGATTGAATTTTGTCTTATTCACCTATTATATAAATCTATATATCTATGTGCCATGCTCTTTAAATTTTGACTTGGAAGCTCACTCTCAAAATATCTCCTGTGTGCAACCTAGAAGAGGAAAGTTAGAGAGAGCTGGAGAGAAAGTCCTTCAAGTGAAAGATTGGGAAAATTTTGTGACGATTGTCTAATTTGAACTTAAGGTATGAAAAATTACTTTATATAAACTCTCTCTTGATCTGGGGTGAGAATTTTCCTTTCGTTGGAAAAGTTAAGGTAGATGTTGTAGGTTCTATGTGATGATTATATGTTTTAAGAACCAAATTGAGTTATAAGAGGGAAATCTACATCTTGCTTCCTTGCTATCTCATGAGAATACTCAACTATGTGTTTGAATTATAAGTCTAGATGGCTCTATATGTATGTGGATAAATAAACCCAAAATAATGAGACCTTTGGAAAGGTTTATGGTTGATTATGAGTATGAATTCAAGTGATTGAGGGTTTAAGAATTGTTGTGATTAATTTATTATGTGATTTAGAACCTTATTTTGATGTTAAATCTATCTACCTTGAGACCTTGTTTTGTGTTTTCAAAGATGGGGTTTTATATGAAAGTTGAGCTGCCAAACAGGGGCCAGGCCGCACGTGCGGAGGTCGTGGCCGCACGTGCGGAGAAGAGGGAAATAAACGGGGAAGCATACTGTTTTTGACCGCTCGAGCGGTGGAGGGGGACCGCACGTGCGGTACATGTCCGCACGAGCGGAGGGGATGGCCGCACGTGCGGCTCAGGTCGGAAAACTTGTTCACTCTGTTTTACGTGCTTAACCCTCAGCTATTTTTGGAATTTATGTTTGATGTCTTTTTGATAGTTGTAAATGCAATTGAAGTGTAATGACTCAAGAAGTGGTTCAATAAGGAAAAAGGAACTAATGTGTGTTATGTGTGTAGGCCACACTACAGGAGGAACCATCGCTCCGCAACAACACTGTGAGTAATAGTACTACAAATGTACATTATATACCGTTAATACTTCTTATTATTAACATTTTGTTTTCCGTGAGCAATGACATGTGGATTGGGAATTAGTGTGAACTTGTGTGGTCATTGAAAGATTTGGCATACATCGCTGTGATTCAGAGATTATTCTGTATTTCGATTATGGATAATGATTATCGGTAATGTGCTACACCCTATGAATGATCCATAATTCCGCATAAGAATTTCATACCAACTATTCATATAATGGAATTAGTTAACAAGAGAGTTCGTGGGAGTACACTCCGCTTGTCAGGAACATGATATGCTGAATGGGAACAGGATATCCCGAGTACCCTATTAGGGATTCCTATAGTCTGTTGGGTAATACATGTCTTACAACATAAGTGTTTGCCTATAATAGATGAACATAATTTGGATTCCCTACTGGTGAAAGGCATTATTAACGTTCTGTTATCTGGACATTACCTGTATTGATTTATAGTGAACAAACGAAACAATGATGCTCCTGTATTCCGAATCATTCTGTTTTGTCAATGATGAATCAAGACTGTTATGAGGTAAATTGTTCCATTCTTATTGATCGTATTGTAATGATACTTGTGACGTCTATCAAGGAGTGTTGTTAATGTTCTGACATACGTAAGATGATTATGCCCATTTGTAATAAACTATGAGATGATTTATGTACACTATTATGTGACGATATTCTTAAGAAATTAGGATTATTCTGTTCGGTTTATTCGTTCTGTTTATGCATCCTGTCTTGTTAATTCGTTCCGTTTATGAAGTGATATAATCTGAATTGTTTGGTTTTTAAAACTTACTGATTTCTGGTATGGAACAAAGTGCTGTACGGAACTAAGTGCTACACTTTGGTAAGAGCCACCTCTAGAATCCGTACGAGCCACCTCTTGAGTCCACACATATGTAAACTGGGCTTAAAGCCGATGTGAAAGTTATGAGGCCTATGGCCGTTCTGTCTGATCTGTTAGTATGAAACAAAGTGCTGTACGGAGCTAAGTGCTACACTTTGGTGGGAGCCACCTCTAGAATCCGTACGAGCCACCTCTTGAGTTCATACGTACATAAAGAGGGCTATATGCCATTCTGGGCTTAATGCCGTTCTGTTATGGCTATATGCCATTCTGGGCTTAATGCTGTTCTGTTATGGCTATATGCCATTTTGGGCTTAATGCCGTTCTGTTTAAGGGCCAATTTGTGAAATTATGAATATTTGTGAAGTTGTGAATCTATGGGGCCGAGGGCCGATTTATGAAGTTAAGAATCTACTAGGCTGAGGGCCAATGTGTGAATGTGTGAACCATTGGGCCGAGGGCCAATCTGTGAATTGTGAACCGACAAGACCATTCTGAACTTAAGACAGAATCAAATTAATCATATGCTCTCTTTATTTATATAAACATTGATACGTATCATAATTCGAGTTAAGTATTAAATTGTTTAAGTACTATTATTCACTGAGATTGTCTCACTCTGTATGTTGTTTGTTTCTGTAGGTAGCAAGTCTGGAGGTCAGCCTTAACCCTCGATGCTTGCCTACCTTTCACCAAACTTTGTGTGTCTAGGCATTTGGGTAAAGCCTGATCATTTCTTTGGAACTTTGCTAAGTTTTAGCTTGCACTCTGATTGTCTATTATATGTTAAGTTTTCAATGTTTTTGTTATACGCCTAACAAGGGGCGCGACTCGTATATGTGTATGTAAATATTTATCATTTGATGCACTGTTGGTGATCCTGGCATGATAGTAGTCGCTCAATGGTTATAGTTCCTTTTATTTCATGTTATTTTATTATTACTTAATGCTTCTGTTCAGGCCCCGTATGTAATGTATACCAGGTTAAGTGTCCGTTTTTGAGTGGGTCATGCCCAAACTTTTTGGGGCGAGTTTCAGGTCATGACAAAAACTTACCAAACTTGGTGAGTCATCTACACTCCTCACATCACCTCAAGACACGGAATGTGAGATAATAAGTACTCAAAACCTCTCCAAACACACATATGAAGGTAAAACGTAGAGTTGTAAGGAAACCAAGGGTGAAATTCTCAAGCAGATACAATGGAAAAGTGTAGTGTTCCCTCCTATAGTATCTAGTACAAGGACGCAAGTTCAACTCAATCCATCTATAAACTGAAGGCGCTTGACATCTGCCCAATGTTTGCTAAAAGTGTACATTAGATGAACAATGAACATAAGAGGCCCTTTTTTGGTTTATCAGAAAAGGTAAAGTTCATGTCTGCACAAAGAGACTTGAGCAAAAGCAGCTGCAAGAACTTTCTCTACTATAGTGCTATGTTCTCCGGTATAGGACCAATCGAAGAGCTATTCCACTTTTACTGAGAGAGATGTCATGAATTGGACGCTTGTCATCCTCCCGAGAAGCTGGCTCCGCGAGTGGTACTGCGTACCCCCATGCATTATGTCTAAAGACTAACCCATGAGATGCGGTAGGGATCTATCCTGCCTGTCTTGATGCTCACAAACTAATGCGCTTGCAAGGTACTTGGTGTAGAAGTCGGTACGTGACATGCTACCACCGCCAGTCCCTGACGCCCTTGTCAGGGGGACTTTATCCTGTCTGCCTCCATGTTTGTCTGTTCCCCTACCCATGGGAACCCGCCCTGTGCGGACACCACCCTTGGTGCGGACCCCACAATGAAGGTGCTTGGTGTAAGTCCCGCATACTGTCCCCATCACAGTGCCCCTAGGTTGGCTCTGATACTAATCGTCACGAACTGGGCACTTGTCATCCTCCCGAGAAGCTGGCTCCATGAGTGGTACTACGTACCCCCGTGCATTATGCCCAAGGATCAACCTAGGAGACGCGATAGGGATCTACCCTGCCTGCCTTGTTGCTCACAAACTAATGCACTTGCAAGGTGCTAGGTGTAGAACTCACATCCCCAATGAGTCAGTACGTGACAGAGAGCTCTCAATATGAGTGTCATTTTAGTAGTGCATCTAACCAAATCATTATCAACAGTAATTTTAGCTACATGCCTTTGGTACATTACCAACTTGCTTGAGATGCAAACCTAATCCATCAATCATCTGATATATACCATCTGATTTAGGGTGTGATCTGTCCAGTATTGTAAATTCATGAACATCCACATCCAATTCAATTGAACTAGCCCCTAATGGCTTTTGAGTGCCAGTGTTCTTTATATGCATCCTTACACTAGTAACACTGCGCCAATCTCTTGCTGAAGCATAGAAATTTGACAACATGAAAAAATTTCCTGCATCTGTTGGTTTAAAGTTTAACCAACTGATCAAGCACCTCCTTCGCATATCCCACATCATTATGCATTTGGCATGCCCCTAAAAGGGTACCCAAAATAATGGCATTCGGTTCCATTGGCATGCTGCGGACAAGCCTAAAAGCTTCCTTAAGACATCCACCACGACCTAAAAGGTCAATCAGGCAACCATAATGCTCAATTTTGGGAACTATTCCATAATATCTTTCCCCTTGCATGAAAGTATTGAATGCCCTCCTCAACAAAACCTGCATGAGTACAAGCACATAGAACACCAACAGAGGTCACTTTATCAGGCGGAAATCCTTCTTGTTTCGTTCTAGAGAAAAAGTGAAGTGCTTTCTCCCTATGTCCATGCATAGCCAACCCTTGAATCAGGGCATTCCAAAACACCAAATCTCTCTTTGCCATCCCATTAAAGATACTTAATGCCCTATGCACACTGCCACATTTTGCATACATATCTACCAAAGCATTGGACACATGAGTATGACACTTATATCTAGTCCTCTCAATCGATGCATGAATTCTCTTCCCCAATCCAAGCAAACCAGACTCCGTACAAGCAGATAAAATGCTAATAACAGTCCCGTCATTAGGCTTCAATCTCGCCGCCTCCGTTCTGTCAAACAAGCTAATGGCATCCTTTGCCATCTTCATTTTCAGCATACCCAGATATTATTATAGTCCAGGTAACTAAATTCTTGGCCAGCATCTTATCAAACAACATCCTCGCCATCTCCATATCCCCAGCTTTACAATAACCAGAAATCATCGTCGACCAAGACACAACATTCCTTTCCAGCATCTTTTGAAACCAATCAAAACCCATGTCCATCTCTCTTGCCTTTGAATAAGAATTCTAACTCACAGTATCTCTCTCAGGCATTTCATAGAACAATCAACGAGCTTCACTCAACTCACCAGCCTTCACCAACCCACCAATCTTTGAATTGCAAGAAACAATATCTCATTCCTCCATCACCATAAACAACTTCCTTGCCGCATAAACACCTATCGAACCACACTTACAGTAACTATCAATCAACGAATTGGGCACAAATATAACTGAACAAAACCCGAGTTTCTCAATATGGGTATGAATCATTTGAACTAATAGCAATGAATCTTGCCTAAAACATGCCTCCAAAAGAAAAGGGTACGTGAAATTATCAGGGCACAAGCCGCAATATTGCATGTCGAAGAAAGCAACTAAGGCTTAAGAGGGCTGAAAGTTATGAATGTGAGCTCTGATCAAAGTATTGTACAAATGAACATTGGGTTCTTCAACTTGACTGAAAAATTAACTGCTAACACCATTTGGCGATAAAGTGAGAAAGCAGATATGAGTTTGGACGTGATGAAAAGGTCTCTGCGAAGATTGGCTTTGTACACGAGTGCGTGAACTTGCTTCAACTGGGTTAGGCCTGTGCATTTGTGAAGATCTGATAGCTTTTGTTCACAGAGTCAGGCCCGGCCCTGGCCATAGGCCGACGAGGCCATGGTTTGGGACCCTCAAAATAGGTCCAAATAGGGCCCATAAGTTAGTATTATATATTGAATATGTTTTAAGTTTAAAAAAATTTAAAAAAAGTTTAAACTAATTTAACTTTTTTGACCTATTAAAAGGTCAATAGTTAAGACCCAGTTCAACCATTTGAAACGCTAATTCTTTCTAATTCCTAACCCTATCTTCTATTAATCCAAGATTCCCTACATTTGTTTGATATATTACACACCAGCAACATAGGAATGGAGCAGTGGCAAACAGAGAATTTTTTATTTATTTATTTATTTTTATTCAATTAATTAAATATTTATCTTGTCTTTTGCACAATTAATTGTTATTATAATATTGGTATTTACATCGTTAAGAAGAATTTATTTAAGTTTAATAGTTCACATCACATAATTTAAAAAGTTTTGTATTTTGTTAAGTGGTGGTGCTCTTGTTTTGAATATTAATTTAAAAAAATATTTTGATCTCAGCACAGCAAGCACACGTAATTTTTTTTTCTATTCAATTAATTAAAAAAAAATTCTAAGTATTTTTGCGATTTTAATACAAATATTTTGTCCTTTACCTTATTTTTTTTTTCATTCAATAAAAAAAAATGTGAAGAGCCCTAAAAATTTAGTAGTTGATTATCGATTTTGGACCCGAAAATCTTAGGACCGGACCTGCACAGAGTCTTCGAGTGGAGATCCTTGTTGGGGCTCGAATTGGTACGAACATCTGCATCGAAAAGACACTTCATATTAGAACAACATACAGAGCTTTAGATATAGAGGTTTCGAATGTCGATTATTGTTCTTCTTGTCTTGTGGGTTTGATTTCAGGTTTCGAGTGTTCCCACGATAACTGAATTTGAGTTTGTATCAGAGTTTATGGCCTCGTTTGGGAATAGGCTAATTTAGTAACTTTTTGGCTATTTCGCTAAAATATGAGCTAAAAAAAATTAGTATATTTGGGATGACTTTTTAGCTTTTTACGAAAAGATGTGCAAAAAGTAGAGAGAAAAGAGAATCTTTGACTTTTTGGTATGAGTTATTGGCTTTTTGGCTAATTTAGGCCTCGTTTGGGAACTCTCCCGTTTAGTCAAAAAGTCAAAAAGTTACTAAATTAGCCAAAAAGTCAACAACCCACACCAAAAAGTCAAAGATTCTCTTTTCTCTCTACTTTTTTGCACATCTTTTCGTAAAAAGTCAAAAAGTCATCCCAAACATACAAGTTTTTTTTAGCTCATGTTTTAGTCAAATAACTAAAAAGTTACTAAATTAGCCTGTTCCCAAATGAGGCCTATATAACAAAATATGACACTGTTAAATGTTATTTATTTAAGGCCTCGTTTGGAAACTAAATATTTTAATTAAAAAATTAATATAAATTATCACATTATTTTTTCTATTTTTTTATACATCTTTTTATAAAAAGTTAAAAAGTTATTAAAATAATATGTTTCCAAACGAGATTTAATTGTTAACATAAGTTAACTTTAAAATAAATTGAGAAAACTTAAAATATGAAAGGTTAAAGTGAGAAAAATAATTTTTAAAGGCCAAAATGAAAAACTGATCAAACATAAACAGAAACGGTTTTTTTTTTTTTAAAAAAAAAAAATCAAAATTCATGAAAATACTAAAATTTAAAATAAGAGGATAATTTTTAAAGAAGATTTTGATAAAAAAAATTTAATTAAAGAATATGATATCAAGAAGAAACTTCAAGCATTGTCTAGCTCAAATCATGGATTATAGCAACTATGAATTTTTACATTTTGCACAATGTAATAGGACACACCCTTTGTGGGTGTTGATTTCCGACCACACAATCAAATGGGGAACTCAGCTGGAGAGTACCGGTAGAATAGATTAAGCCCGAACAACCTGTCACAGAAAAATAAGAATCCAGCAGTGATTCGTCCACCCGGGGGCACTTCGACGATCAAGTCGGTAATCAAATATCTCTCAAAGATAGCAAATTGTGCTTAAACTCACAAGAAAGAACTTACTGCTCACCGCATATCACACATATCTGAGACCCACAGGAGTGCCTTGCTTTGATAGCCAGTACTGACCTGATCCTTGTAGAAGCCTCATTTCAGTGGACTCAGGCTCAATGCTCATCCTAGACTCTCAGCTAGATAGAAATAAACTCCTTAAGAGTTTTATCTTTATCCAGACTAAGATCCTCCCCTATTCTAGGACTCTTGCCCCTTATCTGCTCATCTCAGATTTCGCTATCTTCGCAGATAACCTCGGCCTAGCCAAGATCACCTCGGCATCATGACCAGACCGCGTGGCATCTTGGCTGACACTTCGGCGTCACCTTGGCCACGTGCTGTCATTCACGAAATATGTCTCCACAACTGCCCCCTAGGTTCTATTACCTTGATAACCTGAGGTAATGGAACCTACATCGCTTGTTCATATATTATATTGGCTAAAATTCATTCTTCCCTTCAACCGAGATTATGACTCATCAGTTTCAAGTACCCAGGACTCAACTGTCCATCTTTATCAAGGATCAAGAACCAAGAGTCAAGTTCTTTGAGCATCTCTACCGAGATCACTCCTTTAGCCCAGGTTTTTGCTTCATTAATCAAGAACTCCAAGAGTTTTGACAGCACATGAGTTGTCACGCACAATTTCTTCAACCGTTTCCTCCACATGTCAGCCTCTACTGGCTCGTACTAGTCACGCGTTATTAAGTCATGTCGATCTGTCTCACGCCACTTGACAGGCACGTAGTCCAAGGCCTATTCATTTCATTTTGCCGCCTTTTCTATTTTGACAAAACTCTTTCCTCTCTCTCTTCATCTCTTCAGCTTTGTAAAATCGATTTCCCTCGACTTTCAGAGTTTCTCTCTCTAAAGATTTCCCAAACCGTCATTTTCATACCTTTGAAGTTCTATAACTGCCTCTTCCGTCACTGCCGGCACATCTTTCATCATTTGACTCTGATCGTTCGAGTCGTCTGACTTCGGCGTACCTCACTCTGGTGTCACCTTTTTCGGCTCCAATCGATAAGCCCCTAATTTTCTATTTGTACCTTTGTTCATACTTTTAAATAACTTGTACAGTTTTTAGCCATATGGTTTTTCATTGTGTCTGTTTACATGCCCCATATGTTGCCATTGAATCTGTTTTCTGTTTTTCGTCTGTTCTCATATTCTGGTTATCATTGAGTCATTTCTGGTTTCTTAAATCTTTGTTGTGCTTTGAATCTCGTGCTTGTCTGTGATTTGTGTTGTTCAATTTATCCTTGTGTCTATGCACACTATTTGTGGTTCTTGCACACACGTACGTAGTGTTCATAAATTTGATGCTTTAACAATTTGCCACTACTATTGACTTTTGCACATCTGCACACACTTACTCAGTGTTTCTTGAATTCCTGTTGCTTTCTTGATTCTGAATCATGTTCTTCTTTTTTGTTTTTCTTGCTTATTTCCAGATCTTGTCCTTGCAACTCTGTTTTCGTGCTTAGTTATTAGGTTTGGGATTTGCCCATAAATCAAATCCTTAGGAAAAACTAAGACAAATTCCCCTCAGATCTGCAAAAATCCTAGCTCCAGTGCCTGTTTAGGGTTTAGCCAAGGTCCTTAGACCCATACCAATCATTCTTTTCTGAAATCTTGCACCAGTCTTCATTTATGCCGACACTATGGGTATGTTTAGGTGGAGGGTAGACACCCCAGAAAAACTTGAGTACTTTAGGAGAGAGTTCTCTATCCCAGCCGATGTTCAGATCAGGTTAACTGGGAATGAGGACTCTATCATGCCTGATGGAGACTCCATGCCCTTCCCCGTTGTTGCATTCATTGAGTGTAGACTTCGGTTTCCTTTAGACATTCTCTTTAGGAAAGTCCTCCACTACTACAAACTCAACCCTTGTAGAAACCCCATTTTTGACCACCTTTAAGACTTGGGCGCCTCGGGTTGATCACTCAATGATGAAAGTTATGCTATGCAAACGTTCGATTTCTTCAGCAAGAAAAGCTTCTGAATCCCAACCTTACACCCCATTTTTGACCAAAATTTTTTTTAGGCCTTAAAACCCTTTCTTTCAAAATATTTTTGAAAATGTTTCTACGATGTTCCGAGGCTCGCATTTTGTTTAAAAAGTTATACTTTTCTGTAAACCGAGTAAGGACAAAGTGGAGATAAATGAAAGGGGGGTGAACTCTTTGAAAAAATCTTTAAAACATCTTATTTAGAGATTTGAATTTAAATAAAATTGGAGGAGAGGGAAAAAAACTAGTTGGCGAAGAAGTTAGGTATCAAATCGTTAAGAGAGAACTGAGTAGCCTTCACTAAATTAGGCCTATCTCTTTGTACACTTAGACTTTAGTTTTAAGGCCACCACCATTGGAAATTGGACTTCTGAGGCTTCAATTTAGATTAAGAATCTCCTAAAGCCGAGTCTAGATAAATGAGATATGGCTATTTGAAGTTGGGCATCAATTTGGTTAAGGTAGAAATGAGTAACCTTCATTAAAATAGGCATATCTCTTTACACACTTAAAATTTAGATATGAGTCTAACACCATTGGAAACTAGACTTCCGGGGCTTTAATTTAAACTCAAGAATGACCTAAAACAAAGTCCGGATGAAAGAGATATGCCCGTTTGAAGTCGAGCCTGGAAGTAAATTTTTGGTGGCCTGTAGGTGGCCGGTAATTCATACTTCTAGCCTGTCGGCCACTAGTGAAAAACACAGATATTTTTGGCCAGTTGTCCCCCAAAAGCTCCATCTCTTCCAGGCTTGATATTTTCAACCTAAGGGGTTGTTTTTCTATATATATAGGGGGCCTTCCTTCATAATTTAAGGTTAGAAAAAAATCCTTAAGGGCCAAAACTTGAAATTCTCTCTCTATCTCTATCTTGCAACCTATACACCCTCTCTCTACACTTCTTAAACCAATATTGGAGCTCTCCTTGTCGAGATTATTGAGTCCAAATTTCAGCCCTTGAGAGTAGGGGTGCAACTCGGGCGGGTTCGGTCGGGTTGGGGGTCTGCCCAAGCCCGACCCGAATTGTATTTGGCACTGCCCAAGCCCGCCCAAGCCCGACCATGAACCCGAACATTGTTGCCCAAGCCCGGCCCAAGTTTTGTATTTTGAACTCGGGTTGCCCGAATTGCCCGAGTTCAGAAACCTGTAGGTAGATCTAAGGGTAGACATAAAAGATACTAATCTAATGGTAGAAAACTAACCAATAAAAAATAAAAAATAAAAATTAAGACTAACTCTTTTACTTAATAGAAGACTAACCAAAAAAAAAATAAAAAAAAAATTAAGACTAACTCTTTTACTTAATTTATATAATATATTAAATTGAATTCGGGTTCGGGTTGCTCGGGTTGGCCATTGGTTCTGCCCAAGCCCGGCCCGAATTGCAATTCGGGCATCAAAAATCTGCCCAAGCCCGTCCAGATTACAAGATATAGTTGCCCAAGCCCTAAAAAAACTCGGGCTGGGCTCGGGTTGCTCGGGTTGAGCCCGCCCGAGTTGCACCCCTACTTGAGAGTGAGAACTTGTTGGTTTGTGAACAAAAGTGTTATTCCTTTTCAAGAGGTATAATTTTGAGCATCTTTGCACTACTTCTTTTCTATCTTTTCTTGCTGATTTTGAAGTTTTTTTTGAACTATTTTTATGGGCTGACGCTTGTGGCTAAAAGCTATTAAAGGTAGAGGGGTTAATCACTATTCTTTGAACCTTGTTCTCCAAACCTTTACACTTGTGTTTCCCATCTCTTCATCAACTTTTTTTTAAGCTTTTACCACTGATTTTTAGTGGTTTTCAGAGGCTAAAAAAGTGGTTTTGAAGTCCCAAAAATGGAGGGGTTAGCAACCCCTCCTTTGGCTTGTTTACTAGCTTAAATTGCTCCATGTTTTAGCTTATTGTTTTAGCTACTTTTGTCTTCATTCCAACACATTTTTGTACTATTTTTGGGTTGTGTAAACTCTGAAATTTTGGGCTGGAACTTGTGGTTTAAGGCCAATAAGGGTGGAGGGGTGGCTTACCATTCCTTCTACCTAGCTTCCAAGGCCTTTACCCTTGTGTTTCCCACCTTGTTGTCACCTATTTTTGTGCTTTTAAATACTATTTTTCAGAGTTATTTCAATAGCCAAAATCATGTTTTGAAGTCCAAAATTAGAGAGGTTAGCCTCCCCTCCTTATGTTTTGCTTACTAGCCTAGCTTGTGTTATGTTTGAACATATTAATCTAGTTTTTTTTTTGTCTTAATTCCAGCATGTTTTAGGGCTGTTTTTAGACTGTTTTTGACTGATAGTTGCATTTGAGCTTTGTTTTGCATACTTGTAGTGTAATTGTCTTCATGAGTTTAGTGGTTTAGGCCTTAGACACCATCTTATTTGAGTTGATTGCATTTATTTATGGCTTTCCATACTTGTGATCACTCTTAATCAGCTTTGCAACCTTCCTCCTTTCTTAGCTTTTGTTTTGCTTTGAAAGTGGTTCAAACTACTTGTTTGTTTAAGCATGAGATTGAGATGTCATGCTTAATGGTTTAATCCCTTTGGGGGTTCATTACCAACATTATGATATCTCTTTCATGCCCGAAACAACTCTTGGTTTGAGCCCTCTTTCCATTAGAGGACTTAAATTCACCTTTTGGACTCGATAAATTAAGGAATGGTTGGTAAACTAAAATGAAGTAATAAAATTGAGGCTAAAAATGGTGCAAGATAAGAATTTACTTTTGTGTTCAATCGGACGTTAATTGAACACATGGAAGCTTGAGGCATTTCATACTCATTAGTGATGAAATGGTTCAAGTTTCTAAGGTCACCACTTCCCTTGATCAATTCATGAAAAGGAAGAGGTTTGTGTCTTATTTTGTTGCATTTATTAAACTTGCACACTTTGGTTCATAAGCCATCATGCAATGAAATTGCTTGAGTTGATGGTTTATGGACCAAGTTTTGTCTCTCATTTGATCTGTTCATGATAAGAAGGAATGAGTTGTGCAGAAAACCCTTGAGAATACCCTGTGCATGTTCTGTTTGTTCTCTGTTGCAGCAAGATGAACCCTGCAACAGTGGCCGGCAGGCCTTTACTCTTGGCCGGCCAACCACTAATGCAAAATCTAGTAGTGTGTTTTTTGAGCAGAGCAAAGCTATTCTGGAAGTGGACAAAGGTGTAAGTGTCCTACTGTGCAACAGAGACATTCAACAACAGAAATAGTGCCTTTTTCGAGAGGAAACTGTATGTATGTATGAGCCTTCCATCGGTCCTCGGGATCCATGTTACATACATTAGTATTGTGATTAAAGTAGTGGCTTTGTAATTAATCAGTTAGTTAACTAGTTGTTTGATTTCGTCTTGTAAGTATTTTAATTAGCTAGAATAGTTAACTAATTCGGTTTGTAATAATTAGTTAAGTAGTTTAGCTATTTATTCATTTATTTTGTAATAATTAGCTTAGCTTTAATTAGTTAGCTAGTTAGTTAGTTTATTTGGACTCTCCTTCGTGAGAGCGTAATGTTGTAATAATATGTATGTCTTCCAACCCCACGTCTTTCTCCCTTTTATTTACTTGCTTATGATGGTTAGTTTAGGGACATCATGTTTTGTTTAGCATTCTTCATGTTTGCATCCATTTGCATTGCATACACCGAGGCTCGGTTTATCATTCTAACTTACATTGTTAGATAAATATTTCTTTGAACACGTGCTTAGACCGCATGCTATTTAATTGTTTCATATGTCATGCTAGTAACTGAGCCTTGTAATTGCATATAGCATGTGTTGCATTAGTCATATTACATAAGTTATGATCATGCATTTTTCTAACTCATTTTTCTTTTGGCTTAGAGTATTAGGTGAACTTTTACTCGCTTTAGCACATCGCATGTGTGTGATTGTTGCCATGTCTAGCATGCTTGCCATAAGACTAAGTGCTTAAATGATAAACTGTTTTGAATGCCTGTGGATGAAGGCTAGTTGCTTGAATTGGAATAATTTGAGTAATGTTCATATGCGATCACCTTTTCAAGTGGTACATATTTCGAAACAATTTTCAAAAACAAACATGAATCAAGCGTTCCAATTCTTGTAAGTTAGTCTATACTTGTGTGTGTACGCATCACATAGTAATGCTAGCCTAATAAACCGGAACAAAAGCGTATAATGTAGATAAGATTCATATCATGATTAGTAGAGGCCGATCTTTGATCGGGTGAGCATGGGTGCTTAATTCATGACTTTCCCCTCTCATACCTAAGTTCCCGAGCCGAGACAATCTTGGTGATGACGGACACGTGGCCTTTGGCATGAGTCATGGGTTTCCTAAATTTTTCAAAAATATTTAGGTGGCGATTTTATATCTGGCGAAGCAGTCCATTATTGGCAATTTGATTCAAAATCGATTTTTCAAAAGATTTGCCAGATTAGGACTCTTTGGTGCTTGTCTATTTCACATTGCACTTGTGGAATCAGATTCAGAACAGCGAAAGTCCAATATTGTAGGGCTTATTTCGACTCCCGCGAGGGGGAGTGAAAAAGTCGAGCTACAGTTTCTGGCGACTTTGTTGGGGACTTTGGAGAACTTGACTTGAACTTCATGATATGAAATTTTATCTACACTTATATGTTTCTTTGCATTTGCATTTGTATTGGTGCACCTAAGTCACTGTGTTTGCCATCTGCTATTCCTGGATGGTTTACCGGAGACTTGCCTAAAAGCTTGGCAAAAGGCTGACCAATCATGGGCTCTGCCATGATGGGAACACAACCCTTGGATTTGGACTACCGCTGTACCGTTTGATCCTCTTTTTACTTCTCGGTGTTAGGTGTGAAAGGTATATTAGGTAGTCTTGCTGAGGTACCCTTCTGACCATTTGGCCTAGCTGCATATAGAAAAGACATAGAGACTGTTCGAAACTAGGACAGGATGCTCACTTGAAATGCAGGATTGCTTGAAACCGCTTGATTGAAGTAGTGAAACCTTAGATCATGCCAAAACTAGGACAAGGTAACCCTACCCCCCTCATAGGGGGTGTTTTGGCTCTCTTTACCTGGTATGTGCTTTGCAGTGAAAATGTACAGGGGTGCTTCATATCAGTGGTACAGTTGGTATTAGTTTGTGGGGAAGAAATCAGCAGGGTGTACATTCATTCAGCTGTGATTGTATCTATTCTATGAAATTGGGCTGAGGTGCCGTCTGTTTTCTCTTTTGCTAGGTAGTCCTGGAACAACAGCTATAGAAGGCTCTGATATCTCCCCGGGTACTCTGGACTTGTGTTGATAGACTTTGTCAGGTCAGAGATATAGTTTAAGGGCAACCAGTGTTTCCTTCGCCGATGGCAAGACAAAGAAGGGCCAAACAGGGATCACCGGTTCCATTGTTCCAGCATTTACCAACTAGATCACCTCTGTTCAGCTATAGAAGGCTCTGATATCTCCCCGAGTACTCTGGACTTGTGTTGATAGACTTTGTCAGGTCAGAGATATAGTTTAAGGGCAACCAGTGTTTCCTTCGCCGATGGCAAGACAAAGAAGGGCCAAACAGGGATCACCGGTTCCATTGTTCCAGCATTTACCAGCTACATCACCTCTGTTCAGAGCACGACCATCTACCCCTATCATGGCTCAGCCTCCAACAAATCTAGAGGATTTACTGATCCGTCTTCAGCAATCAATAGGTTTGCTACAACAAGATATAGCTAGGCAAGCTGAGATATTGCAGAAAATGATGTTCAACTTTAAAGACCTCCATGAAATTGGGGTTCAAATCAAGGAGTCCATCAGACAAGGGCTCATTGTGGAAGGTAATGAGCTTATACAGAGGAATGTTGTTCGCAATTCTAATGGTAGCACAACTGTGAAATGCTCAGAAGTAAACACTGCCACCATGCCTATCAAAAACCCTCTTCTTGATAATAGCCAAAGACCAAACACTTCAACTTGGCCCCAAGCCCCGAACTTTCCATCCTTTTTTCATGAGTCTCTCTCAAGCTTTAACAATGCTGCTAGAAAAAGGGCACCTAGAACTCCTAGAACCCGGATCCCTCCCAAATCCTCTTCCACCAAGACATGACCCCGCTAAATACTATGCCTATCATCAACAGCACGGTCATGATACAAACCGTTGCATCTGCCTCCATCATAAGATTCAGGATCTTATTGATGAAGAGATCATAGCTCTACCAAAAAAACCTCAGGCTAACACTAACCCAATACCTTCACATCTCAACCTAATCCATACACTACCATCCACCTACAACCCCAGCATATACATCGCCCCAGCCCATTTACCCAAGTCTGAGGTGTTCATTCCAGAAAGTACGGACTTGTGCATGATGGATGCACTTGAACCTCAATCATCTCAAACACATGAACCCACTATTTCTGAGCTAATGAACATGATTGAAGGTTTACAGAGAACTGTGGCAGATTTAGCCTTTAGAATTTTGGCTCCATCATCGACCACATCACAGGCCAGAAATTTCACGCCAAAAGGCTCTTCAATCTTGGGGCGAGCTGTAATTTAAAAGGGCCAACCTAAAGCTATCTTAGGTCTGGGTAATGACATGTCAACAATAATTGGGCTCCGCTCTGATATAGCGACCTAATCCCTTGGCAAAGTGGAGGCAAGTGGCAAGAACATGGTTGGGGCAAGTATCGATCCTTATAAACATCTTCAATGGGCTATTGAGGCTTTCAAGGTCAAAGGGCTAAACAAGCAGCAAGTGTTGGCGGCTGTTGCAAAAATTGTGGATGACACTTTTGTCACTAAGGTTGGGAGCATTTCGAATCAAGGGACAAGCCATTAAAAAGGCTGTCGTACCAAAAACACCCTTTTCAGCTCCAATCCTACACTTGGAAGAGATCATCAAACCCAGTCAACACCTACCAACCCCTCTACCAATCCCTCCAGGACTGGTAACCGCACCTATAATCCCCTCTACATGACCTTATCCAAAGCTCCCCAAATCCTCGTAGGACAAGGCCATCTCAAACCCCTTGACCTTTGGCCTCTCCCTGATCCCCTTCCATCTAGGTATAAAGCGGTCAAATATTGTACCTTCTATTAACAAACCGGCCATGACACTGACAGTTGTTTTCGTCTTAGCTATGAAATACAAGATCTGATTGACAACGAGGTCGTCGCCGCACCAGGTCCTACAAAGTCTATCGGCACTGGATCAGTGAACTGGAGAGATAATGTGACTATGTGATCGGGGAGGAACCATCTGTTGATAGCGCTCATTTTACTCTGGTTATGGCGAATTGCACACACTATTTTGAGCAATTTGTAAATGTTGTTTATTTTACTTTCAACCTCAGGTATTGAGTCAGTCTTGTTGTATTGAGTCAGTCTTGCTGCGTCGGAGGTTGGTGATTTCAGGCATGTTAACTTGGGTATCACTTTCTTGTTTTGTGTTTGTCTTTTACACTTTTTCTTTTGCGTCTGTTTTTGCCATTGAGCCAGTTGCGCCAGAAGATCTGAATGAAACAACAGTAATTTTCACTTACTTTATCTGTGCCTTTAAGTCATTGCATTGACCTAAGTTCTTCAAAACTTTTCTAACACTATGATGAAGACAAAGAGGGAGGAATTCCTCGGGATTTGAAAAAATTTGATCAACTGAGAGGAAGAAAGGCATGCTAAGCCCTTAATGAATAAGGTCATGTTTGTTAATATGAGTACTGAGAAGGATCCTGGCTTGATCCAGATTGGTTCTACATTGTCTGCAGAAGAGCATGAGCGACTAGTCGCTTTATTAAAGTGAATTTCAAAAAAGTTTTACGTGGTTCTATGAAAACATGCCTGGAATTGATCTTGTGATTACACAACATAGGATCACTCTCAGCCTCAAGACTTGACCCCTTTGTTTTCAAACCTTGAACCTTGATTTAGAATGTTCAATGATCAACCAAAATATGAGGTTTGCATGGTTAGATTGAAAGCAACCCTTGAACTAGGGGCAAGAAGGTCAGATGTGATCAAAGGAAGCTTGCATAACTAGATGAGAAGCAGCCCTGGAACTAGGGGCAAAAAAGGTCAGATATGCTCAAAGATTTAAAACTGGGTCATTTCTCAAGCCAATAAAGATCGGCAAGAAAGCCAAATCCCAGAATCTGAGAGAAGAAAATTTCTATTGAAGGACAATCAAGTTTCTATCCACAACACTGGGGGCAAAGTCAGCCCCAATTGAATGGGCCCTTAGATTATCAAGACTCTTTAGTCAGAAACAATAGCCATTCTCGTGGATTCCGGTGGCTTAAAGATCCTACGGCCAATTAACATGGACAAGTTAAACTTTTTTATCCTTGAGAGGCTCACTGGTCCGAAAACCCGGAAGGACGACCTCGGCAAAAGTTAGAGCAAGAAAAAAATAAAAAGAAATGAAAAAAATGATGAATGAAAACAAAGAAGAAAAAAAAAAGAAAAAGAAAATAAAAATGAAAAGGAAAAATAGAGCTCGCAAGGTTGAAAACGTGAAAGGGCGGCCTTGGCAAAAGTTAGAGCACAAAAGAAGAGTGTCAACACTCGAGTGAACATCAAACCCGAAACTACGTACAATCTGATTCCCATCTTTGGGATACGTAGGCAACTTCATCCTGAAGTTTGGCCCCAACCATATTCAACTTGCTTGTCTCATCTATGTTGATTGGCTTATCCTTACTCAACTCGGCTATCCTATCCATGTATAAATTGGCTCATCTTCAGGCTCATCTTCATTCAAAATCAGGTGTCCTATTCCGTTAGAAGATTCAGCCGAAAGACAAATCAAGTTCAGATCTGAGATTGTGCATCTCAAGGGTTAATTCCTCGTTGGTCAAGCAGTGGCCATTTGCAAAAACAGTTTTGAGAATTTTAATGAGGTTGACTAATTTTCTCAAAAATTATTCCATTTTTTCCAAAACTGGACCATTCTTGGACCCAAAAAAGAAAAATTTTCTGTGCTCATAGTCTGACTTACATGATTTCAAAGCAGAAAGTCAAACAAGCATGTTAATCTAACTCTCATATTGGTCAAAATTGTTTTAGCAGAAAGCCAAAAACAAAAATGGTCAAAGTGATGAACCAGGGGCACAGTTGAGTCAGGTTTTCTGTCTTTTCCCCATTATCAACGTATTCGTCAGAAAGGACATAACTGAAGCTAACAGTAGAGGGCCAAAAGCTCTCTCATTCTCCAAGCAGCAAGGTATCAAGCCAAGTGCGAAGCACGAACTAGAAATGGAGATGGATATTCGACACCCTCATCTAGACGGGTTCGATTATACCCAAATTGGCGTCTGACCCGGAATGGGGACATAAAAAATGCAATGTGTGAGACCAATCAATTGTATACCTGGCCGGTGAGACATGCTATAACTTATCTTGATCAAGTTAAGCTAAGGGCATCGCCAACTGATGTCAGTTGTAGATCTGCTACACGTTCAGTCGCACCATAGCCCCTCTGCGGGAAAGCTCACTAGTTGTGAGCAAAAGAAGGAGAATTTAGTAGAATACCAGGGGCAAGAGCCTACAACTTCCTGTTTATCCATCAACCACCCATGGGAGGAATAAAAAAAAAAGAGAGATTAAAGAATAGAGAGATGTACGCTGAGATAAAAAGTGAGGAAAGGGCTTGTCAGAGAAATAGATATTAAATACCAAAGTGATGTGAGAATCACAAATGAGAAAGGATGGGAAACAATACCCCGGAGAAACAGGCTCCTCGTGAACTGAGAAGTTTCCCGCCGATGGAAAGCAAATGTCCGAGTGTTGTGTTTGTGGTTTTGTTTGTTGTGAGTCTTGTTTTGAGTCGTTTTGTGTTTAGGTTGTTTTTATTTTCCCTTTGTTGAGTCATTTTGACTGTGGTCAGTCGTAGGCTCAGTACTCGGTCAAGAACTCATTCTTAATTTCAATTTCAAAAATAAATCATTTTGTGCTCAGAGTGCTGTGCCATTCCCAACATAGTGTACAAAACAAGATTTTTTCTTTCATAAACTGTAGGGTCCAACCCCGATCAAGAGAGAGAATAGAACAAGGACCTATCTGAAGCTACATGAGTTCTGGACTGCAAAGCAAAAGAGAAGAGGAAAATTTGGAGCATCCTAGAGTGTTTCAACTTCAGCAAATTCCGAGACTGCATTCCAGGTGCACCTTCTCAGGCCTCACCATTTCTCTGGAGTATGAGTGTACCTCGACCCTGAGTTCAAGCCTGCTTCAAGTCAAAATGGCGATCAAAGCGGCTTACAGATGTTACCCCTTGCCAATATGAATAGGATATATCCCTTTTGAGCATGTTACAAAGTCTCCAAGGGGTAAATCGGAGGTTGTCGCCGAACAACATCTTTTGTTCAATCTGTCGTTTTGTCAAAATTTCATATTATAGAATGTGCATTTTCACATATACTCATGTTGTACACGTGCCTTGCATCGTTTATGATTCATGCACAGAATATGATTTTAATTTTGCATAGAATATGCTTTCAATTTTTGCATAGAATATGCATTCAATTTTGCATAGAATATGCTCTTGTTTCTTGCTTCTTGCAGAGAGCATGCTTTCAATTAACCTAATGTATCAGTTGTCTATCTTGCATGAAACATGCATTGTCAATGTATTGCTTTGTAAACCAATCACTTCGTGCATCTACCGCACAATTGCATACTACATCGTGCATCCATCACACGGTCATTCTGTGCATCTATCACGCAATCATACACTTTGTATTGCACTATCCTTTGTATCGCGCTATCTTGCGCACCCTTTTATCGTGCTATCTTGTGCATCCTTTGTATCTCGCTATCTCGTGCATCTTTTGTATCGCGCTATCTCGCATACCCTTGTATCGCGCTATCTGGCGCACTCTTATATCGCGCTCTCTTGCGCACCCTTGTATTGCGCTATCTTGTGCATCCTTTGTATCGCGCTATCTTGCGCATCCTATAACGCATTATCTTATGCACTTTGTTCGCACTATCTTGCGCATCCCGTATCGCACTTTCTGGTGCACCTTCACTCGTACTGTCTTGTGTACTCCCTTGGTCTAGAAGACCTTAAATCCTCTAAAGGTACAATTCCTTTGGTGTTTTTCGTTCCCGAATGACTTCTGGTGGTCTAGTATAGCCACCTGCCTGTGTTTGCGGTGAGTTCCTAGGAGATTAACTGAGACGGTGAAAATTAGAGTTCGAGTGGTTGAGGCTTAGAACGTAAATGTTCGGGAATTTCGTGACTGAAGTCTGGTTTAAATACCCAAGGGTGTATCCTCGGCTTAAAATCTGTATGGCAACCCCATAGGTTGAGGTAGCTTGTATGCGCCTCAATTCTTAATACTGAACTAACCTAGTCTGTCACCCTGTTGGAGAATAGGGAAAGTTGTGAACATAGCCAGGGAAAAAAGTAGTACCTGTGGTTTGGAAGCGCAAGATGAAGGAAGAAGTCTTGAAACCAAGAACAAGTAGAAGATCACCAACAGCATAAAGTGAGTCATCGCCAATTAACCCTGCCAGGTACTTTCTAAGGCACCACTTCCTAGCTACTACATCATATCCATTATTACCTATTACATCTATCATATGCATCTACTACATTATCTATCGCATCCAGTACATCATTATCCATTTTATCGCCTACATCCTTTCCATGTTAAGCTTAGTTTGGCATGTGCTCATATCTTTCCTTCGTTGAAACATAGTTCTGTCATGTGTAAGTACCCATGCTGCGTTGAGGCCAATATTGAGGGCGTCGTGTGTTAAACGTGGTATGTTTTGTGTCCATGCCCTTTCTAGGTAAGACGCAGTTTGGTTTGCGCTCCTTATTCATTACATCCATTGCATCCATTGCATTGTACTTTGTCTTGTTGCATTCAGCATTTAGGATCATGATCTTTTCCCAGTAAACCATTTCTCACTTATATCATATCACCCAATTACTTGTACACTTTCTCTTTCTGCGAAAAACATAGTTTTGCATGTGCTTGGACCCTTTTCACATTAAAACATTTTTCTGTTTTGTGTAAGTATCAATACTGCTGTAGACGCCCCCGAACGTCCCGGGAGGGAAATCCTATTTTGTTCATTTGGGGCTCACTACAGTTCGGACTCAAATTGTCACGGCTCTTAATCTGATCTCACAATGTGCAATATGAGATTGAAAAATCACCAAAGAGTCCAAATCCGGCAAATCGTTTTTGGAAAACAGATTTTTTAGAAAGAAGTGCCAGACATGGACTGCTTTGCCAGATACAAAGTCGCCACTTAAATATTTTTTATGGTAACTCGTTTGCCTAAGGCCACATGTCCGTCATCACCAAAGTTGCCTCGGCTCGAGAACTTGGGTATGATTGGGGAAGGTCAGCTATGAGCACCTTCACTCGCCCGATCAAAGATCGGCCTCTACTAACCATGATATCTAGTTTTGAAAACATTATGCGTTCTTATTTCGATTAATTAGCTAATCTTACTATGTGATGCGCACGACACAAAAGTATAGACCAGATCGCCTAATTTGGAACAAAGCATCGCATATCTGTTTGTTTGGAAATCGGTTTGAAATTTGCTACTCGCAAGTAGGCTAAAACATGGATTTCAACGAGTTGTTCCAACTCAAACAATCCAACATTCACCCACAGGCATTCAGGCAAATATATCACATAAGCATATAGTCACATGGTAAGCATGCTGTCATGTTAACATTCACACTCATGCGAGATGCTAAAACATAAATACTTACAGCGTACTCCGAGCCAAAACAAAGAACATGTTAGCAATCAAACGTATGATCCAAGTCCATGTTAAATGGCTAATGCATCACAGGCAAAATGCAATCTAGAATAGGCTCGGCTAATCCTAGGATGGCATGTGAAATGCAACAAGCAACATGTATTCAAGTTAGATTTGAAATACTATGCAGTTAGCATGACGCGCCGAGCCCGGTGCATGCAATACTGATGAATTAATGCACACATGCATAGCATAAGGTATGCTAAATTAAATATGCCCTAGTACTAAGCATCAAAAGCAGGTAAGTAAAAGGGAAAAAGAAATGGGGGTTGGAAGACATGCACACACACACCCACACTTATTACACATTCGTCCTCGCTCGGAGGGACCAAAAGAATAATACAAATTAATTAACCTAAAAGCTAATTAATTATTACAGACCACTTAACTAGTTAAGCAAATTAACTAAGCCAAGAAAGCAATAAAACAGCCTCGGGAAGAGGGTCCAATGCATGCGTGCTCGGGTTTGCTCGGAAATCCGTCACCATGCACAAGCTGCCTTTGTTTACCTTGCTCTGCTCTTTTGAAAATTGCACAAGTCCCAAGGAACACTCTCTGAACACTGTGGAGCATCACCGACCATGGTAAGAGGGTCATCGACCAAATATTCAGCTCTCGACCATCCATCATTGGTCGATCGGCACTTTATGCAGTCGACCGGCCATATTTATCTGCAGAATCCTGTTTTGACAGCAGCAGAGGGCAAACATGGCATGGCAATGCATTTCAAGCAAATGTTTGCACAAACACCCTCCTTATCATGTTCATGACTCAAAGGAGGATGGTCCTCCACCCTCGGGCCACCAATCGCGCATTTCAATGCGTGATGGCCAAAGAGGCCAAGTTATGCATTTTGATGTCAAATGAAATGCAAACCAAATAAACACATAAGGCCCAACCTCTATCACTTGATCAAGAGACAAGGCATGCATGCTCAATGCAATGCAACCTAGACATGTGAGCTTAGTATGCAATCATGAGCATGAAAGCAAGTAATGTGTACTAAGCACACAACCTAAACAAACAAACATGCAAGGCATGTAACAACATGTGCAAGCTAACAAGCATGCAATATGCAATGTGAACATGCAAACATGCAAGACACATAAAATGTTAAGCAACCAAGACAAAAGGAAGAAAACATGCTAAATGCAATGTGATTCAAGCATGCAACACATGCGATAGGCCAAGTATGCAACAACACACAAGGCGAGCATGCAATAACATGCAAAGGAAGGACTTACACCAAGATGGACAACTCTCTACTAGGTCCAAAACAGTGGCCAAATGCTAAGGAAATGAAGGCCAAAACACATACAAACATGTATGCACACATGGGCCAACTCTTAAGCATAAAGAAGCAACTTTTAAGCACACTTAAAAGAGGATAAACATGGACTAATGGCAAGCATAGCAAGCTCTGAAAATACATGAGGAATGATGCCCAATCAACCTATCAATGCAAGCAAGGCATGCAACTATGTCCAAAACTCAAGGTAAGCTAAGGGGCTTAAACCATAGCTATATGAAGCAAGTCCCAACGGGCCATGGGGACTCAAAACCACCCCAAGGCAGATCAAAACAAGGTCAAAGGCACACCTAGATGGCATCTAAATGGCCTAAGTCTAAAGACATGCAAAAGGGTTCAAACATGGAGCATAAGATAGCAACCTCTTGAAGCATTAAAGGAGCATCAAATGCAAGCATACAAGCATACCATAAGGACTGAAATGATTTTATAAGTGGTGTCAAACCACTGAAACAAGCCAAGTAATGCATGCTCAACACTCACACACCCAAGGCTAACAAACCAAAATGCAAGGTGGCTATGCAAAGCATGTGATGGATGGCCAAAACAACTCCAAACAGACCTTAAGCATACTAAGACATGCATAAAAGCTTCACAAAACTAGGCCAAAAACATGCTAGAAAGAAGGCTTAAAGCACAAAGCATGTTAAGGCAATTCATGGCATTACAAGACAAGTATGCAAAGCAAGCATGGTGTGTCTAAACCACCTTAAAACATTGCTATATCATGGCAAAATAAGCACAAATACTAGCTAAGACATGGCTAACATGAACTCAACAATGGTGCTCACACATGAGGCTAAAATGACAACTTTTGAAGACAACAAGGAGAGGGGATGGCCCTCTCCTTCTTAGGACCTCAAAGCACCATCCCCACCACTGAAATCCAGAGGGATTTCAGTGGTGAGGAGGCCCAAACAAGGTGGTCCTGGAGCTCACCAAAATAGCACAAAATGGGGGCCAAACAAGGCCTAAGAGGGGTCAAACAACCCCAAAAACCAAAACAACCTTAAACAACTATTTTAAGCACTTTAAATCAAAAATTTTATATGTTATAAGTTAAGCTTAAAAATAGATTCAAGGATGGCTAAAAGCCTATGCAAAAATGGAGAATAAAGGGGTAAAGTTCTTACCCTTGAAGACCTTCTTCACAAGGACCACTCCAGCCCCTTCTCCAAGCTTAGATTAACTCAAGAACTCTGAAATCACTCCATAGTACCTCAGTAGCTAAAGGAAAGTGTAACTCTAGGTGTTTGTGTGCAAAACTATGAGCAAAACACCTTAATACACACACAAAGAGCAAAAGAGAGAGAGATATAGAGATAGATAGATACATAAGACCTAACCCTAATTCAGACCTCTGGAACTCTTTTTTGTAACCCTTGAGGAGGGAGGAGAAGGCCTCCCTTTATAGAGGATCACTCTTGCAAAGCTTACAAAATAAGCTAAGCAAGAGTGAAATCCCTCCATACACAGCTGGCACAAAATGGGGGTGCAAAGTGGGTGCCAGCTAGCACAGCTGACACAAAATATCTACCAAAAGCAGATGCACAGTGGTCGACCAACCAAAAATTCCAAATTGACCAAATAAATGGTCGACCGACCAAATAGAGTGCCGACCGACCAAACATTTGGCCGATGGCAACAAAACAATGACCGGTGGCCTCAAGCTATGGCCAGTGAGATGTGGGGATGGCCAACAAGCCATTCCTTGCTCCTCAAAAGCAAAACACAAGTGTTTGGTACAAAACCAAACACAAAACAGGCAAGTCGAGAGGTCTTGAGGCAAGGCGCGTGGCCGAGACCTCCGAGAACTCAAGACGAACACGAACATGGATGATCACCGAGTGTTCAAACGGTAACGTCCAAGTCTTGAGGACGGTCAAAAATGGGGTGTCTACAACTGCGCTGAGGCCGGTATTGAGGATATAGGCACTTAGCCTGTGTTAAGTGTCGTTAGGTTGTGCCCACTTCTTTTCTATATAAAACGTAGTTTGATTTTACATCTCCATCCCTTTATGGCATTCATGTGATTTTGCATTGCTTGTGGTTTGATTATTTCGTTACATTGTATATCATTTACATTGTTTTGTTGCATTGCGTATCATTTGTATCCTGCCCTTGAACTACACTGGTTTGATTCCTTACAACGGGATATATAGGCAACCTTTGGGTTCAACCAACTGCATTTGCATTTTGTTTGTTTTTCCAAGTCTTATGGCCTTGTCAAATGGGTCTTCTTCGGGCTTTGACATTCACTCACGTCATTTCATGACTTCGAGCTCGGTCAAATAGGGGCAACTGTAGACATCCCATTTCTAACCGCCTTTAAGACTTGGGCGTCTCAGGTTGATCACTCGATGATGAAAGTTATGCTGTACAAACATTCGATTTCTTCAACAAGAAGAATTTCTGAATCCCAACCTTACACCCCATTTTTGACCAAAACTATTTTGACCAAAAGTTTTTTTATACCTTGAAACCCTCTCTTTCAAAATATTTTTGAAAATGTTTCTACGATGTTCCGCGACTCGCATTTCATTTAAAAAGTTACACTTTTCGGTAAACCGAGTAAGGACAAAGTGGAGATAAATGAAAGGGGGGTGAACTCTTTGAAAAAATCTTTAAAACATCTTATTTAGAGGTTTGGAGTTCAAGAAAATTGGAAGAGAGGGAAGAAAACTAGTTGGGAAAGAAGTTGGGCATCAAACCGTTAAGAGAGAACTGAGCAGTCTTCACTAAATCAGGCCTATCTCTTTGTAAACTTATAAAATAGTTATAAGGCCACCACCATTGAAAATTAGACTTCTGGAGCTTAAATTTAGACTCAAGAATCTCCTAAAGCCGAGTCCGGATGAGGGAGATACGGTTGTTTGAAGTTGGGCATCAATCCGGTTAAGATAAAAATGAGTAACCTTCACTAAAATAGGCATATCTCTTTGCACATTTAGAATTTAGATGTTAGGTTTCACCATTGGAAATTAGACTTCCGGGGCTTCAATTTAGACTCAAGAATGACCTAAAACCGAGTCCAGATGAAGGAGATATGCCCGTTTGAAGTCGGGCTTGGAAGCAGATTTTTGGTGGCCAGCAGGTGGCTGACAATTCACACTTCTGGCCTGCTGACTACTGGTGAAAAACACAGATATGTTTTGTCAACTGTCCCCCAAAAGCTCCAGCTGTTCCAAGCTTGATATTTTTGATTTAAGGGGCTGTTTTTCTATATATATATATATATATAGGGGGCCTTCATTCATGATTTAAGGTTACAAAAAAATCCTTAAGGGCTAAAACTTGAAATTCTCTCTCTATCTCTATCTTGCAACCTATACACCCTCTATATACACTTCCTAAATCAATATTGGAGCTCTCCTTGTTGAGATTATTGAGTCCAAATTTCAGCCCTTGAGAGTGATGACTTGTTAGTTTGTGAACAAAAGTGTTATTCCTCTTCAAGAGATATAATTTTGAGCATCTTTGCAGTACTTTTTTTCTATCTTTTCTTGCTAATTTTGAAGTGTTTTTCAACTGTTTTTATGGGATGAAGCTTGTGGTTTAAGGCTATTAAAGGTAGAGGGGTTAATCACCTTTCTTTGAACCTTATTCTCTAAGCCTTTACACTTGTATTTCCCATCTCTTCATCAAAATTTTTTGAGCTTTTACCACTGGTTTTCAGAGGTTTTCAGAGGCTAAAAAGGTGGTTTTGAAGTCCAAAAAATGGAGGGGTTAGCCACCTGTAGACCCGACTTCCTTCGCGTGCCCCCCTTTTGGAGAGGGCGCGAATTTGGTCTTACCACTACAGTTCGGACTCCTATCACGGTTCTGAATCTAATCTCACAAAGTGCAATGTGAGACTGATAAACACCAAAGAGTCTAAATCTGACAATTGGTTTTAAAAAATCAATTTTGAATGAAAAAGTGCCAACATGGACTGCTTTGCCAGATTGTAGAGTCGCCACCTAAATATTTTATTTTTGGAAAATTTAGGAAACCCTGACTCGTGCCAAAGGTCGCGTGTTCGTCATCACCAAAGTTGCCTCGGCTCGGGAACTTGGGTACGAGAGGGGAAGGTCATGCAATGAGCACCCCCACTCGCCTGATCAAAGGATCGGCCTCTACTAACATGATATGTTGTTTTAAAAACACGTGTGTTCTTATTCCGATTATTATCTATCTTACTATGTGATACGCACAGCATACAAGTATAGACCTAATCACGAGAATTGGAACAAAACAACTCATGTTTATTTTCAAAAATGGTTTGAAAGTGCTACTCACAAGTAGGCTAAAGCGCGGATTTACCACCCTCAAGTGGGCTTAAAAAAATGATGATTTGCCACTTCGCAAAGTGGGCTTAAAACTCACAATCATCGAGTTGTCTTAATTCAGGCAATCAAGCCTTCACTCACAGGCATTCAAGCAGTTAATCACTTAAACAAATAGCCTCATGGCAAGCATGCTATCATGGCAAGCATGCTATCATGGCAACACTCACACTCATGCAAGTATGCTAAAATGTAAACACTCGCAGTGTACTCTGAACCAAAACAGAAAACTAGTTAGAAACAATGCATGATCCTAACTATATAGAATGCCTAATGCAACACATGCAATAATGCAACTAAATAGGCTCAGCTATCTAAGATGGCATATGAATGCGACAATTGATACACGTATTCAAATAGGTATTGAAATACGATGCAGTTTGAATGATGCACCGAGCCCGGTACATGCAAGACAAATGAATGATGCAAACATGCAAAACATAAGGTATACTAATCAAAATATGCCCTAAAACTAACCATCGTAAGCGGTTAAGTAAAAGGGAGAAAGAAGTGGGGTTGGAAGACATGCACACAAACAAGCACACTTATTACAACATAGCGCCCTCTCGGAGGAGGGTCCGAATAAATAAGCTAACTAGCTACGCTAATTAAGCTAATCAACCAATGAACTATTATTACAAACTGAATTGAATAACTAGCTATGCGAAGTTAATTAAAATATTATAACACAGATTAAACTAATTAATTACAACACATGTAATCAACTACAACTAGCTAGTAAAGCGGTAAAATGGCCTCGCGGGCGAGGGAGACATGCGTGCTTGGTTGGCTTCGCCCCGAAAATCCACTACCTTGCATCTAAATGCCTCTGTTTGCACATCTTTGGACCTCTGAAAATTGTGCCAACCTCCAGATTGCTTTTGTTTGATCTCAAGAACACACTGTGGGTTGGTCAGCCATGATTGGTGGCCATCGGCTAGTACTGGTGGCCGGTCGGCTAGTACATGTGGCCGGTCGACCACTACTCTCCTGAACTTCCTCCTTTTGCTGCAACAGAGAGCAAACAGAGGCATGGCAGTGTATTTGCATGGAAATGTGTGTACTACTGCACTCCTTATCATGTCTCAAGCTCAAAGGAGTGTGACACTTGGCTCTCAAGCCACCAACCAAGCATCTCAATGCATGATGGCTAAAGAACCAAGATTGTACAAGCTTAATGAATGCACATATAAAACTCAAAGAGCCTCCACCCTATCATCCATGATCAAGGGGGACGACGACCAAGAAATGTGACACGTTTCATCACTTGGAGTATGAAACGTCCCACATTTCTTGTGTTTAGATTAACGTCCGATCCAAACACATGCAATGTAAACAACATGCTTATCTTTGTCATGTTTTACTTAGCTCATTTTTGTTTACACGTTTTAGCTTACCAATTAATCCCTTAACCGGTTAAGTCCAATATAAAAGTCCTCTAATTGGAAAGAGATGGCCCAAGCCACAAGCACCTTGAGCATGAAAGAAGCCTCATGTTTTTGGTTAGTAGAAACCCTCAACGGAGGATAAAACCATTAAGCATGTGAACTTCAATGCCACATTCAAGCCATCAAGGGGCTCAAGACTACTTTCAAAGCGAATGAAAGAGTGAAACAATGGAGTGCAATGGTATATATTTCAGCACTGAAATGACATGCTAAATGACTTAAAATCATGCAAACAAACCATGCACAACATGTTAAGAGTCTAAAGCATTGAAACTAGTGAAGGACACAACACTAGAGGTATGCAATACAAAGCTCAAATGACCAAATCAGCTATGGACAGACCTAAAACATGCTAAATCAGTGGCCTAATCATGCTAAAACTTTGGCACAAAAGGCAAGAAAATCATGCGCACATGTTGGCTCGCAAGCAAGGCACAAAGCTTAACTCTTAGAAGCAATGAAGGAGTGACACATGCGAGTGTGGCAAAGATATATGCTCTGAAATCATATTCTAAATGATGTCATATCATGGAAACAACTCAAATAAGGCATGCCAAGAGCCTTAAACCACAAAGCTAATAAGGGCAGGTTACACTATAGCTATACAAAGCGAAGCACATGCAACCAAGGCCCCTTGAAACAGAGTTAAAGCATGCTAAAACATTAGCAAAAATGTGCTGGAGTTGAGCTAACATAAGCTAGAATAATAGGCATACTCATTATGCATATTAAGCTAGTAAGCATGATTGCACTACAAGTACAAAATGCAAGCGAGAAGTGGCCAAACCAGCTAAAAATAGAGTTTAAGCATGTCAAAATAAAGCCAAAAACATGCTTGAACTAAGCTAACATAAGCCATAAAAACATGCTACTTTGTAAAGCTAACAAGGCATGGCATAGAGAGATAATGAGGGAAGACCAACCCCTCCCATTTTGGACCTCAAAACAAACTTTCCACCATTGAAATTCTTCTAGAATTCAGTTGTTTTAAGGCCAAAAAGAGATTGTTTGAAAAGCTTGAAAGATAGCTCAAAAGGCTTTACAAGCCAAAGAGCAAAAGGGAGGAGACACCCCCCTAACTCAAAAAAACCTTAAACCACCATTTTTAAACCTTAAAAATAGAAGTTTTTGCAGTTGGAAAGTAGGCCAAAAATAGTTTGCAAAGGTGGCCAAACACTTAACCAAAACAAAGCTTAAAAGGGACAAGCTCTTACCCTTGAAGCATAGTAGCAAAACAGTCCAAATTCTGAGCTAAAACCAAGCTTTAGACCTCAAATAGGACCTCCAAGGACCTCAGCTCCAAGATGAAGGTATTTGGCTAAGGGTCTCTTTGCAAAAGTGTAGAGAATTCTAAGCTTAAGGCACAAAACAAGAAGAGAGAGAGGCTCCTAGAGGGAAAGGCTAAAATTTTGCTCACAAAATTTTGTAGAGAGAGAGGGATTTTAGAGAGAGAGAGAGCTTCCCAAAATTTCCAACCTTCCAACCTTTCAAAATGATAGATATTGCTTAAATATATAGCAAAAAGAGAGCATTTGGTCGAAATATCTGATTATAGAGACAATTGGAGCATTTGGAAGACAACTGGAGCAAAAGATGTGCAAATTCTGAGCTTTTTGGACATTTTTGGCCCACCGGCCATCTTGGTGGACAACTTGCTACTTTGTTGGCCAACCAGATACTAATTTTGGCCGATAAGGGTCACTTTTGGCCGACCTATGGCTGGCAAGCTCCAATTGTGGCCGGCACACTCCCGGCAAAATCTGGTTCTGGTCCCCGACTTCAACCAAGCATAACTCCTTCATTTGGTCTCCTTTTCAGGTCATTCTTGAGCCTAAACTGAAGCCCCAGAAGTCTTCTTTCCAATGATGGAAGCCTTACATCAAAATTATAAATTTTCTAAGAGATATCCCTCTTTTAGTGAAGACTGCTCAGTTTCGGTCCAACCAGATTGATGCCTAACTTCAACCAACCTCATCTGGCCTCGACTTGAGGAGATTCTTGGATGAAAAATGAAGCCCCAGAAGTCTTCTTTTCAATGGTGGGGGCCTCATAGCTAAAATCCAAGTATACAAATGGATAGGCCCGATTTAGCGAGGACTGCTCATCTCTCTCTTAACGATTCATGCCCAACTTCTTCCTCAACCAGGGTTCTTCCCTCCACTCCTCTTTTCTTCAAATCCAAACCTTTAAAAAAGATGTTTTAAAGATTTTTTCAAAGAGTTCACCTCTCTTTCATTCATTTCCTCTTTGTCCTTGCTCAGTTTACCGAAAAGCGCAACATTTAACAAAATGCGAGCGTCGAAACATTGTAGGAATTTTTTCAAAAATATTTTGAAAAAGAGGGTTTTAAGGTCCAAAAATCATTCAAAATAGTTTTGGTCCAAAATAGAGTGTAAGGTTGGGATTTGAAGCGCCTTTTGCCAAAAAAATCGAACATTTGCACTGCACACCTTTCATCACCAAGTAATTAATTAGCAGCGCCCAAGTCTTAAGGGTGGTCAAAAATGGGGTGTCTACACCACCCCTCATTTGGCTTTTTTACTAGCTTAAATTATTCCATGTTTTATCTTATTGTTTTAGCTACTTTTATCTTCATTCCAGCACATTTTGTACTGTTTTTGGGCTGTTTTTGGATTGTGTAAACTCTGAAATTTTGGGCTAGAACTTGTGGTTTAGGGCCAATAAAGATGTGGCTCACCATTCATTCTTCTAAGGAATTTACCCTTGTGTTTCCCACCTTGTTGTCACATTTTTTTGTGCTTTTAAATACTATTTTTTCAGAGTTATTTCAATGGCCAAAATCATGTTTTGAAGTTCAAAATTGGAGGGGTTAACCTCATCTCCTTGTGTTTTGCTTACTAGTTTAGCTTGTGCAATGTTTTAGCATATTAATCTAGCTTTTTTTTGTCTTAATTCCAGCATATTTTAAGACTGTTTTTAGACTCTTTTAACACTTTTTTTGGTTAATAGTTGCATTTGAGCTTTGTTTTGCATACTTATAGTGTAATTATCCTCATGAGTTTGGTGATTTAGGCCTTAGACACCATCTTATTTGGGTTGATTACATTTATTTATGGCTTTCCATACTTGTGATCACTCTTAATCATCTCTGCAACCTCCCTCCTTTCTTATTTATTTATTTATTTTTTTTTAAGTGGTTCAAACTACTTGTTTGTTTAAGCATGAGATTGAGATGTCATGCTTAATGGTTTAATCCCTTTGGGGGTTCATTACCAATGGTATGATATCTCTTTCATGCCCAAAGCAACTCTTGGTTTGAGCCTTCTTTCCATTAGAGGACTTAAATGCACCATTTGGACTCAATGAATTAAGGAATGGTTGGTAAACTAAAATGAAATAATAAAATTAAGGCTAAAAATGGTGCAAGATAAGAATTTACTTTTGTTTTCAATCGGACATTAATTGAACACATGGAAGCTCGAGGTATTTCATACTCATTAGTGATGAAATGATTCAAGTTTCCAAGGTCACCACTTCCTTTGATCAATTCATGAAAGGGAAGAGGTTTGTGTCTTGTTTTGTTACATTTATTAAACTTGCACACTTTGGTTCATAAGCCATCATGCAATGAAATTGCTTGAGTTGATGGTTTGTGGACTAAGTTTTGTCTCTCCTTTGATCTATTCATGATAAGGAAGGGTGAGTTGTGCAGACAACCCTTGAGAATACCCTGTGCATGCTTTGCTTGTTCTCTGTTGCAGCAAGATGAACCCTGCAACAGTGGCCAGCAGGCCCTCACTCCTGGTCGGCCAGCCACTAATGCAAAATCCAGCAGTGTGTTTTTTGAGCAGAGCAGAGCTATTTTGAAAGTGGACAAAGGTGTAAGTGTCCGACTGTGCAACAGAGACATTCAGTAGCAGAAACAGTGCCTTTTTCGGAGGAAACTGCATGCATGCATGAGCCTTTCATCGGTCCTCGGGATCCGTGTTGCATACATTAGTATTGTGATTAAAATAGTGGTTTTGTAATTAATTAGTTAGTTAACTAGTTGTTTGATTTCGTCTTGTAAGTATTTTAATTAACTAGAATAGTTAATTACTTCGGTTTATAATAATTAGTTAAGTAGTTTAGCTATTTATTCATTTGTTTTGTAATAATTAGCTTAGCTTTAATTAGTTAGCTAGTTAGTTAGTTTACTCGGACTTTCCTTCGTGAAAGCATAATGTTGTAATAATGTGTATGTCTTCCAACCCAACGTTTTTCTCCCTTTTATTTACTTTCTTATGATGGTTAGTTTTGGGACATCATGTTTTGTTTAGCATTCTTCTTGTTTGCATCCATTTGTATTGCATGCACCGAGGGTCGGTTCATCATTCTAACTTGCATTGTTAGATAAATACTTCTTTGAATACGTGCTTAGACCGCATGCTATTTAATTGTTTCATATGCCATGCTAGTAACTGAGCCTTGTAATTGCATATCGCATGTGTTGCATTAGTCATATTGTATAAGTTAGGATCATGCATTTTTCTAACTCATTTCTCTTTTGACTTGGAGTACTAGGTGTGCCTTTACTCACTTTAGCACATCGCATGTGTGTTATTGTTATCATGTCTAGCATGCTTACCATGAGGCTAAGTGCTTAAATGATAAACTATTTTGAATGCCAGTGGATGAAGGCTAGTTGCTTGAATTTGAATAATTTGAGTAATGTTCATATGCGATCACCTTTTCAAGTGGTACATATTTCGAAATAATTTTAAAAAACAAACATGAATCAAGCGTTCTAATTCTTGCAAGTTAGTCTATACTTGTGTGTATGCACATCACATAGTAATACTAGCCTAATAAACTGGAACAAGAGCATATAATGTAAATAAGATTCATATTATGATTAGTAGAGGCCGATCTTTGATCGGGCGAGCGGGGGTGCTCAATTCATAACCTTCCCCTCTCATATCTAAGTTCCCAAGCCGAGACAATCTTGGTGATGATGAACATGTGGCCTTTGACACGAGTCATGGGTTTCATAATTTTTCTAAAAATATTTAGGTAGCGACTCTGTATCTGGCAAAGAAGTCCATTTTTGGCAATTTGATTCAATCAATTTTCCAACAGATTTCCAGATTGGGACTCTTTGGTGTTTATCTATTTTACATTGCACTTGTGGAATCAGATTCAGAACCGCGGGAGCCCGATACTATAAGGCTTATTTTGACTCCAGAGAGGGGGCACGAAAAAGTCAAGCTACAACCGTATGCAGCTAGCCATCAATTCCTATAGGGTTATCAATGGTATAATCGCCCTAGCCCGCCGAGAAAAAGCTAGGATAGCATTAGCCGACATCCAATTTTGTTATACCATGTGTGGCCTAAAGTCTGAAAAAGGCTATATTTATTACCTCAAGCCTAGATCCATTGCTTACAAAATCATAGCCGACCTTCTAAACTCCAACAAGGGTGCTGGAGATGATTACCTGATCGTCTCAAGAAACTGGAAGTTTGGTTTTGATAATGATCTTCATCTCTTCCCTCTGTACCGATCAGTGTTTAAAGAGGGTGACGGTAAGAACTAAGTCATCCTCTTAATCCTATTTCTGCTAGGACTTGTCAACTTATATATCTGTTTTTGAATGTTTTTCTTCTTGTTCTCTTTTGCAACTCTTTTCCAGCCAGCAAAGGATTTTCGATAAACTTTCTTCCCCAGCCCCAATCTAAAAAGGCTTCTAGGTTTGGATATTGATAAGCACAAAGCCCCTTTGCTGCTTAACTATATCCTAACCTACAAGTCTACTTTGCCCAACGTTCTTGCTAAAGCAAGACTGCACCATCAGGAATAACTCCAACAGTTGCTTCATCGCAAAGGCCAGATCAGGCCTCTTCATCAGACCTAGTAGAGTAGCCCTTTATTTCTGCTCCAGCTCAACTAATCACACCATCTAAGCGCCGACACCGATGTCGAGCTCTACCAAACGTCCCTGCCGGCAGAACTAGAAGTAGAAGACGCCGAGGTCTTGACTTCTCGGAGACCGAACCTTTCAACCCTTCAATCGCCTTGCCAGCCATTCATTTTGGTCCTAAAGTTACCATTGCCGTTACTGCTGACAAAATGGGTCATGCAAAATTTGTTTTTGACAACCTGCTAGCCGATATCCCTGGCGTGGTGTTAGTTCATTCTTCTTTCCCATCCCAATCCCAACCAAAGCTCAAGGCAAAGAGGGTAAAAAGGGCTAAGGCCAAAGCCATAGCCACAGAAGTTGAGTCAGAAAATACAGTGTCAATTTCTAAATTGGCTGAAATAGAGAAGAGCTCTGCTGCCGCTGAGAAAAGGCCTGCTGAGGCCGAGACGTTTGATCAACCGTAATCCAAGAAGCCAAGGTCCGAGGGGGCTTCTGAGCCTGATGTCTTTCTTGCTGATAAGCCCTGGACCCCATCTGTCAAGGTCGGAGGCCAACCTTTTCTAGCCGGGGACAATGCGCTCAATAGTGTGGAAGTTGGTGTCGCCCTTTCCACCACCGTTCTCCTTCAGCCCAACATCAATCGGATGGCTGAGCTCTCTGAGTACGAAAACTATGCATTGATGATGCAGCACTGCGTTTTGGTAAGTTTTAGCACTTGTAATTTTTTGTCCAATTTCAACTCTGGTTCTCATACTTAACGAATTTTCTTTCCATTCTTATAGACTATCCAGTAGGGTCACTCTCTCGTAATCAAAACCGAGGAGTTTAAGAAGGAATTGACCAACAAGACAAAGGAGACAGGTAAGCTTAGCCGGGGACAATGCGCTCAATAGTGTGGAAGTTGGTGTCGCCCTTTCCACCACTGTTCTCCTTCAGCCCAACATCAATCGGATGGCTGAGCTCTCTGAGTACGAAAACTATGCATTGATGATGCAGCACTGCGTTTTGGTAAGTTTTAGCACTTGTAACTTTTTGTCCAATTTCAACTCTGGTTCTCATACTTAACGAATTTTCTTTCCATTCTTATAGACTATCCAGTAGGGTCACTCTCTCGTAGTCAAAACCGAGGAGTTTAAGAAGGAATTGACCAACAAGACAAAGGAGGCAGGTAAGCTCATGTCTTCACTAAACAAGGTCAAGGCCCACATCCGAAGCTTGCAGGACCAGGCAAAAGCTGCCCAACTGGCCCAAAGCAAAGCCGAGGATCGTGCCAAAGCCGCTGAAAATGTCACCAAGGTCGAGGCAAAAGAAGCTAAAGAGAAGGAGTCTCAAGCCCAGACTGAGCTCCAAATGGCACTTGCCACCAAAGCAGTCGAAATAAAGGCAGCCAACGAGAAGGCGTACGCCGAAGAGGCAACCGATGTCCACGACGTATATAAGAAGCAAGTCAACGAGGCATGTAACAAGGGTTACACCCTTGGATGGATGTCTGCGTTGAAGGAATTGGATGTCCCCGACGACTAGCCTCTCTACGATGCTAGCTGACTTGCTCTTCCATTCCCATCCACTCTAAGCCAATCCGAGGATGAGGCTGAAGAGGAAGAAGTTGAGGCCAACAAGGACACAATCGCCGATATTGCTCAAAAGCTTGAAGCTGTTAGGGCCAAGCCCCCAACTCTGAATGAGCAAGTCCTGGACTTGACTCAGGATGACGAGGATGAGGTTCCCAAGACCACTTTTAAAGTCGAGGTTGAGACCACCAAGAAGAGCCTTAATGAGACTCTTCTTGAGATCGACGCCGAGATCCAAGCTGAGAAGGTAGCCAAGAAGGCTACCCAGTTGTCTGTCGAGGCTGAGACACCATCAATCGCAGAGGCAGGGTAGTCTGCAGAGAATCCCCAATGATCCTAGCATTCAGAATTTTTTCCTTTACTTATTATTTTGAACTGTCGTGAACAATGTAATCTTCTATTTTGTTTTAAACAATGTTAGTTTTCATTTGGCCAACATGCCTTCTTTTGTCTTTCAAAATGAACAAGTTCTCTTTGAATGCATGTCTTCCTTTCTTTTGAATGTTCTCTTCATTTTGTGCTTTCTATTTCTTGCATGTTTCCACATTTAGAATATTATTGTGATTTCTTCCAAGCACACCTTAATTGTGTAATCACTTCAGGATAGAGTACCTCGAGTACAAACCTTGACTGTTTGTCTCGGCCAATAATTGGAATACCTCGGCTAACACTTATTTCAAAATATTTTTACAAGTGTTGTTTCTTAAACTTATTCAGTTGAGTATTGCTTCTTTACTTCCACTTGTTGTCTTCTATCAAGACTTCACCCTTCCAACCTTTCCAAGCTTGACAACCTGGTTGGTCATCTCGGGTAATATGTACCTTGGATACTTCTTTCCTTATTACCTCGTCTAACTTCAACTTGTAAACTGTTCTGAAATTTTAACAAGTGTCAAGCCCATTCTAACTTGCAAATTTTTCTAAAAATTTCAACAAGTGCCAAGCTCTTAAGTTTATTTATCATTCTTACTCCATGCCCCCCTAATGTGAACCTAAGTTCCACTTAAGTTCACATTATGTGTTTATGGCATTTCGCCGAAGTCAGATTCAAACAAAGACTAGCCAAGGTGTTCGACCTTATTTTCTCTGTTAATCTAACTAAAGCAGACTTAGTTCCATTCTGAGTTTAACTCTGCCGACATAGCAAGTCTAGGTAAATTCAACTTAGTTCAACTCTATTATATGCAAGTATAATTCAACTCTGCCATATAATAAGTCTAAGTTACTCGTTATGTTTCATTCAAAAATATTATCAACTTAGTTCAACTCTATTATATGCAAGTATAATTCAACTCTGCCATGTAATAAGTCTAAGTTATTCGTCATGTTTCAATCAGAAACATCGCTAACTTAGTTCAATTCTATTATATGCAAGTATAATTCAACTTTGCTATATAATAAGTCTAAGTTATTCGTCATGTTTCAATTGGCAACATCGTCATAGGACTAGTCAATCCTATCGCATAAATTTCAAATTCATAAAAATCAAACTAACACTTTATTATTACTTCGGCTAATAAAATCATGACATGATCTTAAAAAAACAAAAGACTAATGATAAAAAAGCTTCAAATTGCAAGTGTTTCAGGGTCTTGGCAACTCCTTGCCATTAATGTCTTCAAGCCGAAATGCCCTATTGCCGACAACCAAGATGATTCTATAAGGCCCCTCCTAGTTTGGGCCAAGCTTGCCCTCCCTAGGATCCTTCTTGTTGCCGATAACTTTTCTAAAGATGAGGTCCCCAACCTTGAACTCCCTTAGGTTGATCTTCTTGTTATAAGCCCTAGCAAGCTGCTACTGGTAAGCCCCCAGTCGAATTGCTGCTCTCTCCCTCCTTTCTTTTAAAAGATTCAGATCTCGGGCTAAGGATATCTTATTAGTTCCATTCTCCACTCCCTGGGTTCTGATTCCAGGGATGCCGACTTCCAATGGGACAATTGCTTTTGTGCCATAAGCCAAGGCAAAAAGAGACCCCCCAGTCGATCTTCTCAGCATAGTCCGATATGGCCAGAGCACATTGGGCAACTCCTCCACCAACTTCCCTTTTGCTGCTTCCAGCCTCTTCTTGATCCCATCCAAGATAGTCTTATTGGATGTTTCTGCCTCAAGGTTTTGAAACCCGGACCGGACCGGTCGGTTTAATCGGTTGAACCAGTGAACGGGCGAGGTTCCGGTCAGGTTGGCCCTCTTAACCCGGTCAAGTGTAAAAACCGGTGTATTTATTGAGAACCGGTGAAACCCCCGGTTCAACTGATAAACCGGTTGACTCGTTCATAGGCTGATTAAACCAGGCCGGTTTGCTTGTGTATATATATAAAAAATAAATAAATAATTCAGATCTACTTTTATTTCTCGTTATTGATCTTCAAAGAGCAACCATCTAGGGCATTCTTCACTTCTTCACATAGGTCTCTCTCCCTCTTTTAAGAGTAGTCGATCTGTCTCTCTGTTTTTTTTCGCCATTAACGAATCAAGTTCTCAACTTTACACACAGATTCGCACACCACTACTGCCAAAGAATCTTAGCCTCCAGCCTCCAGGTATTATTTTGATGGATCTTTGATCTTTTTTTTTGTTTTTTAGAAATTTTGGGTCTACTTGAAGGAAGGCTCTATTTTTTGTTTTCCTTTACAGAAAATTACAAAAAAATAAAAATAAAAAAAATTCTTGTGTTCTTCTTGTTTGGGTCTATTTGATTTGATGTACTTCTTGTTTTGAACTTTCAGTTTCCTATGAAAGGAAGAATGAAAAATCAACTCTTGATAAAAAATAATAATAATAAATAAATCATTAATTACAAATTACTTGTGTTCTACCAGTGTGAAAACACGATGCACATTATGATGTTAAGCTAAATCTGTGGTTCACCTTTATTTGGTAGAATGGGAATTATTCCTGACTATTCTCTCTCTTGTACACCAAATAATTAACTTAACTCCTCCAACCCCTGTTGTTTAGATTATATGCACTAAATTAATTGTTGGTGTAGATAGATACAATGAAACATTAATTGTCCTGCTGTTGCCGTTGTTGCTGTATATAGATTGAAAAATTTTGTCAAATGATATACTATATTAATTGTTTGATTTCTTTTTTCTTGTTTGGGATAGCCATGAATAATTATGATTATTTTCATTTTCTTATGACCTATTTTACTGCATGCATCTAATAATTAGAAGAAAATTAACTTTAAAATTTTCAACTACACTTAATTTAATTACTGTATTGAATTTGATTTTTTTTTTTTAACAATTGTGTCTCTGGCCAGAATATGAGTATTTTTTTATTATGATTATTGTATTGTATTGTAATGAATCTTACTTTCTGGAATTTTAATTTGAATAGGAGTATTGCTTTTTCATTTTTCTTTTTTTCATTTGTTCTTATTCTACCTGGTAATTGTGAGGGATGTTATCTGGCCAAAATTCAACAGCTAATTCCACCCAAGCCACAAGGGGAAAATCTGATATTGCATGGGCACATGTTATCGAGGGATGAGATGTCAATGGGAAGAAGACTTACTCATGTATGTATTATGGGAAAACTATTAAAGGTGGAGGGATTAATTGAATGAAACAACATCTTGCAAAAAAGTCGGGTGAGGTTGGGCCATGTAAAAAAGTTTCCCCAGATATTCTGTATCAAATGCATGAGTCTTTGAAAGCATTTGATGAAAAGAAGACGCAAAGTGCAGAAAATTATGATGAATTAAATCCTTATGGTCCAGGTGGTTTTCAATTTGAGGGTGATGATGTTTACGTTAATGTTGATGATGAGGCTGATGAGGTTGTGGAAACAATTCCTCGGAACAATAAGGGCATTTCAATCAATAAAGGAGCTGGAAGTGGGAATAAGAGTAGAGCACCATTGACACATAGAGGAAGGGGAAGAAACACGAACCAACAAAAATCGGTGATTATTTTGCACCAAGGACCACTTCGGGTTCTCAACCAACTATCAAAAGTGCCCTCCAAACTAAAGAAGCCATACATAGAGCACATATGATTGTTGGCAAATTCTTTTATGATATTTGTGTTCCAATCAATGCTGTGAACTCCATTTATTTTCAACCCATGTTTGATGCCGCAATTGCCATTGGTCCAAGATATAAGGTCCCTACTTACCATCAACTTCGAGTTCCTTTATTGAGAGACTTAAAAAAAGAGCTTGAATTGTATATTGACACTTTAAAGAGTTCGTGGGCTACGTGTGGATGTACTATTATGGGTGATGGTTGGACTGATGGTAGACAAAGAAATCTAATAAATTTTCTTGTGTATAGCCCTATGGGAATTGCTTTTATGAAATCAATTGATGCCTTTGATGCTGCCAAAGATGCTACTCTTCTTTCTAAATTGTTCCTAGAGGTTATTGAGTGGGTAGGAGTGTCGAATGTTGTTCATATGGTGACAAATAATGGAGCAAATTATAAAGCTACTGGAGGACTTGTAAATGCAACTTACAAATCAATAAATTGGTCTCCATGTGCAGCTCATTGCTTGAACTTAGTCTTAAGTGAAATTTCCAAGATGAATCATGTGCATGAGCTTGCTATTAAGGCATCAACGGTGACAAGGTACATATAGAACCGTTCATGGTTATTAGCTCGGTTGAGAAAGAAAAAGAGTTGGACTGAAATTGTGCGCCCAGGAGCAACGCGCTTTGCCACTACTTTCCTTGCATTGAATAACATTCATGAGCATATGCATGATTTGCAAGCTTTGGTGACAAGTAAGGAGTTTGCAAGTTCAAGGTTTGCCAAAGAGAAGAAAGGAAAGGATGCCATTAATATCATTTTAGATAAACTATTTTGGAAGGATTGCTTCATCACTGTTAAGATTGTTGAGCCACTTATGTGTCTTTTTGCGTATTGTTGATGGAGATAAGAAACCATCCATGGGATATGTTTATGAAGGCATGTATAGGGCAATCAAAGGTATTAAAGATATTTTCAAGAGAAATAAGAGGTTATATAGGCCTTACACAACAATCATTAAAAATTGTTGGGAAAATCAATTGCGAAAGAATATACATGCGGCAACTTATTGGTTGAACCTAGCTTTTCAATATGATCAAGCATCATTTTGTGAAAAACTGGAGGTTATGAATAGTGTACTTGATGTGATTGAAACTAAAGCCACATCAAGTAAAACGAAGCTCATGAATGAACTTAGATTGTTTCGAGATCAACAAGATATTTTTGGAAGAGAGCTTGCCATTACTACATCTAAGAAAACACAACCTAGTAATCGCTCTTTTCTTTTTTTAATAGTAATTATCATTATTATTTGATTTTGATTGGAATATTTTATCTCATTTATCTATTTCTTGTTTCTTTTTATTTTTTATTTTTTATAATATATTTCTTTCTTTCTTGATAATAAGATGAATGGTGGAAGATGTTTGGACATAGTGCTCCAAATTTGCAAAAGTTGGCCATTCGAATTCTTAGTCAAACTAGCAGCTCTTCTGGGTGTGAAAGGAATTGGAGTGTCTTTGAATGCATACATACAAAGAAGAGGAATAGACTAGAACATCATAGGCTTAATGATCATTACAACTTGTGATTGAAGAATAGGTAAATTAATATTTCTCATATAGTAACTAATGGATTCTTTATTTTATTCATTTATTTAGTCTTACAATTGAATCAATGTAGGAGGTATTACAAAATAAGGAATTATGATCCCATTGACATTGAAAGCATTGACAAAACTGAGTTTTGGATTATTGAAGAAGAAAGACTAGAACAAGAGGAGCCTCCATTGCTTGATTATGATGAGCTCGAAAAAATACTTTATGAAGAAGATGAGCGTTCAGGATATAAGAGGCAATGTCATGGTCTATGAGATGGTTAGAAAATAATGTTTCATCATTATGCAACAATCTTTTTTATCTATCATTATCAAAATTATAGCTTAATGATTTTATTTTAACTATTGTAGATGATGTTGACAATGATATGGAGGTAGAACTTCTTGGTGATGATATCGACTTGGGATTTTTTGGTGATGTGAACATTGATAATAGATCAAACAACCCAGGCTCTAGTGCAAATGTGAATGAGAATGATGATGCTGATTGGCTAAATTATCGTCCCTAGGAGATTTCGGCAAAATTAAAGATTGTTTGTGATGTTGTGTTGTGTTGATTTTGATTTTTATTTTTAAGAATGATGTCATATTGTAAACATCTTTTTACATTTGTTGCTTGAGATTTATGTTTTATGACGGTACACTTTGGACTTACTTTTGTCTTTTTGTTAACTTATGTTTTATGGATTGCTTTAGTTGGATGCTTCCATAATTTTTATTATTATGATTGTTGTTTTTAACAGCTAAATTTCCATCTTTAATTTTATTTGTTGTTAGTATGTCAAGTGTTATAGCTTATATTTAGGATTTTTTTTTTAAATATAGAAAAACATCACTAAAAATGTTTAAGAATTTTTTTTAAAAAAAATTGAAAATTGAATATTTATATTGTTAATTTATATTTTTAAAAAAATTATTTATGACATAATTATGACATCACAGTTCGATCCGGTTCAACCCGGCGGTTGAACCGGTGACCCATCCACCAAATCATTTTTCCGGTTCACTCACCGGTCCGGTTTTCAAAACCTTGTTCTGTCTGACCATTGCTCTGAGGAAAACTTGGAGTGGAGTAGTAGTTCTTGATTTCGTACTTTGAACAAAAGCTTTTGATCAGCTTATTGTCAAATTGTGTACCATTATCTGCTATTATTTCCCTAGGGATCCCAAACCTGGTGATGATGTTCTTCTATATGAAGTTATTCACATCAATATCTTGAATCTTCGTAAAGGGTTCAACCTCTACCCACTTCGTGGAGTAGTCAGTTGTTACCAGCAGAAACTTTCTTTGACCAATTACTTGGGGTAGTCGTCCAACAAGATCCATGCCCCACTAGGCAAACGGTCAAGGGCTGGACACTGGGTTCAAATCTGCTACCGGTTGATGTATCAAAGATGCAAACCTTTGGCACTTCTCGCACTTTCTGACGTAGGCTTCAACATCCATCTACATCTAGAGCCACCAGTACCCCTAAGTGATGGCCTTATGAGCAAGTGACCTACCCCCAACATGGCTTCCACATACACCTTCATGAATTTCATATAAGAGGTCCTCAACCTAGGAGGGATGCACACATCTCAAAAGGGGCCCGGTAAAGGACCTTCTGTAAAGATGACCTTCTGCTGTTAGACTAAACCTGGCCGACCTCAATCTTGTCTTGTGCGCCTCTTTTTGGTCATTTGGAAGCTTGCCATCCCTGAAGAACATTACTATTGCATCCATTTAGCTTGGTCTCATCTCCACACACATTGCTTTGTACTCTGTGATCTAAGGCTCCACACCTGGGCCTGACAAATAATCAACCATTATGGTCCTTACCTCACTTGATTTCATTGCACTAGCCAGATTTGCCAAGGCGTCGGCGTGACTGTTGTCATCTCAGATAACTTGCTATAGCCAGCAATCCTGGAACAAGAAAAGCAATCTAATAACCTCTTTAACATAGGTTATCATTCGCTTATCTCGGGCTGCATACTCATTTGTTGCCTAATTCACAATAAGTTGGGAGTCACAGAAGACTACCACCTCATCGGCCTCCATTGATGCTACCAACTTCAACCCTACAATCAGTGCCTCATACTCTGCTTCATTATTTGAGGCCTTGAATCCCAAACGAATAGACTGCTCCAATATTTGCCCATCTGGTGATACTAACACTACTCCTGCCCCCGCTCCTTGACGGTTTGAACTTCTATCAACAAACAGGCGGAAGGAGTCACCGATGTAGATGTTACAGGGCTTTGGTTTTTCTTCTTTCTTCTGTTTTGCTACAGTAGGGTTCTTGGGCAATAGTTGGGTTTCTTCTTACTTCCCTGGGCATCCCAAGCCGCAGCTTACCGGAGTCCAATGCGGGATGGCACTAGGGGTGAACTCGACCACAAATTCGGCCAGAACCTGGCCCTTAATTTTTGTTCTAGGCTTGAAATCCAAGGCGTATTGGCCCAGCACTACTGCCCATCTGGCTATTCTCCCTGTCAGATCTCCATGCTACAACAGGGACTTCAAGGGATGCTCAGTCAACACCACAATCTTATGGGCTTGGAAATAATGATTCAACTTTTTGGAAGCCATCATTAAGGCCAGTGTCAATTTTTTTAAGAGCAGGTACTTGGTTTCTGCTCCTGCTAGGGTTTTACTTACGTAATATACTGCCTTTTGTTCTCCCTCTTTTTCTCGGATTACTACCGTGCTCACTGCGTGTTCTGAAACTGCCAACTATAGGAACAATTTTTCTCTAGGTATTGGATTTGACAGAACTGGAGTTATTGTCAGGTACCTTTTTAAGTCGGCCAAGGAAACTTCGCACTCTTTTATCCACAAAAAAAATTGTGGCCTTCTTTAACAAACTAAAAAATGGTTTACACTTATCAGAACTTCAGCTGATAAACATGTTCAGGGCTGCCGCCTTGCTGGTCAAAATCTGAATCTGCTTGGCTGATGTCGGGGCTCTTTAAGTCAAGAATGGCCTTGATTTGATCTGGGCTTGCCTCAATGCCCTTCTAGTAACCAAGTATCCCAGGAACTTACCAGACCCGACTCTAAATGCGCATTTCTAAGCATTAAGTCGAAGCTAATATGTTCTTAGGCTATCAAAAACTGTCTTCAAGTCAGCCAGATGATTCCCAGTTTCTTTAGTCTTCACGACCATGTCATCAATGTACACTTCTGCTATTTTGCTAATCAAATGTCTGAACATCTTGGTCACCAATCTCTAGTAGGTTGCTCCTGCATTTTTCAACCCAAAAGGCATCACTTTGTAACAGTACAACCCTTTTAGGGTGATAAATGCAGTCTTCTCCTCGTCAGGGGGATACATTGCTATCTGGTGGTATCCCCTGTAAGCATCTAGGATGCTCATCATCACATGCCCTGAAGTAGCATCCACTAGCTGATCAATTTTAGGCAAAGAAAAGCTGTCTTTAGGACAAACTTTATTCAAACTGGTGAAGTTTACGGAGACCCTCCACTTCTCATTCGTCTTTTTCACAACTATTGTGTTGGACAGCCAGGTTGGGTAGTTCACCTCCCGAATAGCCTTAGCTTCCAACAGCTTGTCCACTTCCTCCTCTGTTGCCTCATCAATGTCGACCTCCTTGCCCGTTGAATGATAGGTTTAACCGACCTGTCTATATTGAGCATTGGGCACGTGACCTCAGAGTCAATGCCTAGCATCTCATATGGTGTCTAGGTAAATACTTCTATGTTGGCCCGTAAGAAAGCCTCTAACTCCATTTCCTCCTTCTTGGCGAAGCTTAAGCCGAGAAGGAAGAAGTGTTCTTCGTCCATTTCTTAGACTAGAATTTTCTTCAAGGCTTCCTCGCTCTTCTCAGTCAGTTCTTTACCGACATTATCTAGGACTTCCATGTCCTCGTCCTCGATTTCCACTTTTTCTACCTCTCGCACATTGCAGTTGGATTTTATTGCTGCCATGGAGCAATTATTTTCCTGCACTTGATCCCCTCTAACTTCCTCAGTTCCGTGTTCAGTTGGAAATCATTATAACTGGTGCAATGTTGAAGGAATAGCCCTCATTGAGTGCAGCCACGGGCTTCCCAATATAGCATTGTAAGGAGAGAGGGCATCAATTACCGTAAATTATGTGCTAACATTCCTGGTGTCTGCCTACACTTCCAAATTTATTGCTCCCAAAGGCCATATCAGCGTTTCATTGAACCTGACCATTGGGTTGTCCGGCTGCTCTAAATCATCTCTGTGAAGGCCAAGCTCCTTATAACATCTGACATACATGATGTCACAAGACCATGTCTAGGTCTACCTCAGTAAAGGACACCATTGGTTCCTGGTACTCGTTTGTCCTAGGTCTCTTTTGCTGGACTTGATACACATGCTGTAAGTGTTTTACTTTTTGTGTCTCTTCTCGTATATCATTCCCATTAACCTGCGAATGAATCACATTGATCACCCGTGGTTTTGCTTGCTGTTGTTATGGTGGTGGTGGTGGTGTCGCTGGTGCTAGAGGAAGTCTTGCATGCTCTTCCCTCATTCTGTCCTCATCTACTAGGTCCCTCAAGTGACCCTGTCTGACCAGGTATTCCAAGTGCGTCTTTAAGGCTCTGTACCCCTGAGTCAAGTGCCCATCCTCATTGTGGTAGGTAGAGTGCTTTCGAAGGCTCTTTCCCATAAACTCATCAGGGACCTTCTCCAGCGCTCTATAATATGGTTGGTTCTTGATCCTTTCTAGAACTTTGTAAACTGGGATCCGGAACACAGTGGTGAGTGTCTGGGCAGCCCTCAGCCCTATTTCCTACCTGTTAAATCTAATATTACCTCGACCTCACTTCGGCGAGCCGTTTCTCTTCTCTTGCTTCGGCGCCTTCGTTCTCGGCGTATCCTCTTCTGCTCTGGCATATTTCTCGATTCGTGCCATGAGCTCCTCCATACTCTTTGGTAAAGTTTTGCCAGCGACTTCCAAAGTGGACATTCATCCTCCAGGTCGTTCTTAAAAGACACGACCACCAACCCCTAGTTGCATCACGGTATTCGGTTGAACACCTTATAATACCGTTTGGCATAAGCCCTGAGGCTTTCATCCTCGCTAATTTTCAAAGCCATCAAGGAGTCTACCTTTAGTGGCTATAACTTGTTTGTCACAAACCTGGCCATAAACATCTTGGCCAGGCCTTCCCAACTCTTCACAGTTCTTTTCGGCAACTTGTGAAACTAATTTGATGCGATTTCCCCAAAGGATGAGGGGAACACCTTGCACAGCAATTGTTCGTTCCCGATATACAAAGCCATTGAATTTAAATATAAGCCGACGTGAAAGTTTGGATCGGACTTACCGTCATAAATCTGGAACCTCGGCATATGGAACCTTTTTGGGGCCTTAAACCAATCCAACTCCACTAAGAATGGTGTTCTCAGTTTGACGGGGGATATGATATCAGCATTATGCCGTTTCCTTTGGAGGTAGTCCCTCAAGTCCTCCTTAATCTGACTAGGAGCTCGGCTGCCAACAGATTTTAGTCTTTTTGATGCGTTGCCCTCGGCGTCGTGGTGTGTCCTCTTGGATTTTTCTTCATTCACTGTATCAAAGCAAAGTCCCTTACCCTGGACGTGCCGATGTTCTTTGACACAAGTTCCCTTGGTATGAGGCATCCTCTAAGATTCACCTCTCACCGACTCTGCTCGCCTGGTATCCCGTGAAAACCGGTGTGATCGTTCCTTTTCCTTGCCATGCTGTGGGACTGTTGGGATTGTTTCTGCCCCCCGTTTCTGGGCGTCAGTCTTGGCCCCTAGCATCAGCATGTCCTACAATGGAAATGGTGGTTGCAAGACGTTGTTCTGCATCATGAAATTGACAACCGATTGTAGATCTGCCAACTTGTTGGCCATTCCTTTTATCTTGCAGTCCCTCCTCAGGCACCTAATCTCCTTGAGCGGGTTGTTTACCCTTGTCCATTGTTTCCTCTTGGTCTAGAGGTCTTCTGCAAAAATTAAAATTACTTGTTTAGTAATTTAATTTTCTAAAACAATTTCTACTAGAAAAATCTGCAAAAAAATTGTTAGTACCTTTGAGGTGTTCTACCTCAAAAGTATATATAGAAATTTTATTAAACCAAACTAATCTTCTTCCTTGCTCAATAGGTTTTTTATTGATCAAGAAATCTTTTACTGGCTTATTATTAGTGCGTACAGTAAAATTTTATGGGGAGGACTAAATATGAAAACTTTTTATTGCAAGTAATTCTTTTTCAAAAATAATATATTTAAGTTCATTTGGTTTAAAGGTTCACGAATTATATCCACAAATTAGTTCTTCTTTTTGTAATTTTATGGGTATTGAATTTTTTCTTGGTCTAAAAAAGGTATCTCTTTATCATGCCATAAGTTACTTGATATTGCTTTAAGAGCACATCCCCAGCATGCTTCTGAGACATCTGTTTCTAAAATTAATTTATCACCTGTTTAGGAAGATAAACATTTGGTAAAGTTTTAACATTTTTTTTAATTTGTTTAATTAAAGCAACATCTTCTGCTGTACATTCGAAAATAACATTTTCCCTTAATTTGGTTAACTAAGGAATTTCTATTTTTGAAAAATTTTTGATAAAATTTCGTCCATAATTTAAAATACCTAATAAACTTTATAATTGTGTTATATTTTCAAGAGTATCAGGAAAATCTCGTACTTTGGACAAAATATGTTCTTGTAATTTTAAACCTTTCTGGTCTAAAATTATTCCCAAAAATTCAATTGATTCTTTTTCTAGTTCAATCTTTTTTTGTGATAACATAATTCCATGTTTTTGAAATTTTTCACAAAGTAATTTTAAATGTCTCTTATGCTCCTCCCGGGTTTTAGAGAAGATAAGTATGTCATCAATATAAACTACACAACAATCTTTAAGATCTTTAAAAATTGTATCCATCCACCGTTAAAATACCTATGGTACTGTATTTAACCTAAAAGGCATAACATTCCAGTGATAATGTCATCTAGATGTATTAGAAGCTATCAATTTTTTTGATTCTTCAGTCAATTGAATTTGCCAAAATTCACTATTACAATTGAATTTGCTAAAGATTTTTTATCCTTTGGTTAAGTTAACCAAAACATCTTTTCTTGGAATAAAATATCCATCAAATTCTAAATTTTCATTTAGTCGTTTATAGTTGACTATCATTGGGGTTTTTCCTCTTTTAATTTCAGCATGAATTCTTACCATAAAAGTTGGACTAGAGTGAGAGCTTCTAGTTTCTTCAATTAACTTTTTGTCCAAAAGTTCATGAAGTTGAATATCAAATTCATCTATATCTTGTCTATTATAGATCATTAGTCTTACTCTAATGATAACATTTGGGTCTTTTAATTTCAAACTACAACAATGCAGACTACGTTGCCATAGTTTTAATGGATTTTCACTAAAATTTTCTTCTAGAATTTTATAAATCCAATGTTATTCACCAATAGTTTTGATGATGGGAGTTAAATCGCTATGCGGAACGAGCGCAAACTCTTTATCACAAATATGTTTATGTTGTTCTAACAATGAAATATGAATTAAGACATTATTTATACCTAATGAAATGACTTTTTTCTGTATTTGCATTGGAAGGTATTTATATATAAAATTATTTCCTAGAAGAAAATCTCCATGCATATACAGAAAACATAAAATTTTCGGTATAATGAACTTGCTATCATTTAACCAAATAGCTATATTTTTAGCCTTGAATAATATGGAAATATGGTTGCCATCAATTCCAGTAACCAAAATTAGATGTTTCATTAATGTTCATTTTTCTTTTGGTATGGCATTCCATTTACATGAGATGATTGTAGCTCCTGTGTTTATGAGAACACTGAGGCTATGGGGTTTATAACCTGCAAAATTAAATGTTCCCAATACATATGTGTATCTTCTTTTTCCTTGGCTAGGAGAAAAAATAATATCATCATTTTTTGTTTGAAAATGATACATATATGCAGACTTAATATGTTCAGATTGTCTTCTTATTCCTGGAAAAATAGGAATCTGAACATTTGTTGAAGTAATAAAATCTTGATTAGAATTATTACTTGATTTACCAATGCTTAATTTTGAAAATAATTTGTTAGGAAAATTTTTTTCAAATATAGAAGTTTATCTTTTAATTTTTTGAACTATATTTTCAATATATAAATTTTTTCCTGATGCTTGCATTTGTATTTGTGCAGGATTTTTTTGTTTTAGAAAATTCTCCTTGTTCCACTAGGTCATGGATTAACCATTGTTGAGGGACTTCTAAATCACTACAATTCATTAGACAGGGTTGGATTACCGCATCAAATAGTCTTGGTTCAAAGATTTCAACGATTTTATTATCGTTTGCTCTTGTTTTTATTATCGTTTGCTCTTGTTTTTGTTTCAGGAAATTCTCCTTGCTCTTGTTTTTGTTTCTTAAAGATTAGAATCATTTATGGAAATTAAGAAATTTGGTCTAACATTAAACCAAACTACTCCATTAACCAAATTAGATTGAATTCCTCCAATGATTGCTTTCATTGGGTCAGAAAATCTTTTATCAAAAATTACTACCAAAATAGGAGTATCTATCCCTTGGCGAAATAAGGCTGTTATGGTTACCTGTATTAATCCAATACGAATATATTGAATCTCAGGATATTTCTTTTTCTATCTTGCTACCTTTTTCTTATCAAAAAAAAGAATGTCAATAGTTCTTTCTTCTAACCATTTTGCTTGAGTGTTCCCACTATATTGTTCAAACACTCTTGCTGAAAAGAAGTTGAATTTTGAAAGTTTACAAATTTTTGGCACAACAACTTGCATTTTTTCAAATTTTGCTAATTCTTCGTCGGTAAAAGTTTTTCTTCTCCGATTACATCTCCAAGTCGAATTGCCTGTAATTCTGCTTGAGATATGCTATCTGCTTCTTAAGATATTTCTTGACTATCTATATTAGTCATCATAAAGATTAGTTCTTCATCTGAACTTTCTTCATCACTAGAAATTTCATATAAGATTTTTTCTTCATCAGAAATTTCTTCGCCATATATTATTTCAAAATCTTGTTTTTCAATAATTTTGATCATTTCTTTGCACTTTTTTCCCTTTTTGGGCATTCAGGTGCATAGTGACCCTCTTCGTTACAGGTGTAACATTTACAAGCTTTCTTTTTTTTGAAACATTTGTTGTTGTTTTTTAATATACTTTTTCTTTTTTGAAAAAGTTTTGTTCTTTTTCCAAGGTTTCCATTTATATTTTCTGTGTTTTTTGAAAAATCATTTTCGCTTGGGAAATGTATCACAACCAATTTTTCAATTTTCTTTCAAAATTTTATCACAACATTTTTGACCATATTGTGAGTTGAAAATTTGATTTTTTATTTGTTTTTTCGCCTTTACTTCTAGACATCGATCTGCTATCAATCTTAGAATATAATTAATGCGAAAACCAAGATTATCATATTCTTCCTTCCCCATTTTTTTGAGAAATGTTTTAATACATAACTCATCCCTGGTTGGAATTTATGTGATTTTGGTCTCTGACTTTTCAATTATAATACATTTTATTATAAATTTTAAAACTCGTTTCAAATAAAGATAATTGAAGACACCATTACTCCATTTCAAAGGCAAAATTGTAAATTTAATAAAATATAAACTAGTTTGACAAAAATAAATGTCAAAAAAATATTTTTTAATTTTTAAAAATTATTTCTACCCATCAAAGATAAAATTATATAAAAATGATAAACCTTTTACATTTTTATTTTTTTATCAAATTAATTTTTAGTATATGTTTGGATGACGATCATGTAATACGTGGTTGTTTTTGTTGATATTTTTTTTATGATTATCATATAATAGATGGTTGTATTTGTTATTAACATATATTTTTGGATGATTATCATGTAATAGATGATTATTAAGTTTTTAATGTATAATTAATATGTTTAATATATAAAATATTTTGAATTTTGGAATTTAATTGATTAGTTTAATAATGACATCAAAGTTTGACTATTTAAAAAATAGAAACTAATTTAACGAAAATAAATATTAAAAAAATTTATTTTAAAAAATTTACCTATCCTCCCAAAAGATAAAATTATATAAAAATAATATGTATTTAATTTCTAGTTTCTAAAATAACAAAATTAAAATAGATTCTAAAAATTAAACCAAATAGAACTTTATAACCAAGAAAGTTCCTACATTATTCACTAAAAAAAATGTCATTATATTTCAAACAACATACAAGTTAGCTAATATAAAATAAGCTGTATGACGATTTTGCCCTTAAAATAGACCTTTTAAAAAGTAAATATTTTTTATTATCATTATTTGAAACAAAATTTAAAATCAGGTATATCATAATAAAAAATTCAATAATCAAAATATATTACAAGTTCCAAATTATAAAGACGGTTAATATAATTCGATCTTAAAAGTTTACCACTGCCATTTTTTTTCCATCTTTCTACTTTAACTTTTGCGGATCAAAATTTGATTTTAATCGCAAAAAAATATATTTTGGCCACTAAAAGATTTTAGTAGCCAAAATCCCAAACCTTACTGCCCAAACTACGAACTTTTCGAGACTAATATTTAGTTGGCCAGGAATGAGGTTGTAGAAAGAGAAAAGGAGAATGTGAAGTGAGTGGTTTAGGAAAAAAGGGGTATAGGAATGGCAATGGACCGGGGCGGGGTTGGGGATCACACTCCCCGTTCCCGATTCTCGATGGTGAAAATTCTCCTGTTTCGGCCCTTGATTCCGGATGGGGAACTTATCACCGTCCCCGCCTCCAGCCCTTAACAGGGATTGGGTTTCCCTGATCTCGAAAATTTCCCAGTCCAAAAAAAAACAAAAAAAAAAAAAAAAAGAAGTAATTCAGAAGTCTGAGTGTGTATAACTAAACTTACAGATCGAATACATCAAATACAACATCAAATACCAAAAAAAAAAAAATTTAGTGTGTTCCTGAGTGTGTTTAGGCTCTAATTCAATACATCAAATACAAAAAAAAAAAATTAAAAAAAAATAACGAATAACTTACACAACAGACCAACAACATCATACACAACAGATCAACTACCAAAAAAAAATGGAGATAGATAGAGAGATGGAGATCAACACAGCACAAAAAATGGAGACAAACAACATCATACACAATAGATCAACACAGATCTGAGATCTGTCACTAGCCAACCTTCATTTTCTTTCTCTGCCTATCTTTGTGATCCGATCTTCACAATCAACTCGTAAGATCTGCAAGAGATCAAAAAAAGAGAATTCAGAGAGATGGTCTCAGTGGCGAGGCCGCTAGCTTGATGATCGGAGACAGCGACGTTGACGGCAACGAAGGAAAAGGCATCAGAGTCGTCATAATGTTCTTGAGGAGGGAGATCGACGAGATCAGAAACCCTAACAACTCTCTCTTGTCGAAGACAGCGGATGAGGAGGGAGATCGGCAGTAATGGGAGGAAGGAGAGGAGGCAGTGGAGGAGCTACCGCTGACGACGACGCCGAGAGGGGCACCTACAATAGAGAGAGAGGGAGAGGGAGAGAGACAGAGAGAGAGAGAAAGAGAGGCTGAGAGACGAGAAGTGAGTGTGAGTGGGAGTGGGAGAGAGGCTAAAAATGAGACTCAAATAACCCTAAACATATATATATATATATATATGGGGAATATTCGGAGATTATTCAAGGAGGGAACGGGACGGGACGGGGCGGGGCCGGGGGAACCCATCACCGTCCTTGGCTCAAAAATCGTCGGGGATTTAATTTTCAATACCATCCCCCGCCCTATGGGGGGTAATTTTCGAGAAAAACCCGTTCTAATCGAGGTTGGGGGTTCGGGTCCCCGTTGGCCCGGGTCCTTGTTGGGCCGGGTTAAAATTGCCATTCCTAGAGGGATACTTGTTACGTAATTCTTGGGATATCACTGCACCTTATTTATTTGATAGTCTAAATTAATGACGTATTAGAAAAAAATGTTGGTGAAACATAGTCACCGTTTGGTAAAAAAAATTTAGTTGGTTTTTTTGGTGTTAAGACTTTTTTAGTTTGACATTAAAAAATTCGTTTGACATTTTTTTTTGATTTTTGATTTTATTTTTGTGAGAGAAAAAATGAAATAATTATGATTTAAATATGACATTTTGTTTTATTAACTTATTTAGTTTATTTTGTTTTTTATACTTTTTTAGTCTCAATCAACTTAACCAACGAATCCATAATAACTCACTTTTATTAAGAGATTATTTGGAAGGATCTAAATAAGTATATTTTTTGACTTTTTACAACCAAAAAAAAAAATGAAAAGTGATATGATCCAAAAAAATATATATACTTATATAGTGTATCCTAAATAATGCCTAAATAGTTATGATTTCTTACTTGTAAAGAGTACAATGTAGGTAATGCGGCATGTTAGTCCAAGACAATCTAATAATTATTTAGAAAGGGATTAGAGCATCCCCAGCAGATGCCTTAAACTAGCTTTTTGCTATTATAAGGGGTTGATTCTTCAAAAATCCAACCCCATCAGATCCCTTATATGATCCCTTAAATTTAAGATTGCTACAGTGACTTTCCATTTGTAGCGACTCACTGTAGCTCCATCATATCTAATAAATTGTTATTTTATTTCAGCAAAAGGGAAGAACCACAAGCAAAATAACAGCAACAAAGCAGAACAGTAGCAACAGAGTAGCGGAACACAACAGCCTAGGGGCCGGACGTCCAGGGGGTTGGCCGGCTGTACATCCGGGCGGATGACCTCACCTCTGTTTAATTGAATGCCTATGGTGGTGACAAGAGCATGTAGTGTTGCTCTACATGTTCGTCAATGCTAATGGTTTTTCATCTTAGCTGAGCTTCAGGTTTGCATGGTCTATATACACACTTGTACTGTTAGATGTAAAAGACTGAGCAAAGAAAGAAAGAAAAAGAAATTACTCTGTTTATATGGTTCAGTTTATACAAAACTGCTAATCATCTTGGCACAAATAAATTTGTTTTTCTGATAGATAAAAGTTGCAATTACTACTTTGTTAACTGTTTGCAAATAGTGTTTGTATTGATAGTTACATCCTCATTGCTTCATTTGGTAATGCCAATAATAGAGGTAAAAATTCAAAAATGGAACATGGTTAGCTTACAATATCTTATGAGGATAAATATACTCATGTTCCCATTGAATTTGTTTGAACTTCATGCCCTTTATCTAATATAATCACTGTCTGCACTAAATAATTGTTATCTTATGCTATCTGATATAATCACTGCGACACTCACTTTTCTTATGTTCCCATTGAATTGTTGCTCATACCAAATGGTTTCACAAAATGACGGTTGGGCTATTGAAAAAATGACCCTTGTTATTTGAAAAATTCTACCATTTGAGTAGCTGCCCAATTGCTTCAACTGAAATTAATGATGTTGTTATTTGAAAAATTCCACAATTTGAGCAGGAGCCCACTGCCTGAAATTGTAGAGTTGGTTGGCATGTGTTTCTATTATTTTATTATTAAAAAAATATTCAAATTTAAAAGTAATTAAAAAGATTATTTTAATAGAATAAAGAAAGAATAAAGAGTATGATGGGAAAAGTAAATGAAAAACTGATTTCTAAAATAGAGAATGAATTTTTTAATAATATTTTAGGGTAAAATTTAAGAAAACTACTGGGGATGCTCTTAGAGTTGATTGATAGTGATGACTCGAAGGCCAAAAGTAATTTCACAAGGATGAAGAAGGGTATAAAGTAATTTCATAGGTTTAGTTTTTTTCGTGTATTTTATATATGAAAAAAATTAAATTGTTCTAATAATCATAATATTTTCATTTTATTGTGTTTATTTCAAAAAACAATAAATGGTTCATTTTTAAAAATATATTTGTCATCCATTATTTCAGGGACAAATATAATAAAATGAAAAAATTAAGATTATTGAATTAACCAAATTTTTTTCATAAATGATATACACGGAGTGTTCTACAAAATGAACTATTTGGATAATCAAACGGAACCTGCCGGTAGATTTCTCAATTTCAAATCTACATTTGACAGAAACTAAATCATAATTTCTATCGTTCATTAATCCCATTAAGTGAGATTGGTATAATTATATCAAAATTATAAAACTTATTATATATTTTTCAAACCCTAAGAAATTTCGTTATAATTTATCCAATAATTATACATTCTAATTATTTTAAAATTTATTAATTAATAGTCTTTAGGTCCTCGTGACCCACGCCCAAAGTATACTGCCACACTTCTTTAACTCATCAGATTTTCAAAGGGTTTGGCAGGGTGCTGTTGGATTCCTACTGACTCATCACAGCTCTTATTTTAATAAATTAAATCGTTCATATATATAATTTTTCAAGTACTATATATTTGTAAAAAATTATGTTAATTAGATATCGATATTTACGTAATCAAATCAGTTTTGTAAAAAAAATAAACGATGAAAAAATAAATAATTGATAGAAATCTAATCCGATAAAATAACTATCGATATCTAATCAGTATAATTTTTTTACAAGTAATACTCAATAAATTTTACATATTAAACGATTCAAACTATCAAAAACAAAATCTGTGATGAACCCTTAAGGACTTAACAGCACCTTTTTATATCGGACTCCCATTTTGAAAACCGTAAAACAAATATGGAAGATAACGATTGGATGCCCCTAAGCACTGACGCACCCCCACGCATTGATATGAAAATGATATTTATCATTATCAACAATGTTATAGAGCTCTAAAAGTAGAGCTCTAAAAAGAGCTCTACTGAGCTGGCAGTGCCAAAAAAAAAAAAAAAAAAATTAAATCAAAACATAGTAATAAAGAAAACAAATTAGAACTCTTTTAGAACCTTTCTTTTAGTGCTTTAAAACTTTTTATTTTTTTTTTTTTTTTTTTTTTTTTTTTTTTTTTTTTTTTTTTTTTTTTTTTTTTGTAAGACAGGATCTTTTTTTGAGTAAGATAAATAAATGAAAGCAAATTTATTCATTTATTGCTTATCATTAATTTATTTATTATTTAGAAAATTATAAAATTTATTTATATCAAAGCATTAAAAAAAACTCAATAAGATGTTTTGAGAAGATAGATAAAAGTTAATTTTTTTAATTTTTAATATATTTTTTTAAAAATATGTAAAAAATGTGAAAGATGATATGATTTAAAATGGGTTAAAAACTGATAAGTGGACTTTTAAGTCACTTCTTAAAAGAGGCCTTAGTATGATGACATGGGGTACAAAAAATTATTTAGTAGTGATTTGAAAAGTTGGTTAAAAATTAATTTTTTTTAACTTTTTTTAGTTTTTTTTGTCTTTTTACGTATAAATAATATGAGAAATAATATGATTCAAAATAAATTAAAAACTAAAAATTAATTTCTTCTTTTTTTCTTTCTCAAATTGCCTGTTAGTGTTCTTGGAATACTATGGAGTGTTTTGAAAAATTAGTAAAAAGTTAATTTTGACTTTTTTAATCTATTTTATTTTTTTGTGAATAAAAAATATAAGAGGTAATGTGACTAAAAATGTGTAAAAAATTAAAAACTAACTAATCCTCCTCCTAAAAGACCCCTACATAACGATATTTCTTATCAATTATATCAAAATAATATAAAATTATAAATTTTATCTCTTTCATCAATCACAATAATATTGAAGAAAAATAAGTGAGACTACTAAAAGAGAAGTATTAATAACTCTAATGTTGGTATGAATCTCACATAGTGGGATGTTTTACTTTTGTATTTTTTTTTTAAAATTTTCTACCTTATTAGTAGTGATTTAATGGTACTAAATTAATAGTATCAATGACTGCTATAATATTGAAGTACCGCATGTGTCCAGGACCCACGGATAATTTTTCATGGGTTACATTTCTTTTTTTTTTTTATGGGACGGTGGGGTTCTTTTCTAAATAATAAATTAATTAATTAAAAAGAAAGCAAATTATGTTATGCCATTGCACCCATAATAATTTTAAAATTAATTAACATACAACCATTATCATTATCAATAATTTTGTAGGTAGAATCTTATGACTATTCATACAGTTCTATGATTTGATGTATAAGTCTCTCCCACCAATTTCATCTTAAATCTTGATTGACGAATAAAAAATTGGAAAGTGATTCGTGCCTCGACAAAGTGCGGCGCGATTGCCTCGACACGTGTAATTCACTCTCTATTATCATTCCTCACTTGCACTTTACTTACTGACCCAAACCCATTCCCAAAAACTCTCAGCCTCTCTCTCACATCCTCTAGGTCTCCTCTCTACTGAAACAGCAAAAGTGATTCAGTTCAGCAAGCAAACCAAAGTGATTCAGTCCGGCAGTGGAGGGCTTCTGGCCACATTGCTTTGTTTACCCAACCCAAGCCCTAGATCCTCAAATCTCCTTCATTGACAACCAACAAAAGGTCAGTTTTTTTTTTTTTTTTTTTTTTTTTTTTTTTTTTTTTTTTCCCATTTAATCCCCATGATGAAAAGCTGTGTGATTTTTCAAAAGTTCTTGTTTGTTATTCTTGTTTTTCTAGAGTGCCAACCGTTGAGTGCCACCGATTTTTGCTTTTATTTTTGTATTTTTTTTTTAATTTTATAAATCCTTTCCATTTAATCCCCATAATGAAAAGCTGTGTGATATTTCAAAACTTCTTGTTTGTTGTTGTTGTTTGTTGTTGTTGTTTTTCTGGAGTGCCAATTGTCAAGTGCCAAAAGAATTGAAAGTAAGTGTGATTCTCTCTAGACTTACATTTTGCATTGCAAGTGTATGATAAAATGCCTCAATGAAATGTTTTGTGCTTCCATGGGCCATTTTATATGAAGAATCGTCGCCTTGCCATGAATACTTAATATATAAGTCTCTAACATAAAAGAAAAAAAAGAAGCAGCAGCAGCTAATCTCCATTGAGTATAATTTTTCCAATATATATCAAATGGAACTTTATAACACCAAAGCATTGCTAAATAGATGAAGTAGTTAATATTGAAGGTTTAATAGTACATGTTGTCAAATGTATAATAGGTGAGTGCTTTCCTTACCTCTCTTTCTCCTATAACAATACAATCACGCCTGCTTCCCTATTACTCTACTTATATCCTCTAGAGCTTTAAGAGACAGATAAATTGGGATACAATTCTAGGTGTAGATATAACACCATAACAGTGCCAATATGTTGTGCAAAATTAAGATAGATGATTGCTTCCTTCCTGCCTACTGCTCTTTCAAGTAAAATACATGATTGCATTGAGACTTATTTAACAATACCATCCTTATTGAGAATTATGTTCTTGATTTGAAGTGCGCCCCCCAATTTGCATTGGGGGGACTTTGATTGGAAAAGTAAATTGGATTTTGCAGTAACTTCAAAATTATGTGCAACCATATTATGTGCAGGTTGGTTTAACCATATTATGTGCAGTAACTTAAGTATATTTGGTTTAACCATATTATGTATACTTAAGTATATTTGGTTTAACCATATCATGTGCAGTAACCATATTATGTGCAGTAACTTAAGTATATTGGTTTAACCATATTATTTGCAACCATATTATGTGCAGTAACTTAAGTATATTTACACCAAATCTCAAGCTAATAACCAGATTGGTTTCAGTAAATTCAAAATTATGTGCAACCATAAATTATGCTTTGTGCTTCCATGGGCCATTTGACATTATTAATGGAGACATTTTTTTTTTTTTTGTGCTGAATAATTTACTAATTCCATGGGCTATTTGACATTATTAATGGAGACGTTTTTTTTATTTTTTTTGCTGAATAATGTACTAATTATGTGATAAAATGCCACTATTAGGAGTAACATGTCAATGGCTTACACCTCCACTAGTTCAACCAACGATGGTCGCCTTTTCGAAAATCGAGATTGCAAATGTGGAAAAAAAATAGCCATTAAGATTGGAGAAGAATGATTCTGAAAGAAACAATGAAGCTTTGCAGAAATTTGAGCGAAGATTGGAGCGGCTTGAGGCAAACGCAGAAGCTATGAAATTGCTTTCAATGGCAACCGTAGTGTGTACTAGTTTTAGCTTCCTAATGGTGTTAATATGTTTAATGTTAAAATGTATGTTGTAAACTTAGATGTTATTGTGCTGGTTTAGCTTTAAAATGAATGAATGTTTTAGCTTTTCCTTCTTGTTGAATAGTCCTTTTCTTGTGAATGAATGAATAAATGTTTTTGTATAGTAAATTAACAGGGTGTTGAATGAATGCTAGCAATTGAACAACCATTATATGCATGAATTTATAAATGTTTTTGTTGGTGGAAAAAAAAATGTATGCTTCTAGGAATAGTGGGGTTTGCTGGAATAAAAAGTTTTATGTTGTAAACTGTATGCTTCCAGGAAAATAGTATTGGACTCTCAAAATCACTCATACAATTTGAAAATAGTATTGGACTCTCAAGATCACTCTCAAAATAGTTTTGTGCTGGTTTGTTCATTCAAGATCAGTCATACAATTTGAACAAACTAATTCAAGATCACTCCTTCATGAACAAACCAGTTTAAAGCATTACACAATTTGAACCAAAACTAACTCTCAACATTCACCATATTTCTTGACAAACAACTGTAACCAAAATTTAATGAAGCCAAAACCCATTCAGCATTTGGAACATTCAGTATCAGCATTCGGAACATTTAGCATTAGTCATACAATCTGAACAAACTAATTCAAGTACCCTCATTCATAATCATGAACAAACCAATTTAAAGCATTACACTACAATTTGAACCAAAATTGAATGAAGCCAAAACCCATTCCAATAATAAGTCACATTCTAACCATTCGAATAATAAGTCACCTTCCAACCATTAACATTTCTACATAATCAAACCAAAGTATCCAAAGCTCACAAAACAAAGTCATAAAATTACTACTGCAAAACTAAAAATAAAATGGGGCATTTGGATCCACATCCTCTATATTAAAGTCAACAAATATTGAAGAACTTTGATTGGTTATATTGTTCACCATTCCTGAATGACTAAGAGATGCACTTCCAATATTATCCACCATTTGCGTTGGATGTGTTGGAGCAAGTTCTGCACTTGCAATATCCTGAAGAAAAAACAATCACGGTTATTATAATGTTCAAAAACAATATATGTATAAACCAAAAAAGAAACCAAGAAGAAACCAACAATTGATCAGCATTATCCCACCATTACTGCAGATTGAAGCAAACTACCCTTATTTACAAGTCCTATTCAATGCTAGGACTGTACTTTTTTTATCATCTTCTTTTACAATTTTTTCCGTTTTAAAAATTCACATCATATATACAAGCCTAAGAAAAATAATTATCATAACTCATTTCTAACCCAAACTTAACAGGAAACTGAGGCCAAAACAAAACCAAAAAATGTTAAAAAAAGAAATTAATCAAACCAAAAATTGGACAGGGTAGTATGTATGTCCATGATAAAAGTTTCAACATTTATTTTTCTTAGGAAATTAAAAATAATTTTTTGTCACAAGTTCATTCTCTTGTCAAGAATTCATCATAGGAACTAATTCAATGGGTATGTGCATTTGTAATTTCCCATTGCTAAGTTTAGGCATCTGTTGCTAACTCACTAGCTATTGCATCTGCTGTTGATTTATCATAGAAGCATGCTCACATGTTGCTAACAAACAATGTAAAGGGCTTGGTGATAACCAAACAAAATATTTCTATGTGGACTTTCAACAAACATCTAGAATGCATGAATACAAAACACCAAAATCATGTATCAAACAAATTAAAGCAAAGAAAATTTCATGGACCAAGAAAATTTCATGTATCAAACAAAATCATAGACCAAGAAAATTTCAACCAAGGTAAAGCAAATAATGTGTTTGAAGCAATACCTCGAATCAGTTGCTTCTTGGCCGTTGGAGGCTGAAATTTTCAAAGAAACTGGACGAAATGGAGACTGCTAGACCATGATTGATGCTCAACGATGGTCTTCCTTGTCGTCGGTGGCCATATACTTGCGGGTATGAGATGTGTAAGTGATGGAGTGTGACAATTTTTTATTTTTAAATTAGATGATGTTGTGAAAAACTATTTTTAAATTTGAAAATAGTGGGAGAAATTAAATTTTTATCTTTAAAACTATTTCTCTCATGCACAAAAATTATTTCAGCAGTGATTCATAATAATATAGACTTGTGGGAAATCAATTTTAAGTCACGAATTTCTTTGAACTAATAAAAGCAAGAGTTAAAACCATGAGTTAGTGACTTTCTTTTTTGAACTTATTTTGATATGTAACTGTGAAGAAAAAAACTCATGATGAAGCATATTGACATCCCCACCCCCAGCAAAAACTAACTGGGCAAATTGTTTTGTGGAACCCTTCAAAGTCCCACAGTTTAATTAGTGGGGGACCTTATATACATACATAGATGGATACAACTTCATCGTAGGATTCTAAACTTAAAGGTAGATGTATTAATGCATGTATATTAAATTTTCCAAAAAAAAAAAAAGGGGCAGTAAATTCATATAATTTGATAGGAAAATGCTAAACAAATATGATTTTTATTCAAAAAAAAATGATATAACAGTAAATTGTTGCAATTATCAACTATAAAATGATGAATCTTTTAATTTTTAATGAATGAATATAAATGACATGTTGTATTATGTATGAAATTTTCAGGGAAAAATGCAATTTAGTGGAGTAATGAAAAAAAAAATTGCATTTTTATGGTGGCGTAACTTTCTTGTGTATATGGTGTAAAATCATTCATGTATGTGCTTGATGCAACTTATGACCCTAAGTTCAAACTTAAGACCCTAAGTTGTAATGAAGGGCAAAGAAAATGGAAAAAAAATAAAGTGAATGAATTAGACAGTACCTTTTTTTTTTCTCTCATTTTCTTTTCTTCTATCGTGCAGAATGTATATATCGTATAAAGTATTTTAACATGTGCTTTGAAGGCACACGTTAACAAAATCATTTCTTTTTAGTGAAAGTGGAATTCATAATTTGTTTAGATCTCTTCTGTTTAATTGATTTTGTTAGATCTCTGCTGTTTAATTAATTGATCTCACGTGTTGTTGTATAAGTATTTCATTTTTTATGTTCTCCCATCAAATCGGTAAATAACTAACTGGGATAAGACCACCTATCTATTTGAGAGAAATTGGACGGATAGGTATCATGGTACATGAATACGTCGGTATTATATTTAGAGTTACTTTGATGAGATATTTTTGTGGATGTGTATAGATGATGGATAAGAGTTGGATTGATTTGGCAAATAAGATGTCGAGTGAATACATTAATGGGATTGATGAATTCCTTGTGTTTGCCTACACTAATAGGGTTGAAGGTTCGATGATCAGTTGTCCGTGTAGGAAGTGTGAGAATTGATACCATCTTGTATGAGAAGGTGTACGGGAGCATCTGATTTTGAATGATTTTTTTAAAAAATACAAACATTGGATTAACCATGGGGAATCTTACGTATCTCTGCATGGTAATCGAGAGAATGAAACATTAGCTAATTTAGACATTGGGGATGATATGATTGGAATGATACAAAGGGCTATGGGAAATCCACGTGCCGGTACAAGTGTTGAGGGTAATGAACCACAGGGGCCTGATCCCCATGCATCTGAACCCCAGCTCGGTCCAAATGCAGAGACTGCAAAGTATTTCAAACTTCTTCAAGATGCACAAAGTGAATTGTATCCGAGTTGTCAGAAGTTCACATCTTTGTCATTCATTGTTCAACTTCTACATTTGTAGGTGCTTAATCAATGGACAGACAAGTCTGTTGACATGTTGCTTGAGTTATTGAATCAGGCGTTCTCGTTGGGTGTGAAACTCCTAGACTCGTATTATAAAGCTCAAAAGGTCACAACAGATTTGGGCTTCACGTATGAGACGTGGGATGCATGTCCCAACAGTTGCATGTTGTTTCAAAACGAGGATGCCAATCTTGATAAATGTGTCATATGCAACAGCTCTAGATGGAAATCAAATGGTGATGGTGGTTTAAATGGTCCTAACAAAGGTGGCAAACGAATAGCTGCAAAATAGATGAGGTATTTTCCTTTAAAGCCAAGGTTGCAGAGGTTGTTTATGTCATCCAAGATGGCCAAGTTAATGAGATGGCATGCATAAGAATGAATTGATGATGGTGTCTTTAGGCATCCTGCTGACTCCCTTGCATGGAAAGATTTTGACTGTCGGAATATTGACTTTAGTAATGATTGCCGAAGTGTAAGGCTTGGCTTAGCATCTGATGGTTCTAACCCATTCAGGGCGATGAACATACTTCATAGCACTTGGCCTGTTGTGCTCATTCCATACAACTTGCCGCCATGGATGTGCATGAAACAACCATTTCTAATTTTATCCGTGCTTATTGACGGCCCGAAAGGACCTGATGACAAGATTGATGTGTATATGCAACCATTGATTGAGGAGTTGAAAGAACTATGGAATGAGGGTGTGTCAATATTTGATGCATCAACAAATCAAATGTTTCAAATGTATGCAGCTTTACTGTGGACAATTAGTGATTTTCCTACATACGCAAACTTGTCAGGATGGAGCACTAAAGGCGAATATACATGTCCTTGTTGCAATAAGGAAACTACATTGTGTTGGTTGAAGCATAGTAGGAAACAATCACACTTGGGTCATCGCAGATTTTTACCTACTGGCCATAAATTCCGGAAGGATAAACCCATAGGGGCGGGTTTGGATCGTGGCATTTATCCTTCCGGAATTTATGACCAGTAGGTAAAAATTTGCGATGACCCAAGTATGATTGTTTCTTACTATGCTTCAACCAATACAATGTAGTTTCCTTATTGCAACAAGGACATGTATATTCGCCTTTAGTGCTCCATCCTGACAAGTTTGCGTATGTAGGAAAATCACTAATTGTCCACAGTAAAGCTGCATACATTTGAAACATTTGATTTGTTGATGCATCAAATATTGACACACCCTCATTCCATAGTTCTTTCAACTCCTCAATCAACGGTTGCATATACACATCAATCTTGTCACCAGGTCCTTTTGGGCCGTCAATAAGCACGGATAAAATTAGAAATGGTTGTCTCATGCACATCCATGGCAGCAAGTTGTATGTAATGAGCACAACAGGCCAAATGCTATAAACTATGTTCATCGCCCTGAATGGGTTAAAACCATCAGATGCTAAGCCAAGCCTTACACTTCGACAATCATTACTAAAGTCAATATTCTAACGATCAAAATCTTTCCATGCAAGGGAGTCAGCAGGATGCCTAAAGACACCATCATCAGTTCGTTCCTATGCATGCATGATCTAGCTCTCAATTCAACATATTAAGCTAATTCTTGACATTAATCTCCAAATTTCCATGAATCATGCAAGACACAACTTCAATACAAATTCAAGAAGATGATTCTCCTACCTTAGGTCTCAATTCAATATGTACAAGCTCAATCTGCAATTATCCATCAAATCTCCTAAGTTTCAAGCCAATTTGATGAACTCAAGCTTCTCTTCCAACTCTCTAGCTCTCTCTCACGTTTTTGGTCTAGGAAGTGAACACAAAATGATGCAAGACTAGGCTCTAAACAAGAAGTGTGAGGTGGCCCACTAGATGGCAAAATGGTAGTTAAGGCAACTAATGTGATTCAACACTATTTAATCTAATTTAATCATACCAAATCAAATTTCAATTAAACATACCATAAAATCACATAAATTCTCATTAACATAAAACACTAATCAGTTCCGGATTCGGCCGCCAATAAGGCCTTCAATTTACAGTTCAAACTTAAAACATGAACAGATCAATTAACAGTCAAACAAATAGATTTGCATTTAAACTAATACACTCAATCAATCAGTTCAGAATTTCAGTCAATCAGTCACTTAACATGCTTAATCATAGATTAGCACTAATCAGTGGTGAGGGTTGTCACAATAAAGTATCATTTGATGGTAGTCGGGAAGTCAGACTCAAACCAAAATTGTTGTCTGGAACTGAGATGTTGCTACAATTAGAATTTGAGGGTATTTTAACCCAATACAAGAGGGATGACCTTAAGGAGAGGCATAGGAGACAGGTAGAGAAGGAGAAAGCTGGACATCGCACCCATAATTGGAAGAAAAAGAGTATCTTTTATGAACTGCCATATTGGGAGCACAATCTAATAAGACACAACCTCAATGTGATGCATATAGAGAATAATGTTTGTGACAATGTGTTGTGGACAATATTAGGGGTTGCAGGAAAATCGAAGGATGGTGTTAATGCTCGGCGTGATTTACAAGATATGAATATTAGAAAACCCCTACATTTGCAGCTAAGAGGGTCGAATAAAGCCTATTTACCACCAGCACAATTCACGATGACCAAGGATGAAAAAGATTTGTTCTTGAAAGTGTTGAAGGAAGTAAGAGTTCCCAACGGGTATTCATCCAATATATCACGTCGTGTGCGATGATAGAAGTATTGGGGGTCTTAAGAGCCACGATAGTCATATTCTGATGCAACAACTTATTCCATTGGCTATTCGAAGATCGTTACCAAAGAATGTAATTGAACCCTTGATTGAATTGAGCAATTTCTTTAGATCGTGCGACGGATTTGCAATATATTCAAGATCGTAGCGCTGTAACACTTTGTCATCTAGAGAAAATATTTCCACCTAGTTTTTTTGATATAATGGAGCACTTGATTAATCATGGGGAATCTTACGTATCTGTACATGGAAATCGAGAGAATGAAACATTAGCTAATTTAGACATTGGGGATGATATGATTGGAATGATACAAGGGGCTATGGGAAATCCACATGCCGGTACAAGTGTTGAGGGTGATGACCCACAGGGGCCTGATCCCCATGGAAGTTCTAAATTTCTGAATAATCTAAAAACCTTGGTTTAGGCTTTTAGCAGCTAGACATCCACCACTCATCGTGTGTTGCACACACTGTTAGTTTGTGAATAGGTTTCAAATTGGCAATATAGCCTCTCTCTCTCTCTCAC
>NW_021028168.1:161475-180681 GCF_004153795.1 Camellia sinensis
GTCTTGAGGACGGTCAAAAATGGGGTGTCTACTGGTCCCAGTACTTTTGTAGGCTTGCAGAGATACTGGGGAGGCAGTATTATTTGCTTGAGGGAGACTTCTTGCACTCGAGGGGAGACAAACATGGATATTAGGCAAACATGTTAAGCTCTGAAATCATGTTAGGAGAGGTGCCAAACCGACCAAAGTACACAAGCAAAGCATGCAAGAAAGCTTAAAGCTTGAAACTAGCCTAAGGGTTTAAACCATGGCTATACAAAGCAAGCCCCAAAGGGCCAAGAGGACCTAAAACAGTCCTAAGGAAGGTCCAAACAAGACCGAAAGTAAGCTCGAAACTAGCCAACATAAGCTAGAACACAATGCCAAAACAAGAGGCATGCAAGGCTACCAAAAAGGGTGTTACACTACACCTATCAAAACCAAACATGGCATGACTTACGCAATGAAAAACAGAGTTATGGCATGGTAAAACATGACCAAAAATCCACTTAGATGGCATCCCAAAGACCTAAACATGATGGCACACACAATGACTCATTCATGAGGCATAAAACATCAACTCTTTAAAGCATTAAAGGAGTGACAAGTACAAGTGTTTGAGCATGAAACATGGACTAAAATAGTATAACAAATGATGCCAAATCATTGAAATGGTCCAAGTAAAGCATGCTAGTGACTTGGACACTTAAGGCTAACAAACTAGAATGCCTTATGGCTATACAAAACATGGCATATATGGTCAAAACAACTCAAATAAGAGCTTAAGCATGTTACAATAAGGCTAAAAGCTTCATAGGGTCGAGCCAAAATCATGCTAGAAACATGGCTTAAAGCATGATGCATGTTAAGGCAAATGAAAGGATTGCAAGGCAAGTACATGAAGCGTACATGGTATGTTCAAACCAAGTCAAAACAGTATTATATCATGGCAAAACAAAGCCTAATACATACTGAAATGAAGCTAAAACAAGCCAAGCAAACATGTTACCAATATAAGCCATTTATACTAGCATTCATGACAATAAGGAGAGGGGATGACCCTTTTCTATTTAGGATTCCAAAACCACCTTCCCACCACTGAAAATTCTCTGGATTTCAGTGGTAGGGAGGTCATGCAAAGCCAAGAACAAGGGCCAAAAGAGATGGCCTAAAATAAGGCCTAAGAGGGGGGAAACAACCCCAAACCAAAAAGTGATCTTAAACAAAGATCTAAAGCATCAAAAATCAGAACTTATTGTAGTTTAGACTTAAGCTTAAAACAATAAGCAAGAAGGTCTAAAATCTTAAGTAAGAAACGGGTATTAAAAGCAAAAATGCTCACCCTTGAAGAACACTTTCAAGAACAAGGCTCCAGTAACTTTTCCAAGCTTAAACCACTCCAAGAACTCTGAAATCAACCTCAAGGGACCTCAGCTCCAAGAGGAGGGTGTTCTAGTGTGTGTTTGTGTACAATAGTAAGACAATACTACACGTTTGAACACAAAATAAGGACAAAAAAGAGAATATAGATACAAAACTAAATGTATCACTCAACCCTAAATTTTCTGAACCCTTGCGGAAGGAGGAGATGGTTCTCTCTTATAGAGAACCAAAAGCAAAGCTTCTTGAGGAAGCTAAGCCAAGGGGCAAATCCCTCCATACACGTGTATAGATGGGGTGAATTGTGCATGCCAACTGTGACAGCTGGCATAAAATATCTGCATAAAGTAGATGAACAGGGTTCAGCCAGAAAACATGGTCGATCGACCAACACAAGGGCCGATCGACTAAAAAGAGTGCTAATCGGCCAACGCTTTTGGCCGATGGCAAGAAAACAAGGCCGATGGCTTCATGCCTTAGCCGATGGGTTGAGGGGATGGCAAACAAGCCACCCACTTCCCTCAGAAGCAAAAACACAAGTGATTGGTCCACAACCAAGCACAAAACAGGCAAGCTGAGAGATCTTGAGGCAAGGCGTGCGACCAAGGCCTCCAGGAACTCAAAACGAACACAGGCACGGATGATCATCGAGTGTTCAAACGATGACGTCCAAGTTTTGAGGACGGTCAAAAATGGGGTGTCTACAACGCCCCAAGATCACCAAACGGCGTTAGTTTAGCACGAAACTTGGCACACATGACCGCCTAAGCATGAGAGACTTGTGGGAGAAGACGGGACTCGAATCGGGTTCTCGGATTGGGAGTTAGAACCGGATTTCACTTTAGGAAAACTAGTTCCTTAAGAAACTTGAATTCGAGGTGTTAACGCCCCAAAATCACCAAACGGCGGCGGTTTAGCATGAAACTTGGCACACACGACCGCTTAGGCACGAGAGACTTGTGGGAGAAGACGGGTTCGCGGTTAGAGCCAGATTTTGGTCTAGGCAAACTAGTTCCTTAAGAAACTTGAATTCGAGGTGTTGACGCCCCAAAATCACCAAACGGCATCGGTTTAGTACGAAACTTGGCACACACGACTGCCTAAGCACAAAAGACTTGCGGGAGAAGACGGGACTCCAATCGAGTTCCCGGTTGGGGAGTTAGAGCCGAATTTCGGTCTAGGCAAACTAGTTCCTTAAGAAACATGAATTCGAGGTGTTGAAGCCCCAAAATCACCAAACGGTGTCGGTTTAGCACGAAACTTGGTACACACGACCGCCTAGGCACGAGAGACTTGTGGGAGAAGACGGGGCTCGAATTAGGTACCTGGTTTGGGAGTTAGAGTCGGATTTCGGTCTAGGCAAACTAGTTCCTTAAGAAACTTGAATTCGAGGTGTTGATGCCCCAAAATCACCAAACGGCATCGGTTTAGCAAAAACTTGGCACACACGACCGCCTAGGCACGAGAGACTTGCAGGAGAAGACGGGGCTTTAATCGGATTCCCGGTTTGGGAGTTAGAGTCGGATTTCGGTCTAGGCAAACCAATTCCTTAAGAAACTTGAATTCGAGGTGTTGACGTCCCAAAATCACCAAAGAGCATCAGTTTAGCACGAAACTTGGCACACACAGCCGCCTAAACACGAGAGACTTGTGGAAGACGACGGGACTCGAATCGGGTTCCCGGATTGGGAGTTAGAGCTGGATTTCACTTTAGGCAAACTAGTTCCTTAAGAAACTTGAATTTGAGGTGTTAACACCCCAAAATCACCAAACGGCGTCGGTTTAGCACGAAACTTGGCACACATAATCGCCTAGGCACAAGAGACTTGTGGGAGAAGACGGGCTCGAATCGGGTTCCCAATTTGGGAGTTAGAGTTGGATTTCGGTCTAGGCAAACTAGTTCCTTAAGAAACTTGAATTTGAGGTGTTAACACCCCAAAATCACCAAACGGCGTCGGTTTAGCACGAAACTTGGCACAAACGACCGCCTAGCATGAAGACTTGTGGGAGAAGACGGGGCTCGAATAGGGTTCCGGTTTGGGAGTTTAGAGGTCGGCCATTTCTGGTCTAGGCAAACTAGTTGCTTAAGAAACTTGAATTCGAGGTGTTGATGCCCCAAAATTACCAAACGGCGTCGGTTTAGCATGAAACTTGGCATACATGACCGCCTAGGAACGAGAGACTTGTGGGAGAAGAAGGGACTCCAATCGGGTTCCCGGTTTGGGAGTTAGAGCCGGATTTCGGTCTAGGCAAACTAGTTCCTTAAGAAACTTGAATTCGAGGTGTTGACCCCCCAAAATCACCAAACGACGTCGGTTTAGCACGAAACTTGGCACACACGACCCCCTAGGCACAAGAGACTTGTGGGAGAAGACGGGACTCCAATCGGGTTTCCGGTTTGGGAGTTAGGGTCGGATTTCTGTCTAGCCAAAATTATTTACTAAACTATCTTTGTATTTATATAGTAGTTAATTTTTTATGTTTTTCTGTAATTAAAATATTAACACCATTATATTGTCATTAATTATTTTTATTTTGTTATTTTCAGATATTTCCTGAGTAGCAGTTTGCTTCTTGTGGAATGCAAGCGTGTAAAGATTATGACCAACTTTTATTTTTGTAACCCACGGAAGAATCATGACGAAAACTTTTGGTTTTGATTTACGTTATTTAGATTACTGAACAACATTATGTATGTATTATGCAACATTATGTAGTGAGATAATTTTTATTGTTATGAATTTTTATTTACATATTGTTATGAATGGAACAACATTATGAATTTTCATTATGTGCCAACTTTTGTTTATGTATGTATGTAACCCACGGAAGAATCAAGACGAAAACTTTTGGTTTTGATTTTGATTTACGTTATTTAAATTTGTGAACAATATTATGTATGTATTATGTGACAGTATGTAGTGGGATAATTTTTATTGTTATGAATTTTTATTTATATATTGTTATGAATGAAACAACATTATGAATTTTCATTATGTGCCAACTTTTGTTTATGTATGTATTTATATTATTATGTAATTATTAGTTGTTTTTTTAGTTATTTTTCATTTAATACAGGTTATTTTCATATTTTTAATAATTTTAATACAGTTTTTTTTTTTTTTTTTGAGACGGCAGGACACACACCGTCTCAAAAAGAAAATTGAACCAGGATTTTTTGCGACGGTAGCTTTACTGTCGCAAAAGATAGGAGAATTGGTTGAAAAGTAGGGCCTTTAGCGACGGTGTTATTGCCGTCGCCAATAGTCCTTTAGCGACGGCATCAGGTGCTGTCTCAAATAAACTTTTAACGACGGTATTTTTGCCGTCGCAAAAACCTTTTTAGCGACAGCAACACAGTGTCGTCTCAAAAAAATTCAGATTTTCACGCGTTATTTACGACAGAATTTTTCCGTCGCAAAAAAGGCATTTTGACGTCGCAAACAAAAGGCGACAGTGTTATGTCGTCGCTAAAACCCTTTTGCAACCCCCTTTGTTGCGACCCCCCACATGCCGTCGCAAAAAACCTTTTGAGACGGCGTTTGGGGTATTTGCGACGACGTTTTGCCGTCACAAAAAAGTAATTTTTTTTTTAGTGTTTTATAAATAATTATTTTCTATTAGTACCACCAAAGGAATCACATGCCTTGAGAGACTTAAATAATCATTGACCTCTGATTGGTCACTTTAATGACCCTCTGTTGTCATGGATCTATTGACCTCTGTTTTGCATGGAGCAAAGTGTTGTGCGGAATTAAGTGCTACACTATTGTGGGAGCTACCTCTAGAATCTGTACGAGCCATCTCTTGAGTCCATACCTCTGTATTGTCATGAATTCATTGACCTCTGTTATGTTCTGCACCATGGTTATGATTATATATTTTCGTGTAATATCATATGATTTCTGAAACGGATTTCTGTTATAATATAAGCAACTTATTTACTCTAATAGAAAAGTATGCTATTTTATCCATTTTAAGCCTAAAGCTTATCCGTGATAATTATGCTCTCAGTATTATATTTCTCATTGTGCCATGTGCTTATAGCTGTTTATTAATTTTCAGGAAACAATACAATTCAGAAATAACTTTTGGAGAGTCTTAGAAGCTCCGATGACTATTTTAGTACCTTCAATTAAATATTATTTTCACTCACGTTTATTAATTTGTTCAAGAATTAGCTGTAGATAACTTCAGTTACTAGCCATCATGATACTTAACTTTTGGGTATGGAGAGCGAGTCGTGACAAAAAAAATTCCAAAATAGTAAATAGACAGATACAAATACTTAACCTTTGCATCTACCCACCAACCCGCACCCATTAGCTAAATAGACAGATGCAAATAATTTTTTTCAATCAGCCTAAATTCAAATAGATAATAAATAATAAGTCACCCGCTTAAACCCGATCCGTAAAAACCTTAGGACAAAAATATTTAGTGTGTTTGGTTTCAATTTTTTGAAAACTGAATTTTTTGTTTTTGTTTTTATTTTTTAAAATTTTTAGTGAATATTTTTAAATTTTTAAGCAAATTTTCTATTTTTTTAGATGCACCTTACTTAGATGTATCGAAATAGTAAAATATTTGTAAAAAAAATATTTTTAAAAATTAATAAATATACAAAAATAAGAAAAATGTACTAAATTTTTATATTTGTAAAAAAAAATATTTTTAAAAATTAATAAATATACAAAAATACAAAAAATGTACTAAATTTTTATTTTCTTATATTTTTTGGTATTTAGTGTATTTTTTTAAGATTTTTTTTACAAATATTATACTTTTTAAGTGTATTTATATTACGTGTGTCTAAAAATTTTAAAAAATTATTGAAAATATTAAAAAAATTCATTGAAAATATTAAAATTTGAAAAATAAAAAAATAATTTTTTTTAAAAATTAAAACCAAACAAACTGATTTAATCCCCATGCTATCACAACTCCGTTTCTATTTCAGTACTAAAAATTGTGGAGAATTTTTTATACGGTACTAAACAAATAACAAAACATTTAAGAAAAGAAAAAAAAAATTATAAAAGGCTCGTGTAAAGTACAATAATTTTTTGCGGATATCAACTTTGGCTCAACGCCTAGGTGGCGTTCAAGATGTACCAACGGGACGGCACATTGGACAGCTTGAGCTCGACTGCGAGGGTCTTTTCCCGTAAATTGGGTGGTTTGTCCCCCTTCTTGTCTTGTTACTCAAAAAGAAACAAAAAAAAAAAATACACATTAAGAGATGAGATTAATTATTTTGGGATGTATTATATAAATATAATTTTTTTATTTTTTTAATGTTGAGATTAATTAGTTTGGAATGTATTATATAAATATATTTTTTATTTTTTTAATATTACATTATCTTTTAATTTTTTGATACATTTTTATAAAAAATAAAAAATACAAATTTAAATTATTTCAAACAACCACCAAGATAAAAGGAAGCGAGCATGCCCCGCCTGTCATGTTGCAGTGAGGATGTGCGTGGAACACGCTTATGTCTTTCTAGAATTGAAAATGAAGATATCTTGTCCACTTATGGTTGAGAGAGAAATTGAATTCAAAATTACATAATTTAGAGGGTGTTTGAGAAATTAGTTAAAAGTTAATTTTTTAATTTTTTTGTTATTTTATGAATAAAAAATGTAAGAGATGATGTGACTTAAAATGGATTAAAAGTCAAAAATTAACTTTTAATCAACTTGTCGCACTTCGTTTCCAATTTTTGAGAATAATTTTTTTAAATTTTAATTCATATTTTTAATAATTTTTAAAATATTTTCATTCATTTTTTTATCTTTTAGATTAAAAAAGTAAAAAAAGCAAAAAACAATTTTTTAATCCTTAATCAATATTTATATTTTCAATTCATTTAACCTTAATATACTTAAAAAGTAAAAAATTTGTACAAAAATCTTTTAAAAATTCATTAAACGCAACAAAATACGAAAATGTATTTAATTTTCATATTTTTTTTTGAATTTTTTGTAGTTGTTGAATTTTTTCCCACAAATATTATATTTTTAAGCATATTTAAATTAGATGTATCTAAAAAAATTGCGTAAAATATTTTTTAAAAAAATAAGAACAAAAAAATTCAAAAAATAAAAAATTCAAATTCCTGAAAAATGAACTCAAGTTTTTAAAACCAAACATGGTAAGAAATTGAACAAATTCAAATGATACTAAAATTCAATTATTATTATTCAAATAAACTTATCATTTTTATATGGGTTTATTATACTTTCTATCCCAGAACTATCGCGAAATTGTCTGTTTAGTTCATAAATATCAATTGATTCTAATAGATCCCTAAAGTATATAAATTAAAATCTATTTATTTCTTAAACTATCAATTGAATCTATTAAGTCCCTAAAATATTTAATTAAAACCTATTTAGCCCCTGAAAAATTACAAAATTAAAATATATGCCCACAAGTATTATAAATTTACAAAAAACCTTATCTAATTAAAATTTTATTACAAAAAAATCTTAAATTTTTATTTTGTCTTTAAAAAGTATTTTATTTTGTTGTGTGATTAAATTAGTATTAGATTTTGATTTTTCAGTCTTGCCAATAAAATTATATGAGTATTAAATATACTAAAAACAATATAAGTAGATAATTTAAAAAATAACTTTTCGCTACAAATAATAATAATAATATATTAATCAAATTGTAAAAAGAACTTAGCAAAAAATATAAAAACAATCAATTAAAAATTATAAATAAAATCCAACATATAATATTAGATTAAGGCAAACACACGTAGCAATAGAAGATAAGTAAAAAAATACTATAACTAATTATCCGTATCTGCATAAAAAAAAATTCACCATAGCAACTAATGCCCACTTTTTTTAAATGAAATTTTAATGAGATATGGTATTTTACTAATTTACAATACTTATGAACTTATATTTTATTTTTGTAATAATTTCAAGGACTAAATAAGTTTGATTTAAATACTTTACGGACATAATAGATTCAATTAATAGTTTAAGGACTAAATAAACTTTAATCTATATAATTTAAGGATTTAATAGACTCAGTTGATAGTTTAGACACAAATAAATAATTTGGTAATAGTTAAGAGTATAAAATTTAATAAATCCTTTATACATTAATATTTTAAACGATAATGCTAGGTAGCTCAAATTTTTGTGGCTCAAATGGCTTAAATCTGTCAAAACGACGTCGTTTTGACAGATTTTGAGTGTAAAACGATGTCGTTTTGACAGATTTGAGCCATTTGAGCCACAAAAATTTGAGCTACCAAACATTTTCCTATTTTAGAAGACAATACAAAATGTGTGGCTCCACTCCCTATTACTAATTTACATATTCTTTTATATTTATTTTGCGGGTCTCACTTTGAGCTCACAATGATAATTTGAACAATTTATCTCATAACCTTGACGGTAAGGTCAAAAAATTTAACTTGAAAAAAAAAAAATTCATCATACATCATTGAACCATAATGATAGAGACTCCTAATTTTGGGGGCCTCACAATTGCCAAAGTGATTCATATCACTCATGATGTGAGCCCCACAGATACATGAGTGGTGTGGATCACTTTGAAATTGTAGGAGTCCTCAAAATTGGGGATGCCAAGCATTTTTCCATCATTAAATACATTAATTATATTTTATTTTTTAAAATAGATAGTGACTATGAATTTAAACTTAAACCGTTTATTTTACAAAATAAAATATTATTTATTTATTTTTCATTACTATTTAATCAAACTAATTTTTTTGCACAAATAATGTTTATTGCAAAATTTACCCCAAAAAAAAAATGTCCGAATCATCGTTGTGATCCAAAGTGGAACTCACAAAATAAATTATGGAAGAGTGTGGATGCAGGAGTTGTTAGACAATTTTCACTGTAATTAAATTAATTAATTCTGTTTGGATACTAAACGACAAACATAATATAAAAGAAAAATAGGAAATAAGAGAGAAAGTTTGATTACAAAAATCAAACTAGAAATAGAATTAAATAAATAAAAACTGATTTTATTTTGTTACAGAAACAAAATTAAAATCTGATTTAAATAAATAATAAAAACATAAAATAAATAAATAACTTACTTGATTAATATCTTGAATATTATTCTGATCAAGTCCAGTGTTCGATACTGTCTCCTTAAGACAGATTCGTCCTCTCCACGATACTTTCAGAATATGGACGTCTATCTTCTAGGATGAAATGATCAATTACAAATAAATGCAGCACTACAATTTATTTGTTCAACGAACACACTAAATTTACAAATAAATGCAGCTATTCAACGAACACACTAAGTGTTTACACTTTTTCTCACAAAAATTAAATGCAACAAAATAAAGAATAAATTTGTAGATGAGAAATACAAAATTTTTTAATCTAAAACATCAAATGAGAGCTACCTATTTATAGATGTAGTGGTGGATATTGATTTTGAATTAAACAGGTGCTAACCTGTTTTGAACAGGTATGCAACCTGTTTGGTTTTGAATTAAACAGATTTAAATCTGTTGGGTTCAAAATTCAAACAAATAAAACCGGAAGGGACCTGTTTGAGTGTAAAGAAAAATCGGAACAGATTAATTCTGGAATTAATTTGAATTCTGGACAGTTGGACAGACTTTATTTCAAAAAATAAAATTAAATCCAAATGTTTATGGCCCAAAAAGATTAGTATTGGGCCGAACAAGTCCAACCCAACCATACACCCTGCACCTGCGCCGAAGCCCAAGCCCAGCCCGACCGGACGGACGGACGCGCGCGCGTGGTGATTTTTGGGTCCGATGGGTCAAGCCCATTTTGCCCATAACCTCCCTTTCTACAAAACTTGGGTACCCCTTAGGGCACACCCCAAGTTCCAATCACATGCCTAATAAACCCATTCAAAACTTTCTACCAAATCAATGTGAAACAAGTCATTTTCCAACCTTAAGGAATTTTCACCAAAACTCTATTTCCATAGAGTTCACTTTGGTTTCAATTTCCCATTCACTCGATAATTGTTTTGAGCAACCAAATATACCACACGAATCACAACGCGACATAGAACGCGTTACCACTTTGACCCGCCAAATTTGACGCTCGGGCCCCTTCTAAATAATAAACCAAAGTTAGAAATTTTTTTTAATGTTACCCAAAATTTTCCCAACTATTTCTAACAGGAGTATGGATGCAAGTGTATAGAGATAAACTATTCCCGTAATCTAAATGTATTTAAAAAATTAAAATGTTTATAATTTTTTTTTTAAATATTGTTAAAAGCAAAAAGAAATAAAAAAAAATTTAAAAATACTTTTCATATAAACTCATTTATCTTCCACGGAAAAAAGGTGAGCTGGTGTGGATACGGCATGGGCCATACTTGTTCCCTTAGGCCCTTTTCCCTACGTCACACCGAATTTTCTCTCGGTCTATCAGTACATCAACAAAAACGTCTGCAAACTTTTTAATTTTATTTTATTTTTTTGATTATTTTGATTCGGGACTAAAAAGTTTTGTTTAGAAACGATTTTTAATTTTTTTGATTTTTTTTAAGAGAAAAAAATATAATAATTATAAATTAGATGTGATATTTTGTCTAATTAAAATAAAAAACTTATTTTATTTTTTGTGGTTGTTTTAGCTAAAAGAAAGCCCAAAACTAAACTTCCCAAATGACCTTTTAGAGAATTTTTTTAAAAAATAATTTCAAAATATCATTTAAGAAAATGTTATGAATTCTAAATAATATAATAAATTTTTTACCAAACTTCTCAAATGGATATGAAATCTACACAAATCTACATGTGTGCGTCTCACACTCATATGAGAGATTTGATATAAAATTTAATAGATTATTTAAGATTCCTAACATAACTCTATCATTTAATATTATTTATGTGATATTTTCTTTGTAATCATAAAATATATTAAACGCTAAGGGAGCGGACAAAAATAATTAATATCATTTGTCTTGATTAGGTGATTATTTTTGCTAAGGAATCGGCTTCCCTCCCGTTTGTGATCCGACTGAAGGGTGCTGTTGGGCTCATAGGGACTCACCAGAGATCCTGTTTTGATAATCCGAACCGTTCAATATGTAGAACTCGTTAAGTACTATATGTCTATAAAAAATCACGTTGATCGAATATCGATAGCTACTTTTTCGGATCAGATTTCTGTCAACTATTTATTTTTTCACCGTCAAATTTTTTTATACAAAATTGATTTGATCACATAACTATTGATATCTAATCAACGTAATTTTTTACTAATATATAGTACTCGACGAGTTCTTCACACCTTCTTATATTACTACTTTCATACCTTAAAAAAATAAAAATAAATAAAGGGACGATTCACAACGTCAAAAAAAAAATAAAATAAAAAAAAATAATAGACGCACTCATGTTATAATAGCATAGCGATGACGTGGGAGGGTCACAATTGGTAGGGTCACAAAAGTATTCGTGACATATAGATTTGGTCACCAACTTCTTGTGAATATTCATTGTGAACAAGCACAATTAATATTTTTGCCACAAACTAGTTGCAGTCTTAAAGGGTTGCCACTTATGATGACATTTTTAAAGGCACAAAAAAAAATGTAGTTATTTGCCATGGTATTTTAGTAGTAAAAAATCAGTTTGTATCACACCACCATAAAAATGAATTTATTTATTTTCTGTCTAATTAAAATGTAATTTTTCCAATAAAAATCCTAGAATCATAATCACTTTGCTTGTTTTCACTTTTTAAAAAATAATTTTCAGAAAATTCTACTTTCTTATTTTTCGTATTTTTTTTATTTTTACTGAATTTTTTTAATATTTTAAGCAAGTTTTTTACTTTTTAGACACACCTAACATAAATACACCTAAAAAGTAAAAAAAATTATAAAAAAAATCTTTTAAAAATTCATTAAATACCAAAAATACAAAAAAAAAATACAAGAATTCGGTACATTTTTTGTATTTTTATGTATTTATTAATTTTTTAAAATATTTTTTTACAAGTTTTTTATTTTTTAGATACATCTAAGTAAGGTGCATTTAAAAAAGTAAAAAAAAATATTTAAAATTTTAAAAATATTCACTAAAAACAAAAAAACACAAAAATTAAAAACGTCAATTTTTAAAAACTTAATCTAAAAAACTCAAACCAAACGCAATGAATATTTGTACCCATATATAATTTTCATGACAACTGAGCCTGTGGCATCGAGTCCGGATCCTCTCCTTGAGGATGGTCCTCCATTCCCTGCTTGCAACGGCTCAGATGAGCCGTTGGTCATCCAACGGCTGAGATTATAAAAAAAAAAAAATCAAAAACAAAATTTCGTCCATCTCCCACCCAATACAAAAACACAGATCAGAGGCTATACATTCACGAATTCACATACACTCTCAGTTTCACTCAGCCGCTCGTCCACCGAACCCATCCTCACCAGCGAACCGGCGACCAGTCCCGACGGCGACCCAGACGGCGAACCCACTCGTAACCCCGCGACGACCATAGCTCCACTGCTTACGCTTCTTAAACCCAAAACCTTTTGCCTTCCTAAAATTACTCCGGTAGAGACCCAAAAAAAAAATGACGAATCCTTCTCTCTCTCTCTCTCTCTCTCTGAGAATTACTCCGTTCAATCACATCTATGTTCAACCTCTTATTCATCTCCCTCAGAAGATTAGAGATTTCGTAAAAGTCGTGAAAGTCGATGGAGAATCAAATTTTGCAGTCGTGAAATCATCACTGTTCAACCTCTCCCTTCTCTCTCTCTCTCCCGCTAAAACTCTTTAAATTCAGAGTATATCTTATAGTCGACGAATGAAAGTCGATGGAGAATCGAAAAGATTTCACACTTTGATTTGGGTAAGCAATTTTTCAATTTTTATAGATTGAAATGGGTATTGCTAAAAGCTTATTTTGATTAAAAGATATTACGATTAGGGATTTCGTTGTTTGATTTGAGATTTTGAGAGTGAACTTAAAAGCTTTTTAACATTTCTCAAATGCTTCTAAAATTTTTGTCCTTAATTTTAATTTATTTGACATTTTTTTTCTTGTTTGTTTCATCCTTCCTATTGTATTATTGTTAAGCAACAGGCATATTAAATTTCATAAGAACAAATTTTTGCCTCAAAAAAGGGTTGGATCCTACACTCCTGCTTCAAATACATTCTACTGTAGGTAATGGCTATTAATTTTTTCTAAGATTCAAGTGACTGAAATTTGTATCATCACTTATCCTGCTTGTATGTAGTTTGATAGATTTGAATGTTGTTAATGGCTATATTGTTTTCATATTCACTAGTTGATTTAACTTTTTTCCCCCCTTGTTGTTTAGTTTGATATGAAGTTTCAAAGGAGTTTTTTTGTGATACTGCAATCTGGAAGGTGAAGATTGTAGCTGCTCTTGACAGATATAATCAGAGCATGGCTGCTGTTGATAACCAAATTATGGAACAAGAGGCTGAAGTTGAAGATTGAAATGCTTTAGCAAAATATTTCATTCTGAAAGATTTGGTTATGACATTTCGTATGTTTTGTTTTGTAATGACGATGTTAATCATGGGTTTGAAATGAAATTTGTTTTGTATTTTGTAATCAAATATTGGTTATGATTTGTTGTACTGCAATGGAACTTTTGTTATGGTTTGATATGAAAATTGAATATTCTCTTGAATATGGTTGAGATGAGATGGTTTCAAATGAATGTTGCAATAATGGTTTGTTGCTTGTAAGTGGTTGAGAAGGCAATGGTCGAGATGACTTCTATTTTGTGTTTTGTTCATAGGAACTGAAGAAAATATGTTGAAATTTTTTGTTTATGGTTTGCTGAAATTGTTTTTTGTTTGTAGTTGCTGAACTTGGGCTGAAATGTGTGTTATGGCTTGTATTCACACTGAAATTGTGCTGAATTTGTTGTTTATAGATGCTGAATTTTTGTTTAATCTAGTTTGCAGTTGGTTCAATAAACATCTCTTGGTTGTTAAACATCTCTAGTTTGCAGTTGGTTCAATAAACATCTCTTGGTTCAATTGACATTTGCATATGATAATGGTGCAGGCAACTAACGCAAGGGAAAGGGTGTTGAAGGAGAAATGTCCAGCTCTCAGTGAATCCAATTGAATGGAGAAATGTTTCTGAGATGCTGTTTTTCATACACCAAATAAGTTGGAAATTGTAATAATTGTAATAAAGTTGAGAATTTTTGTTACGAAAGCTTCACTCTCTGATAATTTAGTGTCATTTCCACAATTGAGAACTAAATACAGAACTTGATTAATCAACCACGGAGGAAGGAATAAGGAAGGAAAGCAAAAAAAAAAGTGGGTTTATTTTCTTTTGCTCTGTTTTTCCTTGTTTCTTTGGTTTTTTTTACTTTTTCCCTTCCAAATTCTCAGCAAGAAAGTGGAACATCACGCTCACATATTCTACAAGAAAATCATTTGCAGAATATCAAGATTGAATATCAAAATCATTTGTATCAATAGAAACTAACAAAAATTGAACACACATAATTTTACAGATCAATATTTCTTTAACACTTTTGAACATGTAACTAAATCAACATTTCATTGAGACATTTAAACAAACATCTTAAATTCACAAACTCAACCCAAAATTTTGCAGATCAGTAGGTATTGCATCAACAACATTACTAAATGTACATTCACCTAAAAACATCTTATGCCATAACAGCATCAATAACAACAACAACAAAAAAATCAGTTATGAGCAACAATTTCAGCAACATTTTTCGAAAACTTTCAGTTATGAGCTGCTATTGTTGAAGCTACAGAGACTGGTTTGCTCACAGGGGAACTCTGGTTCCCGAAGTGAGGGAATAGAGAATAAGGGCAAAGCAATGGGTTAGGTTTGGGGAGTGGGGGTCTGTCGAGAGGGTCGCCGATGAGACGGGTTCAGTGAGGTGCAGGAGAAGAGTGTGAGAGCTCTAGTTTGCGAAGCAGGTCGGTTGGGTTTCAGGAGCTTCTCACCGTCGTCGGAAGTGGATCGCCGGTGAGGGTGGGTTCAGTGGAGGAGAAGGGATGAGGGTGAGGCTGAGTGTAAGAGAGAGAGAGAGAGAGGGAGAGAGAGAGAGAGAGAGGAGATTGAATGAGGAAGACAGAAATGTGTACGTATATATAGTCAGGTTTGAAATCAGAATTTTCAAAGTTCCCTCTATTTTTCAAGAAAGATTCAGATTTCCCTCTATTTTTCAAATTTTTTTTTTTTTAAGCCGTTCGATCTGCTACGGCTGATCTAAGCCGTTGCAAGGAGGAAGTGAAGAATGATCCTCAAGGAGAGGATCTGAACTCCATGGATCAAGACAACGAATTGGGATCCTCCCCTTCATTTCGGTCCTTTATTCCCTCCTTGCAGGGCCTTCGGGCCCACTTTGAGGCCCAATTTTGATAATCCGAACCGTTCATATTTTTAGATTTATTCAGTATATCATACCTGTAAAAAATCAAGTTGATCGAATATCATAAAGTATGTGTTCGGAAAACTGTTTATTAAAAAATAGTTTGTAGTCCCAATTTTCTGAACGCATACTTTCTGATATCCGATGTGAGTTGAGCACAATTGATTATTTTTTAGAGATATTGTTTACAGACTTGATCGTCGAAGTGTCCCCGGGTAGAAGAACCACCGCCGGATCTCATCTTTTTGTTACAGGTCGTTCGGGCGCAATCTATTCTGTCGGTGTTCTCCAGTTGAGTACCTGGTAGGCAGTGTGGTCAGAAAACAGCACACACAGGTCATGTTAAGGAAACTTAAAAGTATTGTCATCTTTTATTATACTCACTTCAAGTATAACACATAGATAGACAAAATATCTTAACATGTATTTTAAGGATACACGTTAACAAAATACATACAACATTTATAAATTATTCAATTTTCTATAATAGTGAGGTTGATTAAGGTTAGTCTTTAACAAAACCCATAAATTATTAAAAGGGTAAATTACATTAACACTCCTTGAGATTTGGTCCAATTATATATTACCTTCTGACGTTTTAGAAATTACATTCTCACCTCTGTGATCAATAGTCTCATTTCACAAACCCTGCTTATATAAAATGTAACAACTCCTAGTAAAAAACAGAGAAAATTACATTTAAAAAAAAAAAAAAGTAAAAGGAAAGAGAAAAAAAAAGAAAAAGAAAAGCAAAGCAAAGAAAAAAAAAAGACATTTTCCTTGTTTCAGTTGAAGGAACTCTGAATCATTTCTTGTCTTAAGCGAGTAGGAAAATACTTTTCCATGAACAGGTCTTCGAACTGTCTCCAAGTTAATGTTCTTACTTGTCGAGTACTTTTGATCATCCCACCAATGATCTGCTTCCCTTCCATTTGAAATGCCGTTATAGTCACTCTATCTGCTTCATTTCGGATGTCGGAAGTATCTAAACTTCTTAATTTGTTCTTAACCAAGCTTCAGCTTCATGGGGGTTTGATCCATCAAGGAATTTTGGGGACGTAGCTTTCAAACTTTGCTATCATCTTCTGATTTGTTTTGATCTTGGTTGCGGGGGTGGTATATTGCCTACCCTATCAGCAACTGCGCGTATAATCGAGCGACATCGCCATCAGGCACTCCATCGCCATTACCGTTGTTATTATTCTTGTTCGTCCAGCCATTCTGCATAGACGGGATTTTTTCGTGTGATTTATTCACTTATTTATTATCAGTATATTATTATACTTATGTGCAAGGACAGTAAAAAAAAGACTTCTAATTAGATTAGATAAAGCTACAATTAGCAAAATACAAATAGAACAAAGGAAAAGATTAAAAACATACTACGGGCAAGAGATAGCCCCTACAATCCGAGTTAACTCCTACACTCACAATTCTAAACTAGGCAATTTCTTTTACATGTAAGCATACAAAAACAATCAGTTAGCCTAGTCTATAGTTCCCTTAAGACCCCTTAAAATAGCCAGGAAGTCTCTCCACACCAGGGCTTCGGCTCCCATGTGGCTTGGAAAATCCCATGAATCGCCATAGCACCCTTACGAAAGATAGCAGTTTCGCACACACGATGCCCAGCAGCAGCACCGGCTCCTCCCGATAGGTCCTCCAGTCTCTGAAGTCCACTGGACCCATCTCTCCTCACAATTCTGCTTGGGTCGGGCATTGATATAGTTAAGCTCCAAAAGTCAAAAGGTCGCCCACTATTTCGGTGAAACCGTCCGGAAAGGGGCCTAGTTGATATACCCAGGGAGTCTCTTGTCTTAGGAATCTGGATAGGTCCGATATAGGTGCCACCCAACTCTCATTTTTCCAAGCACCAACCTCCGAGGGATAAAGTCTTGACATGATACAAATGAGCCAACCTGCAACCCGTTTTGCACATCCCAATCCTCAAACGTGAGCTCCCTATATCTCTAGGGTTCCCCTCGGTATTGCCTTCCATGGACTCATCCTCAGTGTTTGACTCAATCACAATAACCTCCGGGGGGTTGTATATTGGTACAACTTCTTCAACTTCTTCAGACTCAGTTTTCAGGGCTCAAGTTCAGGATCAGGTTCAGGTCAAGCTCAGGCTCAGATTCATAGTCTTTCTATAGGCATTTCCACGTCTTCACTTGGGTCGGTTCTATGTCATAGTTTTCCACTGAATTTTCCTCGTTAGTGTTAATGTGTCTGTTATGACCCTGGCATTCCTACAAATAAAAAGGTTTCTAACTTAGTTAGGTCACCGAGAATTACAAATTAACTTAAGGTTTTTCTTTATTGTAAAAAATAATAAACTACTACCCATGGCCGAAGGTTCAAACCTTAGGCTCTGATACCACGCAGCTGTGACGCCCAAAAAAAAAAAAAAATTTTTTTTTTTTCAAACGTCATAAGATTTTAAATAACAATACTTGCTAGATAAAATTTTAACTACTAGTTAGGAACTTTTAAGTTCTTACAAAGCCAAAGTCCAACGACAGAATAAAACTACAAGTTCACACACAACGTCACAACATAGTTAATCACAAATAATTTTTATACCAACTCATTAAAATTCCCAATCATTAAAATATTGCATGTGTCACACAATACTAAATAAAGTACCAGAATGTTAAATTAAGCAATTTATTTTAAACCATTGGTATGAATAATACTTAGATACAAGAATTAAACCCTAAACCACACATGCACAAATTTTTGATTTTACAAAATTAGACTAGCATAATATTAAAGTGGTGGTGATTTTATTCTGTCCAGAAAAATTTTCAGAGTATATATCTTGCAATTAAAATTATAAATACATTACTTATACAACTCTAAAATTCATATCAATCTACGGATACTAAATAAACATGTATGGTTATTTTTTCAGAAAGCTTTTTCCAAAATAACTTATAAATAATTCTAAACAATTCCAAGGGTGTTTATGCACAGATTTGTCACATTCCTTATATTAATTCCATGCTTAAATTTATAGATCAAAACCCATAAATCTAAGAATTTATTATGAAACTAGACTTCTCAAATTTCATCTTCTAGTTAGAAATTACTAGATTTGGGCTTAGTATAGGATTTTAAATAATTTTCAAATACATGGTAAAATCTGTCTCACAGTTTCAGATTCAGTTAGAAATTTGTATAAATTCGTAGAAAGCTCGAAAATTGTTTCCAAAAATTTCTGGATAAATCTAACATCATTATCAACAACGTTGTAGAAGAATCATCTCGAAATTCTGAGTATAAAATTGTCTAAAAATTCGGGTAACATGCTGGCAGATTCAAGACAGAGTATTCTCAAACAGTTTCAGGTTTAGTTAAAAATTTGTTATAAATTCGAGAAAGCTTCAAAAATTGTTTCCAAAAATTTTTGGATAAACT
>NW_021028168.1:180706-190729 GCF_004153795.1 Camellia sinensis
TAGACATCATTATCAACAACTTTGTAGAAGAAATTATCTCGAAATTTTGAGTATAAAATTGTCTAAAAATTCGGGTAATATGCTGGCAGATTCAAGACAGATTTTTCTCAACACAGTTTTAGACAATGTATCAAATGTACGTAATCTGAAAATTTTCAATTATATAAAAACAAAATGAGAGGGTTGAGAGGGTTTTCTTACTTAGTAGTAGGATTGAAATGGAATAATGAAATGGTAGGAAAATATGCAACCTCAACCTCCTCCTCTTCTTCCACAAGAATTCCCTCTATTGGATGTATATGGTTTATGCTTAGCCTTCAAAATGTGCATGACTACTAGGTGCATTTTATAGATCTTCTCCGAGGCTAGCTCTCTCTCTCTCCCTCCCTCTCACACATTCTTTCTATTAATAAATCCATCCACTTTCTCCAAGTTCTAAGAAATGTGACTTTCACTAAATTTTTTGCTCTCTTTCTCCAAGTTCTATGGCTTTCTTTCTCTCAATTCCAAGAGCATCATTAGCTCTTCTTCCCTAAACAAGCATGCAAATCAACATGTGGAAAGCCTCCACCAAATTTCTGCAAAGGTTTGATTCCCTCCTTTCTTTTCTTTTTTCTTTTTTTTTTTTTGTGTGGGTTTCTGAAAATTGACACACTAAGATTTTTAACTAAGGTATTTAGTAAGAATAGTTATTATATTGAATCATAATTAAAATAATTTATAAACAACAAATATTGAACACCCACAAAATTATTATTCTTAATAATGTCTTGTTAGTGATTGAATTGAGTCAATTTAAAACTAACTTTTACACTAATGTATAATTCAGATAGACTGTAGACAAAATTAATTAATAAATTTTCTTTAAGGAATAATTAAAGATGGGTTTTCACAATTGATGACAACGAAAATGCAACAATATGCAGACTTTATTGAAAGAGTACAAGTCGAAAATATCTTGCATCAGAATAGGTAGCTTTCGGCCTTGAACCTTCCCTAGTGATAACCTATCGGACTTACTAGCTAACTCATGGACGCGATGCCTTGAATTGTTCAGCCGTTTGTGTAAGCCAAGACAATAGATTTCACACAAAATTTCTTCTAACACATCATGGTTCTCACTGTTGTGTTCTTATTGGCCTTGAATGCTCTTGGTTTTCAGAAGTGCTTCTAAAGTATGTAGCATCTTCATTCTCATAGAACCGGACCAGTTTGACACTCATATAGGTGATTCTTATTGTAAGTATCTCTTTATACTTGTCTTGATTTTTATATCTAAATCAAGATATAAGTAATCATTAAAAACAAAGCTTATCCTTATACCCTTGCAGACAACGCATGTTGCAGATATCACTCTCACCATAGGAATGGGTAAGGAATTTTAATCCCTTGGTGATTTCTAGCGAGTCACACATAACTTAGTTGTCCCTTTGAACTTAGTTCTTGGGATCTCCAGTCTTATAAGTAAGGTTACCATTATGACGACTCTTATGTAATAGGCTTTAATCCCATCTCCTTCGATGAACTATACACTAGCTCTTTTGTCAAACCTTTTGTTAACGGATTCGTAATATTCTCTTTAAATTTTATATAATCTATTGAGATTATTCCATTTGACAACAATTGCCTTACGGTATTATGTGACGACGAATATGTCGTGACTTACCGTTATATATATGATTCTGTGCCCTGCCTATTGTAGATTGACTATCACAATGAATGCAAATAGCTGGCACAGGTTTTGGCCACATTGGAATGTCTTCTAAGAAGTGACGAAGCCATTCTGCTTCTTCTCCTGCTTTGTCTAAAGCAATGAACTCGGATTCCATTGTGGATCGTGCGATGCACGTTTGTTTCGTGGATTTCCAAGAAACAGCAGCACCTCCCAGAGTAAAGATATATCCACTTGTGAATTTTGAATTTTTAGTATTCGATATCCAATTTGCATCACAATAACCTTCGAGTACTGCTGGATATCGAGTAAAATTCAAACCATGATCACGGGTGAATCTTAGATACCTAAGAACCCGAATGATCGCCTTCCAATGGTTTTCTCCGAGGTTACTAGCGTACCTACTCAATTTACTAATAGCATAAGCTATATCAGGACAAGTACAATTCATTAGGTACATTAGGCTTTCAATGATTTATGAGTATTTTAACTGAGACACTGCATCACCTTTATTTTTTGATAAATAAAGACTGATGTCTACAAGTGTTCTAGCTAAATTCATATCATTCTTGATAAATTTATCAAGAATTTTTCCAATATAATGAGATTGAGATAATGCATATCCGTCAGATGTTTTAGTAATTTTCATTCCTAATATAACATCTACGACCCCCATATCTTTCATATCAAATCTTTTGTTAAGCATTTGCTTAGTTGATTTGATCATGTTTTGACTGCTTCCAATGATAAGCATGTCATCCACATAAAGACAAACTATGACATATCTTAGGTCAGTGTTTTTAACATAGACGCATTTGTTGCATTCGTTTATCTTAAACCCATTAGTAAGCATTGCATGATCAAATTTTTCTTGCCATTGCTTAGATGCTTGTTTTAATCCATAAAGAGATTTTACAAGCCGACAAACTTTCTTTTTTTTCCCTGGCATTACAAACCCTTCGGGTTGCTCTATATAGATCTCTTCATTTAGATCACCGTTTAAGAAAGTTGTCTTAACATCAATTTGATGTATGTCTAATTTAAACAACGCTGCTATAGCAATAAGCATGCGAATGGATGTTATTCTAGTCAGAGGGGAATATGTGTCAAAATAGTCCAGACCTTCCTTTTGTCTGTAATCTTTTACTACAAGTCTTGCTTTATACTTGTCTATTGAACCATTTGCTTTCATTTTTCTCTTGAATATCCACTTATATCTAAGAGGTTTAGAACCTGGTGGAAAATTCACCAATTCCCAAGTATGATTTTGCATAATGAATTCAATTTCATTATTAACAGCCTCTTTCCACAAAAATGCTTCAAGACCTGTCATTGCTTCCTTAAAGCTTTGAGGTTCATTTTCTAACAGGTATGTCAAAAAATCTGGACCAAAGGATTTTGACATTCTCGCTCTCTTACTTCGTCTTGGTTCATCATTAGTTAAATCCTGTTGGTCGAGACCATTACTAGTCTCTTGTGTTTGATTGTCATTAGTCTCTTGCTTCGTGTACAATCATAAATTCTTTTCTGTGAACTTAATTCATGTCCTTTCTTGTAAGGAAAGACATGTTCAAAAAACACAGCATTCCTTGACTCTATAATAGTGTTCACATTTATATCAGGTATTTCTGATTTATAAGTCAGAAACCGATATGCACTATTATTCTGAGCATAATCAATAAACACACAATCTACTATTTTTGGTCCAATCTTAGTCTTTTTAGGAACAGGAACTTCAAATTTTTCCAAACACCCCCACACTTTTAAGTATTTGTAGGAAGGCGGTCGACCTTTCCACAATTCATAAGGAGTGCTGTTGGTTTTCTTGTGGGGTATTCTGTTAAGAACATAATTAGCAGACAATATTGCTTCCCCTCACAAGTTATGTGGTATGCCTGAATTTAATAACATGGCATTCATCATTTCTTTTAGGGTTCTATTCTTTCTTTCAACAATTCCATTTTGCTGAGGAGAATAGGGTGCTGTAGTTTGGTGAATAATGCCATGTTGTGCACAAAATTCATTTAATGGTGCATCATATTCACCACTCCTATCACTTCTAACCATTTTAATGGTTTTACCAAATTGATTTTCAACTTCTGTTTTGTACAGTTTAAACATTTCTAAGGCTTCATCTTTACTTATAAGTAAATAAATATAACAATATCTTGTGCAGTCATCGATAAATATTATGAAATACTTTTTACCTCCTCTAGTTTAAACAAATTTAAGATCACATACATCTATATGAATTAATTCTAGAGGTTCGATTTTCCTTTCAACCGATTTAAATGGAGCCTTAGTTAGTTTCGCTTCTACACAGACTTCACATTTATGATTAGGATTAATTTCAAACTTTGGTATATAATCCAAACCAATTAATCTACGCAAAGCATCATAATTTACATGTCATAATCTACCATGCCATAAATTTGACTCAAGAATATAAGCAAAAGATGTATTATTCTTATTCATAGCAACTTTCGGTACAACTGTCATTATATTTAGTTTGAAGAGACCATCACTCATGTATCCCTTACCAACATACATGCCACTCTTTGTTAATACAAATTTATCAGACTCAAAGACAAGCCTAAAACCATTTTTACTTAACAAAGAACCAGAAACTAAATTCTTACGGGTGTTAAGTACATACAGTACGTTGTTGAGGGTCAGTTCTTTCCATGATGTCATCATCAAGATCACTTTTCCTTGTCCAGCCACAATAGAAGTAGAAGAATTTCCCATGAAAAGTTGTTCACCATTTGCAGCCTTAATGTAGGTAGTGAACATCTTCTTGTCCGCACATATGTGATGAGTTGCTCTAGTGTCAACCCACCACTCTTTGGGATTTCCAACTAAGTTAGCCTCAGACACCACAACAGAGAGGTTGATGCCATTCACTCCGTCAGAGATGTAATCTAGTTCAGTTACATTGGCCTGATTGGTAGTCTTTTTGGTTATACTTCCATGATCCTTCTTCGGGCGGCGGCAGTCAGAAGCTCGGTGTCCAGTCTTGCCACAGTTATAGCATTTCCTTTGAAGTTCTTGTTGCCATTGTTGTCGCCTTGTTTAGGACCATTTCCAATAAACTTCCTCTTTTTGTTGTGTGGTTTATGAACTTGTTCAACCACATTAACTTTGGACTCAATAGGATTTTTCTCATTCCTTTTTTCAGCCTTTTAGTTATCTTCCTTAATTCTTAATCTTACAATCAATTCATCCATGGTCATCTCTTTGCGTTTATGTTTTAAATAATTTTTGAAATCTTTCCAAGCCAATGGTAACTTTTCCACTAAAGCAGCAACTTGGAAAGACTCGCTTAGAGACATACACTCAGAATGAATATTATGTAAAATTAATTGAAAACTTTAAACTTGAGAAATTACCGTTTGGGAGTCTACCATAACGAAGTCCAGAAATTTACCGACAACAAATTTCTTCGTGCCAGCATCCTCTATCTTGTATTTCTTCTTCAAAGAATCCCATAATTCTTTTGTTGACTTCAGAGGACTGTAAACATTATACAGCATGTTGTCAAGGCTATTGAGAATGTAGTTTCTGCACAGGAAATCTGAATGTTTCCAAGCATCTACAGCGGCAACAACTTGCCGATCACTTTCACCCTCTTTAAGTACTGGAGCCTCTTCATGGAGAAACCGAACCAAATTAAAAGTTTTAAGATAGAACAGCATCTTCTGCTGCCATCTCTTAAACTCAGTGCCGTTAAATTTTTTCGATTTTTCTCCATGATTTATTGGTACTTGAACCTGGTTCTAGATAGGGACCGGAGTTGGTGTAACAATTGGAGTACCACTACTAGTTACAGATTCAGTTGTAGTAGCCATAATATCTTATTACAAAAATCAGAAAAACAAATCACAAATTAATTTTCTAGTTACTAAAACCAGAAAATAAATTAGAAACCGAAATAATTTTATTTTCCTTGTTACTAAAACTAGAAAAATAAAATACCACAATAATTTTCTATAACACCAAATAATATTTTGCAATTGTTAATGACACCAGTATATTACTACTAGTTGTCAAAGAAAATAGACAGTATATTAGTACTATCCGTCAAATAGTTTATAAATACTATTTGTATTTTCCAACCAGAATATTACTTTGAAAACACAGAAAATTAAATACAATGAAGGCACCAAATATATTTTGTCTTAAGATTGTTGAACAATCTTCACTGTAATTAAATTAATTAATTTTGTTTGGGTACTAAACGACAAACAGAATATAAAAGAAAAATAGGAAAGAAGAGAGAAAGTTTGATTACAAAAATCAAACTAGAAATAGAATTAAATAAATAAAAATTGATTTTATTTTGTTACAAAAGCAAAATTAAAACTTGATTTAAATAAATAATAAAATAGAAAATAAATAAATAACTTACTTGATTGATATCTTGAATATTATTATGATCAAGTCCAGTGTTCGACACTGTCTCCTTAAGACATATTTGTCCTCTCCACGATACTTTCAGAATATGTACGTCTATCTCCCAAGATGAAATGATCAACTATAAATAAATGCAGCACTACAATTTATTTGTTCAACGAACACACTAAGTGTTTACATTATTTCTCACAAAAATTAAATGCAACAAAATGAAAAATAAATTTGCAGAGGAGAAATACGAAATTTCTGAATCTAAAACATCAAATGAGGGCTGCCTATTTATAGATGTAGTGGTGGCTATTGATTTTGAATTAAACAGGTGCTAACCTATTTTGAACAGGTATGAAACCTATTTGGTTTTGAATTAAACAGATTTAAATCTGTTGGGTTCAAAATTCAAACAGATAAAAAAGGAAGGACCAGTTTGGGTGTAGAGAAAAATCGGAACAGATTAATTTCGAAATTAATTTGAATTCTGGACAGTTGGACAGATTTTATTTCAAAAAATAAAATTAAATCCAAATGTTTCTGGCCCAAAAAGATTAGTATTGGGCCGAACAGGCCCAACCCAACCACACACCCTGTACTCACGCCGAAGCCCGACCAACCGAACGGACGCGCGCGCGTGGTGATTTTTGGGTCCAATGGGTCAATCCCATTTTGCCCCTAACCTCCCTTTCTACAAAACTTGGGTACCCCTTGGAGCACACCCCAAGTTCCAATCCCATGCCTAATAAATCCATTCAAAACTTCCTACCAAATCAATATGGGACAAGCCATTTTCCAACCTTAAGGAATTTCCACCAAAACTCCATTTCTATAGAGTTCACTTTGACTACAATTTCTCATTCACTCGATAATGGTTTTGAGCAACCAAATATACCACGTGAATCACAACGCGGCATAGAACGAGCTACCACTTTGACCCGCCAAATTTGATGCTTGAATCCCACCTAAATAATATATTAAAGTTAGAAAAATATTCTGATTTTACCAAGAATTTTCCTAACCATTTCTAGCATAAGTATGGATGCGAGTGTATAGAGATAAACTATTCCCATAATCTAAATGTATTTAAAAAATTAAAATGTTTATAATTTTTTTTTAAATATTGTTAAAAACAAAAAGAAATAAAAAAAAATTAAAAAATACTTTTCATATAAACTCATTTATCTTCCTCGGAAAAAAGGAGAGATTGGTGTGGATACGGCATGGGCCATACTTGTTCCCTTATGCCCTTTTCCCTGCGTCACACCGAATCTTCTCTCGGTCTATCTGTACATCAACAGAAACGTTTGCAAGGTGGATTGTTTTTTTGTCTTTTTAATTTTTATTTATTTTTTATTTTTTTGGCTATTTTGATTCGGGACTAAAAAGTCTCATTTGGAAATTTTTTTTAATTTTTTTGTGAGAAAGAAAAATATAATAATTATGAATTAAATGTGATATTTTGTCTAATTGAAGTAAAAAATCTATTTTATTTTTTGTGGTTATTTTAGCCAAAAGAAAGCCCAAAACTAAGCTTCCCAAATGAGCTTTTAGAGAATTTTTTTTTAAAAAATAATTTCAAAATATCATTTAAGAAAATGTTATGAATTCTAAATAATATAATAAATTCTTTACCAAACTTTTCAAATGAATGTGAAATCCACACAAATCTACATGTGTGCGTCTCACACTCATGTGAGAGATTTGATATAAAATTTAATAGATTATTTAAGATTCTTAACATAACTCTATCATTTAATATTATTTATGTGATATTTTCTTTGTAATCATAAAATATATTAAACACTAAGCGAGCTAACAAAAATAATTAATATCATCTTTGTCTTGATTAGGCAATTATTTTTGCTAAGGAATCGGCTTCCCTCCAGTATGTGATCCGACTGAAGGGTGCTGTTGGGCTCATAAGGACTCACCACAGATCCTGTTTTAATAATCCGAACCGTTCAATATGTAGAATTCGTTAAGTACTATATGTCTACAAAAAATCACATTGATCGAATATCGATAGCTACTTTTTCGGATCAGATTTCTGTCAATTATTTATTTTTTCACGGTCAATTTTTTTTATACAAAATTGATTTGATCACATAACTATTGATATCTGATCAACATAATTTTTTACTAATATATAGTACTTGACGAGTTCTATACAGTGATGGTTCAGATTATAGAAACAGATCTCGTGGTGGGCTCCTACAAGCCCAACAACACCCTCCATTCTGATCACATACTGGAAGAAAGCCAAAATTTTTTGCTAATTACTATGTCATGCAATAACAAAACTAAAATTTAAAATATGGCTCAGTTCAATAATAATAGGTGGCACACCAAGATTTTTATTTTATTATTATAAAATTTGTTAATTTATATAATATCACTCAAATAATTACTCTCCCAGAAAACATTTTTAAAAATTATTTTTAATTTTTTTCTCATGTTTTAATATTTTTTAAATGCACTTGATTTAGATATATTTAGAAAGTAAAATATTTATGAAAATTTATAATTTTTTATTAAATACAAAAATACCAAAATGTATTTTTATTCTTTCTCACACACATTATTATTTGAGTGCATCTAAATTAAATAGATTTAAAATGTACAAAAAAAAAATATTAAGATATAAAAAGAATTCACTAAATAAAAAAAACAATAAATCAAAATCAACGTGTAAGGATTCTGTCGAGGATAGTGTAAAAATAATGGAGTGAGAAATCAATCAGTCCCCATCCACAATCTCATCAGGATCTTTTTACCATTACATTATACCGTTTGTTTGGGATTATAGAGAGAGGATTGAGATTGATAGTGAAGTGATATTTATTATATGTTATGCTTGTTTTGAGAGATGAGAAAGAGACTCCTAATCCCTTGATATTAAGATAGGACTTGAAAGGGGGATTGAAATGGAAGAGATGGATGTGGTATTAGAAAAATAGTCCGCCGGACTATTTTTTTAACTTTTAATTTTTATATGTTAGGCATTTTTTTTGAACATTAATATTTAATTTTTTTTATATTTTTTGTTAAGTAAAAATCATTATTTTATTTGTTTTATTTTATTATTTCTAGAAATTTTTCATTTTTTACATGTTGGACATTTTTTTTTGAATATTAATATTTAATGTTTTTGTATTTTTTGTATTGGTTATTTTATTTTATATTTATTTTATATAAAAATAATTTAACAATTCTCACACCAACAACTATCATTAAAACAAATACAATTTTACTTAATCTTCTCACTCTCAATCTCCTCACTATTAATCATTTCTATTCTATCTCTGAAAACAAACGGACCTATATGTTATAACATTTAGAATTGTCAAAAAAACAAAAAACAAAATATTAAAATATTAAATAAATTATAAGTATATTTTTAAAATATACTTAAAATATAAATTACTCTTATATTTTAAAAAAAAATCTTGCTCTTTTAAGTTTTAAATTTCATAACAAATAATCCATTTTTTTAATAAATTATAAACTCAATTAACAGTTTTTAATAGTGTTAGAAATATAATTCAATTAATAATTATGGTAATTTTATTATTAGAACAGTTAAGAATTTTATTTTTTAAATTAATTTTGTTAAATATTTTTTTTGACAATAAGGTATTTATAATTTTTCAAATCATACGAAACAATTCATATTTGAACAAATCTCAAGAGATATATTTAGTATTTTAGTATATTTTTTACATACTTTTATATATTTTAGGGTAAATTATACTTTGCTTCCTTTATGTTTAACCCTTTTTCCTACTTTGACCCTTCAAGTTTATTTTTTCTCACTTCATCTTCTCATGTTTTAAGTTTTTTTCACTTTACTCCGAAGTCTATTTTTTGTTAAAAATTAGATAGAATAATGACATATTGTTAGTTACGTGATATAAAAATATTTTATTATATATGACTTAAACATGTAA
>NW_021028168.1:209187-235240 GCF_004153795.1 Camellia sinensis
CCCAAGTTCCTGAGCCGAGGCAACTTTGGTGATGACGGACACGTGGCCTTAGGCAAACGAGTCAGGGTTTCCAAAATTTTCCCAAAATAAAACATTTAGGTGGCGACTCTGTATCTGGCAAAGCAGTCCATGTTTGACACTTCTTTCAAAATCTGTTTTCTCAAAACGATTTGCTGGATTTGGATTCTTTGGTTCAGATTTAGAATCGTGACAATTTGAGAGTCTGAACTTGTAGTGAGCCCAAATGAGCAGAACGGGACTCATCCTCCCGGGGCATTCGGGGACGTCTACAGATTTCTTGAGAAAAAATGGCTTTTTCGATATATATTGAAGTCGATCTACAATGATCTGTTGTCGCCATCTCCAGATCTACAACGATTCGCCGTCGCCGTTTGCAAATCTACATCGGTCCACCGTCATCTCTGTGTGTCGACGCAGGTGGACTGGACAAATCCATTGAGAGAGAGAGAGAGACGAGTGATGTGTGAGAACAATGTCGGATATCTGCTTTGATAAGGCAGATAGAGAATCAAGCATGACTGTTAATGGCAGAAAGGAAGTATGTGATTAGTTAGCAAACACGAGAACCCTTTCTCCAACTCAATCTGCATTCATTGAGGTGCGGTATCTTCAATATATTCATATTACCATTCCAAAAAGGAAATATCACTTTTCCTATTTGTTCCAATCTGTTGATGGAAAAATTTCTGCATATTTATTCATGTATCAAATTTTATAGATTAGTTCCAAAAAAAAAAGAGAAGATTTTATACTAGATGACTTTCAAGAGCTGATGAAGGAGTTTTTTTTTTTTTTTTTTTTTACTTTCAAGAGCTGATGAAGGATTTTTTTTTTTTTTGCTGCAAGATTTGTTTGGTGTAGATATGTTGATACACTGGAATCAAATTCTCTAGTTTAAAATTGTGAACAAGCACAGAGAAATTTTGATTAAAATAATTTTCTCTGATTTAAAATCATTATGCTAAAAATTCTCTAGTTATGTATTGTTTGTGTATAAATTGAATATCTTTCATTCTAGTCTGTCTTTGATTGTATCGACTGTGTTCCAGAACTACTCTATGTTGCTCTCAAAATGCATTATAATTGTAATTAATTTGAATAAAACCATCATTCAGTTGGATTTTTAACTTGGCATTTTGATTGAGTTGCTTAATTCTTGCATTTTTTTTCTTCCATTATTCTAGAGAAATTTGTAAACAAAACTAGAGAATTTTCAATTTTCTTGAAATTCCTCTAGTTTGAACCTAGAGTAATTTTTTGCACGTAATGAGGCAAATTTCTCTAGTTTGGAGAGAATTTCTTTGGGATGGGAAATTCTCTCAATCAAATTTTTTCTGAATCGATTTGAGGGACCTTAGACATTATGAAAATATTGAATGTCCTTTATATTATAAAATCTTAATATCAGGGACCCTAAAAAAAATTTCCTAAATTATATTACTACAATTAGAATGAGATTAATATTCACATATGTCATAATGATATGTCATAATATTATTGATTTAAATATAATATGTTATTAAATAGACGTGTTCAAATTATTAATCGCTATTAAATTTTTTATTTTATTTTAACTTTTATAATTTCTTTCTTTTTATCCTTTTAAACTACAAAGACTTGAACAATAAATTTTTTTAATACAAATATTTTTTTTTAACAAAAGACAAATATTAAGAAAATGAATGACTCTTTTAACACTTGTCAGACATAGTGAATTCTGTTAATTTTTTTTTTTAATCTCAATTGCCAATTAAACAAATTAAATAAAAAATAAATTTTTTGGCTTAAATAATTAGAAGTGACTTTTGTTAAAATCCAATAAAAATAAATATTATTTTTCTATTAAAAGTGATGGTTGGTGAAACTTATTTTTATTTATATAATAAAAAAAAATGAGAGTTACACGTGATTTATTGTTTCAGCAATGTTACAAATTCACACTTTCACTTACAGTGATGTGGCAAGGGAGTTGAACCCTATGTTATTGAGTATATAGCAAATCAAAAGTTGACACATATTGTGGGTATTTTTTGTAGGTCTCAAACATTTTTCTTATTATTTATCTAGAATTTTTTAACACTTGTGAAACATGATAAATCCTGTTAATTTTTTAAAAAAAATCTCAATTTTAAATAAACTAAAAGAAAAATAAATTTTTTTGGGCTCAAATTGCTAGAAAGTGACTTTTGCTATAATAAATAAAAATAAATGTTATTTTTCTATCAAAAGTGATGATTCGTGAAATATCTTTTTTATTAAAAAAATAAGAGTTACATGTGATAATTTATTGGTCATCTAAAACTATTTTCAGATCAAATGAGAATACTATTCTAAATTTTTTTCTTACCTTTTTTTTATCCATATACTTTTTTTTGTAACAAATTTAATTTATTATATTTAAATTATTTTATGTCATTATAAAATGTAATTTTTTTTAATATTAACTTATTCAATAATCCCTTTCTAAAAGGTGTAATTTTTTAAACATAATAAAAAAAATTCTATTAGACATATTGCTTTTGTTTTTGTTCATTAATATTAAAATTTTAATTAATCTTATTTATTATTAAAAAAATAAATTAGTAAATAGTTTTATATATTTATATATATAATTTTATTTCGATTTCCCAAGTTATTTAGTGTCTCTGTGCAAGTCTACTCAAATTTATTCGAATTTTACATAAATTATCACCGAATTAAAAATTATGTTACCCAATCTTTAAAAAAATTTAGACTTCACTCAAATTGTTTGGATTGAACTTGCCCGAGTTTACAACTCTAGCAAGTGAGTTGCAAGTTATATGATTCAAATTGTAACAAATTAAAAATTGATATACATATATATTATGATTAAATTGTGAAACTTAAATTATAAGTTTCAATATTTTTTTTTCATAATTTACATATAAAAATTTAACTTCTGTATATTATTTTATATAAATATATTTTATTAATTTTTTCACATTCCGTATATAGCACGAGTTTTCACTAATATATCATAACAAAAATATTACACACCTAGAAAAAATAAAAAATACCCGCAATTTAAATTTATGATATAAATTTCCTTTCAGTATAATGTGATATGGGTCACACCAAAAATGAAATTGATTCTGAACACTTTTCTAACAATTCTTTTCTAAATACGTAATACTGTTGCTAATAACATAATTGCAGTATTTATTATATATGTTTGTGGTAGTAAATAATTTTTTTTTTCTTAATTAGGGGTTGTTTGGGATGATCTAAATAAGTGTACTTTTTAATTTTTTATGAAATGTGAGTTGGGTTTGGATTGAGTTTGAAGTGATATATTAGAGAGATAATGTAATTTAAATAAGATGATGTAATTTAAATAAGATAATAATTTTTTAACTTTTTTCAAACAGGCCAAACCCGCTTGTTTCCAACATAAGTCTTCATAAGTCAAAAATATACCTTTTTCCTAAGCCTTACAATCTCACCCACCCAACTCTTTCCTACCTCAACCATCAAACTATCTCAGACCCTTCCTAAATCTCACCCACCCAACTCTTTCCTACCTCAACCATCAAACTATCTCAGACCTTTCCCTAAACCTTCTCTTAATCTCTCATGGCTCTTATCCCTTTTACCCTTCAAAAATTCCAAAATCAAAAAAATAAATTAAAAAGAAGAAAGAAAAAAATATAATAACAACCAGGCAGGATGGCCTTTTGGAGCTCCTTTCATCTCCCTCTCCTTATTGGCCTCCTGTCTCTCCTCTTGCACCCCATCGCAGCCACCACGGATGGCATTCATCTCAGAATTCGGCCTCCCTCCAACATCCTCATCTTCAAGGAAGCCCCCACCTTCCGCATCCCCGTCTTCAAGGAAGCGCCCGCCTTCCGCAATGGCAATACATGTAATTCCCAAAAAAACAATAAAATCCATATAGTCATGACCCTTGATGCAAATTACCTCCGCGGCACAATGGCAGCCGTGCTATCGATCCTACAACACTCGATATGCCCGGAAAACAACTTTTTTCATTTTCTCTCCCTCCATATCAACCCTGAAATAAATTCAACCATAAAAACTACCTTCCCTTACCTAAACTTCAAGATATATCACTTCCCCTCAAACTTGGTTTTTGGGAAGATCTCCAAGTCTGTCCGGCAAGCATTGGACCAACCCTTAAATTATGCCCGAATCTATCTTGGTGACATCCTTTTGACAGATGTGGACCGTGTGATCTACCTAGACTCAGATATCATTGTTGTGGACGATATCATGAAACTATGGGAAGTGGATTTGGGTGACAAGGTGATTGCTGCACCGGAATACTGTCACGCGAACTTTACAACCTATTTCACCAACAGATTTTGGTTAGACAAGAGTTTGACAAGAACATTTGAAGGAAGAAGGCCGTGTTACTTCAACACCGGTGTGATGGTGATAGATATAGGTAAATGGAGGAGAGGAGGGTATACACGGAAGGTTGAGGAGTGGATGGCAGTGCAGAAGCAGAAGAGGATATACCATTTAGGGTCTTTGCCACCTTTTTTGCTTGTGATGGCTGGGAATATAAAGGCGATTGATCATAGATGGAACCAACATGGGTTGGGTGGTGACAATTTTGAAGGAAGATGTAGACGTCTCCATCCAGGCCCTATCAGCCTACTACATTGGAGTGGCAAAGGTAAGCCATGGTTGAGATTGGATTCGAGGAAGCCGTGCATTGTTGATCATCTATGGGCCCCGTACGATCTCTACCGTTCATTGAACGTCAGATTAGAAGAATGAGAGAGGGAAACAAATCACATGATAGTAGAACTAACAGAACGGCGAGAGAGATAAATTCTAGGCTTTTAGAGAAGCAAATCATTTGATGTGAATAGAATTGTTGAGGGCAAAAACTTTAGTGGGAGGATTTCATTCTACCAGAGGAGAAATGGGTAGGGTTTTGGGTTTAGCCTTCTGTTGTACAGACAATTTTACTTTTCATTCTTCATTAGGAATAGCTAGGGTTTCGCCTTTTATTATTGTAAATATCTGTGAAGAAAACAAAGTATTATGCACTGACGCTTTAAAAAATTACGCCCAGTTTGGTCCCTATTTGATGGGGTCTAGGAGGAATAAATTGGGTATAGACTTAATCTTTGGTATAATTGGCACAAAGTGACTATCCTCAAGTTCAAAAGCATAAAATTTCATGGCTGCAATTTACAATTAATATCAAAACTTCAATTCATTCTGATTAGCGCAAGCAACCAGGGAAAATAATATGATTGATCAATCTTTGTTGAATATAAATATAATTGTGAGGCAATTTTGTCATATATCTACATATATTGAAAGAACCAAACACAACCACTTTCACAGAATTGGGTAGAACCGGGTAATAATTCCAATTTCAGGAGTTCTTTAAGTCAGGAGACTGAAAAGGACAATACATACAAGATTTTGTTTTGTTGGTTTCGCATTCAGAGTGTCCAAAATGATCCAAATTGGATTCACAATTTTTTTTTTCTATTTCGACAAAAAAAGAATGTAATCTACCCACAGAACCCAACTCATACAAATTACTACTGCACAAGTCACTAGCAACTAAATTGGAAGAAACAAATTACTACTGCACAAGTGAATACAAATCATATGTGCTACTACTATTAATATGAAATGAAATGTTCTTTTCTCAGCCAAAAAAATAAAAAGTCAATAAAGCAACGAAAGCGTACCAGGTATTGGGAAGGAACTATGGCTCATTTGTGTAGCTCAACCTCATGCTGCTTGACTCGTCATAACTGATCTCCCACCAAATGAAAGATGATATATCAACACCCATGTCATGTGGCAGTCTTGTTTAACAGTCTGCAAAACAAACACTTCTGTGAACCAAAATTGATGCCTCAAGCAAGGCAAACCAATCTATTCAAAATTTAAAAAAGAAAAAAAAAATGGCCCTTCTGTGAGCTAACATGTCATATACTATTCTAGCCTAACGTTAATCACATCCAACATCTTACATATTATTAATTTGTCCATAATCCTTACTACTAATCCAATCAAATACATAAAAGAAAGAAACTTCATAACATTTTGCTTGCAACAACAAAACATGAACGAATTACAAAACACCATTGATGGGCACACAGCCATGTGGTGTTTCAGACCCATAAGATAATTTATGCCCAAGACGCAGAAAAATAACTCATAAGATTACTGCATTAGCAGACCAGAAAAACACTTGGCCTTGTTCGTCTAAACCAACACTTCCTACCCCAACACTGTTTATTACAAAATTGTGCAAAAAGAGAACTGACACAATGAAAGAACAGGATTCAAGACAAGCACCATGCTTGCTAAATACCCTACAAGTGCTAGATTGAGCTCCAAATTCAGTCAGCTGTGTCCTTCAATTAGTATACAGGAGTAAAAAAAGTCAACAACACACGTGATGGAACTTTGCCCAGGCAACAGTGACTATTATTTTGCCTTTTTGATGGTAAGTAATCCAGGGTCTAAAGGCCAACACAGAGGTAGGAGATGATGGAACCTGCCCTCCGTTTAGTCCTCTGGCTAACCTTCCACTTCTCAACCAGGACTTTCTTAATCCCGACACAACTAGAAATCACAGTGGCAACCCCAGCTGAAGTAATGCCTGGACAATACACCATGTGGCAGGATTCGAGCAAGGTGCATTTGCTAACAAGATGAGCTAGACCGACATCTGTTATCTGACGGCAGTGTGACAGCACTATATCCTTGAGCAAGTGACAGCCTTCACCTAACTCGGTCATTGCCATATCCCCGAGATTCTGTTAGAAAGAATAAGAAAAATGAAAGGCCAAAGTTCAATCAGTATAGTGTGTTAAAATCCACCTACTCTCCACCTACTTCACCCACTTAAACCTACTCCACTAAACCTAACCCACTACACCACTACCACCTCACCTACTCCACTAAACCTAACCCACTACACCACTACCACCTCCACTTCACCTACTCCTTACCTACTACACACTCACCCTCTTCTATATATAGGAATCATGAATCATTGTAATTAAAATTAATATAAACATCAATCAATAATACATACATAGTGCAAAGATTCAGAAAGGTATCAAGCTATAGTTGTTCATACATGACCGGTATATTGAAATCCTGCTATTATCTCAAACCACGAGAAAATATAAATAAGTGGGTCTCTGTACGCCTCACAGGTGTTGACTTTAATGGGTGGTTAATATTTTGATTTGAACTTTCAAACATCAGTGATTCAATACAAAGAGTGAATATCAGCCTGGCGAAATCTCGCTCCATGCATCACATTTTCTGACAGTCTTATGATCTCTAACTACCATAGTGCATGAACATAAATCAAGTTGATAGAGAGTATTCAAAAAAAAAAAAATGACAAAGAAGAAGAAGAAGAAAGAACTCCAAGATAGGGACTAATTCAACTCTTCTAAAAGCTATGTTAAGAACTATGTATTGGATGTTTCAATACATACGCATTTCAAGCAAAATTTTAACTTCATGACTGCTATATCTTGATGCAAGATACCAATATCAACCCACTGGACAACCATGCTGAAAATAAACTAAATTTCACTTATACACTAATATTAAAACATATAATATAATTAAATGCACTTCTATGGCTTAAAGCTCAAATGGAAATCGGCAAAGCCGCACTTTGTACAAATCTTAATACATAGTGTTATAGTCTTACAAATTCCCTCATTAAAAGAGTTCAAATGTTAAACCCTTCAAATTCTTGCCAAAAGGTGGCTCCTTCAGAGAATTACAAACTGCAAGTACGTAATTACATTGGTCTTGTAAACAATGCCCTCCACAAATATGAATTTCAAAATTAATTAACATTTAGAATTTATAGATATTAATCATAGCAAAATGCACAGAGAAGCCATACCTGAAGAACGCTTACATCTAGGCAAGTGAGTTGAGGACAGCCTCTTGCAATTGCTATGATTCCCTTGTCCCCCATTTGGTGGCAACCACTAACGTTTAAATGTTGTAGGGGGCAACCTTGACCAATAGCTATCAGTGCTTCATTCCCTACCCTGGTAGTTAAATAACATGTGAAATCACATGGGTCCAATCATTTGACAGCTAAGAAGGCACTAAAGTGACGGCTTATGAAGCTAGCAGCTTAAGATAACCTATTAATAGGTTATCTTAAGCTGCTGGCTATTACATATCCTAAACAAACATTAACCAAAAAATGAAAGAACTGAACAAAAATAGTAAATTATTCCTAGGAACCATGGACTTCCATCAAACAACACAGATAAAACAGAAAGTTCATGTAGAAATTCACTAATATATTTTGGGGGAATTACATGCAGGTGGGAGTTGGGAAAAAAATTTACAAACACATGGGGGTGCAAGTGTGTATGTGGTGGGTGCAAATGAAAGGCTATGGGGATGCAATGCATTGGTAATTTTTTTTTCCCCAGCTCCCACCTGCATATAGTTCCCCCATATATTTTTATGACATTATCCCTCCACTTAAGTGTTTTTCTTTCTTCTTTTTTTTGGATGAGTAGGACATAGGATACAATACATATTAACTAAAACTGAATTCTTTAAAGGCCCACCCCCCGAACAAATGGAAGCAACAACCGATTAAATAAATAAAGCAAAGGTAATAGCTCCCTGACATCCTTTTTGAAGCCTAAGCAGCTAAACATACAAACTCCTCGGAATCATATTGAACAAACAAAGTACAATTGAAGCTCAACCTTGGGTTGAAAAGAACCAGCCTTTTGCAGCTCCATGAAAACCAAATTGCACCATATAGAATTCACTACATTCTAAGGTAGAGAGTAAGAGGAGTTAAATGACAGCAACAGCATCAAACTTTACACTTGGTTCAACTTACCCAGCTTTAAAAGCATACGAATAGTACAGTCATTGTGCAAGAAAAACAAGTAAGAAAAATAAAAGCAAAAGAAAGCAAAATTGTTTTTCAGACTAGAACTTCAGCAGATATAATGAATGAATTATATGAGGTGAAAAAAATGGAAAGGAAATCTGTGATTATTAACAACACAGTAAGAAAAGTTCTTACCGATCACAAACCGAATACTAAGATCTGTAAGGAATTTACAATTCTTACCAACGGCTATGATTCCTGTATTCCCAACCTATAATGACAAAAAAATAAAAAATAAAAATAATAACTGATGCATTATGTTTAACAGAATGAATACTTCAACTACAAGATTTCATTCCCATATAAAGATATGGAATAAATATCACATCAGAAGGTCAAAGGTCAAAGACTTACTAAAATATTATCAATTCAATATCAATAAACATCAGTAGCAAAACATGATAAGATATTGTACCACAAAAGAAATTTAAAAGTCTAACAGATGGGGAAGGAATAAGGCTGTACAGCTAATAAGAACACTATTCACAGCAGTACATCACTTTTGACCTGAATACAGTCAAACATTTTGTGTGCAGAACAACCATCATATAAATCAAGTATTCCCAGAAGAAGACAATTCTAGGCACACAAATGAATGCCAAACATAATTCAAAGAAATACAAAATCATGGTCATCACCAAAGATTAAATTTTAAACCAAGTGACGAAAACAGGAAAAGATTAAACAAATGCAGCAAAACAAATACCTCATAGCATCGATGAATATGAAGTTTTTTCAAGTTCCTGCAGCCTGAAGCTATACTGCATATGGCATCATCCCCAATACTTGAGCAATCAACCAACTGAAGAGCTTGTAAATGTTTGCAGCCTCTGCCAACCTCAGAAAGGGCATAATTCCCTATCTTTTGGCAGTAAAGCAGAGTTAACTCTGAAAGGCGTCTGCAGTATGCGATCAAGAACTACAATTAAATAATGAAGGGAAGTATTGGCAGATGCACGCTATCAAAAGATTTTGCATAATAGAAAAGTTACGATAATTAGCCAAAGCCAAATATTCTGTGACTTAACGCTTTCAGTATGGCATGTTTAAAAAATGGAAATTATGCATTTTATGCAAACATATATTTTCCTGTTTTTCCAAATATGTTCCTTAGCTAACCCTCCCAACCCCCAAGGGCCCAAGGCTTAGTGCAGTGATAAAAACTTGGTTGTTAAGTGTGACTAACTCGGATTCAAGTATGTGAGTCGCCATTTTGTGCATATTATGGCAAAGTTAAGTCTGTATCCAGTCTATCCCTCCCGACACCCTCAATTTCGGGGACTATCACAGGCAATGACCAAACAAAAGAGACAAAAAGGAGAAATTTACGGATCAGAATGCAAGATAATTTAAGGAAGGATTCATGACCTCATTAGTAACAAGCTTATATGAATATAAAGATATCATCCAGCAATGAGGTGACAGGTTGCAACCTATTTGATATCCCAAGTACACATACATGCAAAGGAAAAGAAAAGCTCAGAGCTTCCCCGCCTTTTCAACAATGCTTAAGTTAAAGTAAAAGGTGATACGATCACACACACAACTCCACCTATGGAAACTCTAGTTCAAACTCCCAGAACTTGAACAGATATGGTTTCGACCAGTCAGTAAAGAAACTGATTTGGATCAATGTAAGTGTATGAAGAAGGTCTTCAGAGGCAACAATTGCATTAAAAAGTAAAATAAAATAAAAAAAGATATTCACTGGAGCAGAAGTAATATACAATGTGAACTTGGAAGAATACCCTTCAAGGTGGATTCGTTGGAGAAGCCCAGGCTTCCTTGGTGCTTCTATGAGAGGACATTTAAAAATCCTTTCACGTTCTGCATGGGAGCAGAAAGTTTTGGGGGTTCACCTTCATTTATTTCGGTTGCATTACATTCATTTCTCTCTTTCACAAGGTTTCTCATCCTTATTGGTCTATGTTCCTTCTTCTTCACCATTCTTTTGTTTATATTATCAAAAAATGAAAACCCCAATAGCAAATGACAAAAAACCCACCAAAGTAATACTGAATTAGGTCTTTTTTCTTTTTTTGGCAAAGATAGCGTTAGTATGTTAGTATAGTTAGATTACAACTGAAGGGTTTGCCGCTACTCCATCAGCTCGAACCCCTGACCTCCCACTCACCACACCCTAAGGTGTGGCTACTAGACCATTGGGCCACACTGCAATGTCTATACTGAATTAGGTCAACTGCTCTGAAAAAGTTATGAAATGTGGACACATCAGAAATAATACTACATATTTAAATATATATATATATATATATATATGAAATGTCAATTGTTCTTTTCCAGGAGGGTTTGTTTACAAATTGATTTTTTTTTTTTTTAAGTGAGAAAAATCAGTGCAAGCTGGTTAGCTAGTAACAATCAGCAAAACAAGACTCATTGCACAGTCACACAGTTACCACAAAATAAAATCAATAATTTATAATAAACCAACAACAGCAAACTGTACGTGCAAGATCTTCCCACGAACTCCAGTCCACTTGTGCCAATATTGTGGCACCCATTGACTTCAAGATGTGTAAGTTCAGAGCAACCAGCTGCAACTGCTTCCAAACCCTTGTCACTTAAGAAATAGCAATCACTTAAAGCAAGATTTTTTAGCTTCTTACATCCTTCTCCAATAGCACAAAGACTCCTGGATATGTAAACAGAAAAATCACAAATGAGCATGATGAAAAAATATATTTCTTCTGCTCCCTCTTTTTTTCTTTCTTTTTTTTTATTTTTTATTATCAGATATTCAACCATGTTACTAGTAGCAGAATGAATTATATGAAGGCACAATTTTCTTCTTTTCTGCAATATACCAGAATATACCAGAAAAGACAATGATTTTAAGAAAATCCTTGGCAATACATTGCATCTTTATGCAAAATTACATTGAGAACAAAAACCAGTAAAAGATGTTAATAACATCTATTCCTCAAAAAGAGATCATTTTTTTTTTCTTTACAGCTAAAAAAATGGTTATTGCATATTCTTTTAAAGTGGGAAGATGCTTAAAGCAAGTGATTAAATTTTGGATTCCTTCCCAAAGCATCTAACATCTTCATAGAGGCCATAACATAAAGGAGCAATGTTTGGGTCCTCTTTTCTGGAGTTAATTTTTTGAAAATTGTAGAGTTTTTGTTTGGTTATTCAGAAAATCTGAAAAAGTTTTCAAAATCACATTTTTGGATTCTTTTTTCAAAATCTTTGTTTGGTTCCTCTTTTATGTTTTGGTACATATATAGTATGTACATATATACATAAAACAAACGTGGTGGTACTTTTGATGTGACAATATGTTAGAAATATTGATAGAGAGAGAAAGAGAATAAATTGTATTATTGATGGATATCTTGATATATTACAAGATTGATAAATTACAATTCCTATACAATCTATATATAGAAGAAAATGTGGTAGTAGGTGTAGTGGAGGTGATAGTGGGTTAGGTGAAGTGGAGTGTGTGGTGAAGTGGAGTGTGTAGTGGAGTAGGTGTAGTGGAGGTGATAGTGGGTTAGGTGAAGTGGAGTGTGTGGTGAAGTGGAGGTAGGTAAAGGTAAAGATGGGAAATTCTAACACAATATATATATATACATATATTTTTTAATTGTTGAATACATCCTTTAGGCTGCCTCTCTCTCCACTTGTGGAGGGAAATTTGAATTTGCAATAATGAAATTTTTGGAAACCAAACACATCCATTTTCAAAACATAGTTCTCAAATCACTTTTTTGAAAAATAACTCAAAAAACTGAAACCAAACATGATAAAGCTACAGAGTTTGGTTCACAACAAAATAATCTAAAGAGGAAAAGGCAATAAGAGAGAGAGAGAGAGAGAGAGTAAACTGGTTATTCTGGGATTCATGTCAAAATAGTAATAAGGGCATGCAAAAAGCATCTGCGAAGAATGACTAACTTGTCAGTAAACCTCTGGAAACTGTAAAGAGCCAACAACTCCAATGATAAACAGAAAATGCCAACAGCTTGCAGTGCCTCATCTGTAACATTGATGCATTGTAACTTCAGTACTTTCAAAAGGCGACATCCTTTTGCCACAGCAAGGATCCCTTTGTTGTTGATGAACTCTGAGTCCAATGACAATTTCTCAAGAGATCTGCAATGAGATCCTATTGCTTCCAAGGAGACATCAGTTAATTTTGCACAAGCTGCAACTCCAACAGATTTTAGAGTTTTCCCACAACCGATGGCTAACACAATTAACCCTGCATCTGTCAGGCCTTCGCAAAATCGCAAATTCAGATCTTCAAGTTGCCTACAACACTTCCCAACAGCAGCTGCACCTTGATCTCCAACATAGCAACCCTTGAAAAGATAAATGTGAACATCTAGATTTTAGTTAATGCATTAATTTTTGCACTTTAGCACAATAGTGTAAAAAAAAAATAGAGGGGGCAACGTATATGCATATATGACCAACAAACTAGAGAGAAGAAGGATCTAAAGAGAGACAGATGAAAATTAGACTAAGAAGGAAAAGCATAAATGTTCATATATTTGTATATAATTCCACAAACAGTCCACTCTAACCAGCACCTCAAATCAGAACAGCCTTGCAATAGTGGTCACTAAAACCAGCTAAGACATAGAAAGTTGAAAAGCTGCTGGTAGCTATTGCTGTAGGAGTGGAAAAGTAATAATAGCAACTAGTACTCAACCTTTGGACCACACATTACTTCAATACCCAAATAAAGAAAGCAATGTAAGCTGAATCTAGTCAAAACAAAACCAGAAATGATCATTTCAAAGCCAAGTCCAATCATCTCACATAATAGCTGCAGTAAACCTCCCTTCATACTACATCAAGAACTAATGACAGCCTAATAACACCACAAAAAATGACCATGGCATGGCAGATTCATGAAACAAACTCCAAACAGATTAAAATCATTTGGCTCCGTAAACAGTGAGAAAGCACACACCACAGTGAAACCACTTCAAGTCATCCCAAACAACTCCCTGTATAAGCACTAATTACCTTTTCAGATAAGAAATCAGCATCAAAGTTGTAGTCAATCTAGGGGAGCAAGGAAAGAGAGCAATTTGTGCTACCATCAGGTTCAGAAGCTCACTCAAAGTTATTTTTTTAACCCCAAGGATAGTTTGATCCAAGTTTGATCATGTTATGGCAGTCTCACAGCATGGAGAATTGTGTCAAACCCAAATATTTTGTACTCCAAAAGTCTTGGAAGAAAAGAACAACCACAAATCCATGCAAAGCCCCCACCTGTACCCATTTGTTCTCAGCCGCCAACACATCATTCATTTAGGGTGGTCTAAGGCATCAATCATGGTGTAGCAGAGACCAATTTAATAAAGCTCTAATTGCCAGACTTGTAGGGTGAAGTACTAGGTTTCTTAGACAGTCCTGGGCATTCCTCCCTTGGCCTTTCTTCTGTTAACATGTAGTGTGAAGCTAATAAAGAATTTCTTACTTCTGGAAGTGGAGTGTGATTTTAGATGGCGGTGTAGGCAAGAAATGCAAATGCATAGGAGAATTGAGAAGGAAAACCCAAGCCAATTTCTGGATTAGCAGATTGTCAAGATATCACAGTGTCTAGATGCCGCCTAGACAGAATTGTTAATGAAACCTCTGTAAATGAACAGATGGAATAGCTTGTGCATCAGTTGAGGAACCAATGGTACATAAAAAAAAAAACCAGCTCTAAATAAGTTAAAAGGACTAGTACATGCACACATCAAAATACTGGAGGAGTGCTCAAATATATTAAGATGTTTGAGAAACAGGTTGTGTAAATCAACAAGTGGGACACCTAAAGTTTTACAGCTAGATGTTCACCTGCAAATCCAAAGATCTCAAGGAACTACACTTCTCAGCTATAGATTTTAAGCCTGCACTTGTCACATTAGAGCACCAGATAAGGCTCAACTTACAAGTTTTGTAAAGCCTTCACCCAGAGCAGTCAAACCAGCATCTGACAAACAGTATGACCCCATTTCATCTTCAGACCCACTTTTCTCATTCGCATAATGAAGCGTCAGGGATGAAAGTGCAGACTGTTCACCACCATGTTTTTGCTGCATAAGGGGAAAATTTATACAAGTCTATCAAATAATGATCATAACAAGCTCAATAACACCTTTCCCCGATAAATAAGTTCATATAAACAACCAATCAAAGAAACTTAAAAAAAAAATTGAGAGAGAGAGGGGGGGGGGGGGCATTGGGGCAAATAAACGCATAACCCATGGATCAATTTCTCTGTAGCAAACCATGTACTAGCACCAATTTTTTTTTTTTTTTTTCTAGCAACAATAATACATTTATTTTCTTCTTTTTAAAAATGGGTAAATTACACTGACACCCTCTCACATTCTATAGCTGCTGCAGTTGATGTTGCAGTCATGCCTTTCAGGTTGACTGCATTGGTTTGAGGTGTCCAAGGGGTTCAGCCTGTTTTGCATTTTGATATGTCAGGAGGTTCAAATGGCTCTAATTTAAAAACAAACTCAAATGTTGCATAAAGTGATTAAATACGAAATTTTAGGTCTTCTCCATGAGCTCAAATATCATGATCCACTGAAAACTAAATAGAAACATTACCAACTATTCAACCAACTAAAGAGTTGATATGCAGTTTTTTGAAGTATAATTGCAAGGAACACTTTCAATGAAATATATAGTGGAAGTCTTCTGAGTATCTATCCATTCTATCTATTTTTTTATATAAAGCACACAACTTATATAAAGCCCATTGAATTGCTAACTGAATAAATGTGAGAATAAAATTAGTATAGTATATATTATGTGAATATTATTTCTTATTTAAGGTTTATTACACTTGAACCCTTTAGTTTTCTAGTTATTATGATGTCTCTAGCTCCGAATGAGTGTGCCTTCTGCCATCAAAGGGGCCATTGGAAGTATCATTGTTCCAAGAACGGATGTATGTCTGACTCGTATTCTCAGCAGTCTCAGACCCAGTTTTGCCCTTCTTCTCCGAGTAATTTTCAGGCTTCCGCCGGTTCTATTGCATCTGCTCCAGCTCCTGACTTGGCTTCCTTGAGTGCTTAGATTAGTGTGCTTCAACATACACTGTCTACCTTCTAGTGATCCCCATTTGCCTCCATTGTTTCCTCTCTGTATTCAGGTTTGCTTGGGTCTTCTTTAGGTATCTCTTCGTCTGTCCGGATTTTTGACACCGGTGCCTCTCATCATATGACTCCCCATCTCTTCTTACTTCAAAATTGTACTCCCCCTCCTTTTCCTATTACTGTTAATGCTGCTAATGGGTCTAGTATGTCTATTATATCTATTGGGTCTGTCTTACTGTCTGCTATGTCTGTTGTCTCTATTCTATCTGTCCTTTATGTTCCTCAGTTATCTGTCAGTTTATTATCTATCAGTCAGCTTGATGCTTCCGGTTTTGATGCTATCTTTTCTTCTTCTATCTGTTTTGTACAGGATCGGATGTTCACGCAGCAGATTAGGACAGGCCGTAGAGTTGGAGACCTCTATGTGGTGGAGAGCTTGCATTTGCTTATAACAACTTCTCCAACTGCTTTTTCCTCTTTTCAGTTAGATTCTCTGTCCACTTCTTTCTACTTGTGGCATTCTAGATTAGGGCATTTGTTAGCTGACCGCTTACTGTCTTTAGCTCAGTCAGGTATATTAGGTAAAGTTTATTCTAGTGAACTTACTGAATGTCGGGGGCGTAAACTTGCCAAAATGACAGCCTTACATTTTCGTAAAAGTACTTTTCTATCTGATACACCATTTTCTTTAGTTCATACTGATGTTTGGGGTCCGTCTCCTGTTCTCACCAAAGAGGGTTCTACATACTATGTGTCATTTGTTGAAGACTGCACCCATTACACTTGAGTTTATCTTATGACTCATAAGTCCGATTTTTATCAGATATACCGTACCTTTCAGTCTATGATTACTACTCAGTTCGGGTCTACAATTAAAGTGTTAAGGTCTGACTTAGGTGGGGAATCTTTTAAAAATGAGTTCTGTGAGTATTTAGCCAATTTGGGTACCATTCACCAAACTTCCTGTACAGATATACCTGCCCAAAATGGTCGAGCCGAGCGTAAACACCGTCATCTTCTTGAGACAGTTAGGTCTCTTCTTCTCTCTGCCTCAGTTCCGGCTCCATTTGGGGAGGAGACAGTTCTTACTGTTTCTTTTCTTCTCAACCGCATGCTTACTCCTCTTCTTTCTGGCCAATCTCCTTATGAGGCTTTGTTCTCCCAAATGCCTAACTACTCCCTCCTTCATGTGTTTGGGTCTGCCTGTTTTGACCTTCTTTCCCGCAAAGATAGGACCAAACTTAGTGTCCGGTTTGTCCTCTGTGTCTTTTTGGGTTATAATCTTACTCAGAAAGGTTAGTGGTGTTACGACCCTATTTTCCGTCATCTTTATGTCTCCTGTCATGTTTCTTTTCTCAAACGTCTACCTTACTTTCAGCTTCCTTCTCTCACCGCCCCAGTTTTCAAAGAGAATTTGGTTCATATTAATTCGTTTCCTTCTGAGGTTCTGTCTGATAAGTACATCTCCACAGTTCCTTCTGAGCTTGTTTCGTCTTCTCCTCCAGCTGCTTCTCCTCCTCCGTTGTTAGTTTATTTTTGTCGCAAGACTTCTACTCCACCAGTTGTCTCTGCCCCTGCTGCTGATCCTCCTACTTCTGACGGCTCTGATACCATGTTAACTTTCTAAATAAAACTGTATATTCAATTGTGTTTTAATACAATGTATACATCTGATATATATAGTAATTCTAGACCTAATCCTAAATAGGAAATAAGAATAAACCTAAACTAATCCTAAATAAGAAACAAGAATAAATCTAAACTAATCCTAAATAGGAAACAAATAAACCTAAACCAATCCTAAATAAGAAACAATATTCACATAATACATACTATACTAATATTATTCTCACACATGCCATATCCAGCAAGTGTAAGAAAAAGAAATGGACTTCCTCTACACGAACTTCAACCAATTATGATCGATTCCAATAATACCAAAAACACTAACTAGTGTACCAACTAATACACTAAGACATAAGACATACATGTGGGTTCTATCATGCAACATGAGTCTCACCTAACATTATATTGGTTGGTACATTGGTTGGTATGGTACAGTAGTTAGTGTTCCTAAATTTTTAAAAAAATAATAGTAACTGTTTTTTACGGAATCTCACCAAAATAGTCCAAAAAGACCATTTCAGGCTCTACTTTTGATAAGGGTATGTACCCCCCAAAAGCAAAAGTTTAAGAGGGTTACTGAACTTTCTCCATAATAAATAATAATAAGAGAAAATTACAAAAAATAACAACAATAATAATAATAATTATAAAAGAAAATTATAAAGAAAAATCCTCGGGTTTAACCCAGTAACAAAATAAACCTTACTTTCCAATTTTATTAATTTAAACCTTAGTCTTCTTATTTATTTTCAATTTAAATCCTTCGCTTATTTTCATTAAGTAAAATTATTGAAAAGAGTGTACTTTAGCCATTAAACTCAATGAAAACAGATATTTTAGACATTTTTCATATGCCACTGTTGAGTTTAATGACTAATATATACTTTTTTTTGACAATTTTACTTAACGAAAATAAGCAGAGGGTTTAAATTAAAAACAATCAGTGTGTTTGGTTTTAATTTTTTGAATTCATTTTTCTGAAAATTGAATTTTTTGTTTTTGTTTTTCGTATTTTTTTTTTGTTTTTAGTGAATATTTTTTAAATTTTAAACAATTTTTTTTACTTTTTTAGATGTATCTTACTTAGATGTATCTAAATAATAAATTATTGTGAAAAATATTTTAAAAAATTAATAAATATACAAAAATAAGAAAAATGTATTGAATTTTCGTTTTTTTATTTTTTATTTTTTTAATTTTAGCATTTAGTGGATTTTTTAAAGTTTTTTTCACAAATATTATGTTTTTTAAGTGTATTTATGTTAGATGCGTTTAAAATTTTTTTTAAAAAAAAAAACTTAAAATATTAAAAAATTCAGTAAAAACAAAAAAAAAAATACGGTAAATGAAAAAGTAGAATTCTTTGAAAAGTGAATTCTAAAAACTGGAAACAAACAAAGTGAATCAAAGTATATTTTAAATTGATAAAATTAAGAACTGCAAATTTATTTTGTTACAATGATCAAACCTTAAGAGTTTTTTTTTTTTTTGGGGGGGGGAATTTCTCCTAAAAAAAATTAACATAACATTTCCTTTTCTCTCTAAAAAAAATTTTAAAAATGCAACCTAAATTTCACCCAAATTGTTAATCATTCAGCTGATTTCCAGAACACAATCAAATCTTCAAATTTTCACATGCAACTTTCCCTAAACTTGATCACTCGGTCCAATTTTACAGAAAATGCAATTAAAAAATTTAACATTCAGGTTGAAACTACCAAATTATCATCTAAAAAACAACGCATTAAAACAGTCCAAATCCAAAAAATCCGAACAACGTCCAAAAAAAAAAAAACACACAAACTCAAACAAAGACTTACGAATTGAACGGGGAGAGAAATGGAGAGTCGTTCGTCGATGAAGACGTTCCTGACATTGACGAAGCGGCGAGCCAGCATCTGAACCAGCGCGTCGGCGTTGTCGGAGGAGATGACTCGGATGGTGGTGCGGTGTGGTATGCGTGTGCATCTGTGAGAGAAGAGTGAGTTAGAGAGTTTAGAGAGAGAATGTGTTTGTTGTAGAGAGAGCAAGGCCGTGGAGAGGAGAGAGAAAGAGCCCAGGAAAAATGGAGGCTAAGTTTCGGAGGAAAGGCAGAATGTAAGATTAGGGGTTTCCGTCCAAACGTGTGGGGCTTGGGAAGGGAGAGGATGTTGTGCTGGCATGGTAAGAAGGTACAGTACTTGGAAAGGATGAGGAATTTGGGCTCTGTAGGATTGATGAACATGCACTGATGTCATTAATGTTTTTGGTGAATTGCATGCAATCTCAGTTTTCTTTTTCTTTTTTTGGGATAGCCTGCCGCGTTAGGATCCTCTAGACTGTAATTTCAGCGAGTTCGTGTGTTCGGCCGTTACGGGCTGCCTGATTCTGTTTATACACATAATCTCTCTCTTTCTTTCTACACCCACCAAATTATTATTACTAGAATTTTGACTTGCCCGACTCCCCCTATAATCTATTTGTGCATGTATGTTGTCTAGCCAGTCAGTCACGTAGTTGCAAATTGCAATATTGACAAGAGTGACCATTGTAATTAATAAAAAAAAAAATTGACTTATCTAACTCCTCCTATAATATATTTGTGCATGTATGTTGTCTAGTCAGTTACGTAGTTGCAATTGATGGTTGCAGTTGATAAAAGTAATAAGGGTATTGTTATTACTATTTCATAAATTATTTTAGATTTTCTAATTTTAATTTTTTTTATTACAATAATAATTTCAAATAAAATTATTAAAAAGAACATTATTTATTTTGACATATTCCATCTCATAATTACACCTACACACCCACTACATCATGAATTATGATTTATAAGAGCATCCACTTTTATCACCACCCATCCATCTTTTTCAAATCTTACCTTCAAAACTTATTTACTCTCAAAACCTTAAAAATTCTTTGGCAGCAATATTCTGGCAGTAACAGTGGCAACTATTTGACTAACTACACTTCTTCGACAATGATAATGAGTGAATGTTTTTCTAGTAAACACAACTCCATAAGAATAGAGGAGTACAACAATAATAGGTTAGAGGAGGTTCATAGCTTTGATATTGTTCTTCTCAGAGGAGATTGACTTTGTAAGGATAAGTTTCTTGAAAAAAAATGGCAAAAATAATAAATCTATTTGCCATTTTTTCGGGACTAAGCTCCCAAACATATTACTGAAATTCAGAAACACAGGCCCGAACATTGTTTATTTGTTCAAGAAAGTATTCCCGAACAAATAAGTAATGTTTAGGAATGCAGATCCGAACTTGAAATTTCTTAACACATTGAACAGTCAAAATTATTAACGCTTGCAGAAGTTTTCATTTTTTCAAGTTTGGGAATACAAACCCGAACATTACTTATTTGTTTAGGAAGGCATTTCCGAACAAATAAGTAATGTTCGGGAATGCAGGTCCGAATTGTGTGGGTAAAAATCTGACCACGCTGCCCGTTTAGTGATCAGCAGCTAAGCACCGGCAGAATAGATGGCTCCAGCAACCTGTAACAGAAAAGAAAAGCTCCGGCGGTGGTTCTTCCACCCGGGGGCACTCCGACGATCAAGTCAGTATATCTCTCAAAGATAATCAAGTACTAAATTGAATACTCAAAGTATGAATTGCATACCTTAGACCCACGGGGGTGCCTCTCTTTTATAATATACTCAATCCAAGTCCAACTAGAAGTATGACTTCTATGAACTCCAATCTTAGTGCTTACTCTGGACTCTTTAAGAGATAGAGATAAACTCCCTAAGAGCTTTTATCCTTATCTTAACTAAGTCCCCTCTTTGCCTTAGGACTCTTGTCCCTTATCTTCGGACTCCGACATCTTCGGAGATGACCTCGGCTTCTCCGAGATTACCTCGGCTTCTCCGAGATTACCTTGGCTTAACTACCAGGGCACGTGGCACCTCGGCTGACACGTCGGCGTCACCATGCCACGTGTTGGTATTCAAAAAATATGTCCCCACACGAATATAGAAATTTCTTAACACATTGAACGGTCAAAATTGTTAATGCTTGTAGAAGCTTTCATTTTTTCAAATTTAGAAATATAGGCCCGAACATGGAAATTTCTTAACACATTGAATGGTCAAAATTTTTAATACTAGCAGAAGTTATTGGAAGTAACCCAAATCCATTATCAAGTTCAAAAGTTATTCTTTCATCGCGTAACTTTGATAATATTACTGCGCAATGCTCTGTTGAAGTCACAATTTTAAAATATCTACCAATAAAACCAACCAAACCAATTATTATAATTTTTTTACCGAAAGAAAAGAAATTATTACAAGAAAATTAAGAAATTATATATATAGAGAGAGAGAGAGAGCACACCAACTGTAATAATGGTGGTTGAAGTAGCAAAGACAGTAATCACATTGACTCTTCTTCTATTTGGTGGGTTTTGTTAGGATTTTTTGGGGTGTGAGGGGAGTGTGCATTCAATGGTTGAGTGTGCATTCAATGGATGAAATATTTTCATAAGGACAATTTTGGTATTATTTTGAGGATTTCAAAATTTATAAATGGAGGCCCAAAGAAATGGAGAGTCGAAAATAATTTATGGAGTGCTAATAGCCACAATCACGTAACAAATGAGACTGACAAAGATTACATTGATAGTCTAGGCAATGCATAAATTCAGATGATTTAGACAAATTTAAATTCGATGAATGAATATTTTTTTAATTATTTTAATAATTATAATTTTATTTTAAAGAGAATTGCATATCAATAGAGACTAAAAAAAAACAATAACGAGTGTAATTCTCTTTTTATTTTATTTATTAAAGACAAATTTAATTTAAAATAATAATAATGAGCGTAAGTACACACACCCTCCTGAACTCCACCATCTCCATCCCATACCACCTGTCGAGGCAACTGCCATGTGCTATAATTTTGGTATGAGGGTGAGGGGAGTGAGCATTCAATGGATGAAATATTTTCATAAGAACAATTTTGATATTATTTTAAGGATTTCAAAATTTATAAATGGAGGCCCAAAGAAATGGAGAGTCCAAAATAATTTATGGAGTGCTAATAGCCACAATCACGTAACAAATGAGACTGACAAAGATTACATTGATAGTCTAGGCAATGCATAAATTCAGATGATTTAGACAAATTTAAATTCGATGAATGAATATTTTTTTAATTATTTTAATAATTATAATTTTATTTTAAAGAGAATTGCATATCAATAGAGACTAAAAAAAAAAAACAATAACGAGTGTAATTCTCTTTTTATTTTATTTATTAAAGACAAATTTAATTTAAAATAATAATAATGAGCGTAAGTACACACACCTAGGAATGGCAACGAGGCGGGGCGGGGCCGGGGATCACACTCCCCGTCCCCGATCCCCGATGTTGAAAATCTCCCCGTCCCCGGCCTCGATCCCCGATGGGGACCCTATCACCGTCCCCGCCCCCGTCCCCTAACGGGGATCGGGTTTCCCTGACCCCGCAAATTCCCCGGCTAAAAAAAAAATCAATTTCATCTCGTCATCATCAACATCAACAAAAAAATTAGAGTTCGGAAAATTTTAAATAAAAAATTATATGTACATATATTATGTTTAAAATCAAAACAAAATTTAGAACCAGAAAATTTCATCCCAACTGTTGCTCATCATCATCATCATAGATCTGTAGAACATTTAAAATCAGAACAAAAAAAATTATGTTTCAACATTAAAAAATTTGTTTCATCAACAATCATCCTAACATCAACATCAACAAAAACTAGCTTGTATATATATTACGTTGATTGGAGAGGAGAGCCGAGCAACAGTTGCGGCTTGAGAACAAACATGAAGAAGCCATGGCTAAGAGTTCGCGGCAGCAGCAAACACGAAGAAGGCTTCACGGTGGTGCGATCATCGCGGTGCTTAGATCTGGGGTAGAGTCGCTGTTCAGATCTGGGGAGGCGAAACTCTTCCAACCAGCAGCGGCGAGGAAGGGACGGAGGATCGGCGTCGTCAAACTAGGGAGGATCGACGCGAGGGAGGGAGGCAGGATCGGCGAGGGAGGCAGGATCGGCGAAGGAGAGGAGGCGAAACCCTAGAGATAGAGAGAGAGAGAGAGAGAGAGAAAAGAGAGAGCAGCTGTGTGTGTTGTGTGCGAGTGTGGTTAGCCAAAACCCTACACACACACACGCATATGTTTTATATAAGCAAGGGCAAAGTAGTAAATTCACATCGGGGGCAACCGGGCCGGGGTCGGGCCGGGTCCGGGACTGAAACATATATCCCCGTCCCCGGCCCGATTATCACCGGGGATTTAATTTTTAATACCATTCCCGGCCCGCGCGGGAATATTTTTCGGGGAATAACCACTCAATTCGGGATCGGAGGATCGGGTCCCCGTCGGGCCGGGTTCCGATTACCATCTCTACACACACCCTCTTGAACTCCACCATCTCCATCCCATACCACCTGTCGAGGCAACTGCCACGTGTTATAAATGTTTGAGTTTAACTTGTTTTTCGCTTATTAAAAATGAGCACATATTATTCACCCAAAAAAAAAAAAAAACGAGCATATCATTCGTGGTATACATGAGATTAAATTTTTTTTAAAAAAAACTATTTATATTATGTCAAACATATTTATAAATTATTAGCATAAAATATATGTAATTTTAAAAGAAAATATTGACATTGCATAATTAAAGTAATAAAAATAAGAATTTATTATATTTGTTCGAAATTCACTGAATAAGTAAAATAAAAAAATAAATAAAATCTAAATTGTTGTGAACATTCCATCAACATTCCTGCATTGTCAACATGATAGTTAGGTGGTGTTTGGTTATCATATTTGGCTAAATAATCACAAAAAGACAAAAAAAAAACCACTATTCCAAAGCTAAAAAGTCAAAAATCCAATCAAGAATACCAAACAAACAAAAAAATCTCAGGTTAAAAAAGTCAAAAAGGCCAAAAAGCCAACTAAAAAAGTCATTGCCAAACAAAGGCTTTAGTATTATAATTAATGAACAATACATATATTATGTATTTATAAAATGTTATTGTAGACACCCAATTTTTGACCGACCTTAAGACTCAAACGTCACTAGTTGAGCGCTTGGTGATATTGCATATCGTGCTCGTTCAGAAGTTTCAGAGTCTCGGCTGCGAGCCCTGCCTCCAGGCTTCCGAACCCTCTTCTGTGCCTTGCCTTGGTTTGCGAACCAGGCTCGGTTTTCTCTGTTTCTTTTCCTGAGGGGAGGGAGAGGTCCCATAGACCATCTCTCAGTGGCCGTGGGCTACATTTTGTGGCTGTAGGCCATTTTGCCCATTTCGGAGCCCGGTTCCCGGTTTTCGGTTTTCGGAGACGTCAGGCCGTGTGCCTCGGTTCGGGACCGCTTAACCACCTCCATTTGCCCCGGTTCTTGGCATGCATCCTATTTACTCCATTTTGAGGGACACTGAGGTCTGAGAGACCCACTTCGTGGTCGAATGCCACTTTCAATGCTCAACAGGCAGTATTCGGGGCCCCGAACTGCGCGTTTTGGCCCCGAACATTCGTTTTGCATCGGTTTTCGTTCATTTTTGGCAGGTACCTCTGTTTCACCACCAGGAAGGCCGTAGAAGGGTGGGAGGCCAGCAATTGTTTCAGTAACTAGTTATATATCCTCCGGCGCCCTCCGGCGCCCGTTTTTTCTCACTTCCAAGCCAATGTTGAACACCCTTGGGCCATTTTCTTGAACTTTTAACCACATATTTGTGATGTACACACATGGGAGGACCCTAAAAGTTGGTGGCCGGCCACTAATGTTGCTTGACCCTTTTGAGCCCCTACTAAAAGTGGCCTATTCTCTCTCCTGTCTTACAGTTGACAATTTTGAACCACAGGGTTGTGTTAAGGGCACCTGGGAGGACACCAATGTGAAGTGGCCGGCCACTAATTCAACTTGACCCTTTTGACCCTTGGCCGGCCGGCCAAGGGAGGTGGCCGGCCGGCCACCTGCAGCTCCAATAAGTGGCCGGCCATGATCCTTGCAACATGTACATTACAACTATACACTTCTTTCCCTCCAAAAATCTCTATCCGGGGGGACAACTTTTGGGGGGAAACTTGGCTTGTTTTCCCCCCATTTCTTTCCCTCCTTTTTCCCCCTATTTGGTGTATATACTTGGCTGGCCAGGTCTGATATAGAGGTTACAAAAAATTCCCCTAAGAGCTCTTGCATCATAGCTCCCTCTATCTCTCTCATTTCCTTAAAAATTCCTAAGTCCTACACCTCATTTCTTCATCACCACCAAGCACCACCACCACTACTCCATTTCCAGCAGCTTGGAGAGCTTTCCAGCAGCTCGCACCAGCTCCACACAGCTTGTGCATTCCCAGATGACCTCTCTTATACAGCTTACCCCCACAGATGATGAACTGAACGAC